>JAJLRJ010000013.1:14425074-14766661 GCA_024195265.1 Dendrophyllia cribrosa | reverse complement strand
AGCTGCTTCAAAATAAAATAAAAAACCTGTGGTGTTTTCCTACACTTCCCGAAAACATCAGGTGTTGGTCTACAATCTAAACACCTTTGGGTTTTCCTCGAAAATCTTCTGATATCTTCGGCATTCTTCGGAAAATTTCGAAAAACGGTCAGAAACGTTCGTACAATCTTTGGACAGTATTCCAAATATAATTTTTGAAAATTTGCGGAAATCTCCGGAAATTACATCGCTGCTTGGAGATATGAAATTTCTTGGGAAGAGAAATTTTATATATCCGCGCACGCATGTATTAACTTCTATATAAGGCTTCTTAGAAAGCACAAATACACTGCTATATAATAACATTAAATCTGGAAACATACCTTGACATATGCGCCCAAGCACGCTCCAACAACTTGAGATAAAGTGGAGTCACAATGGAATCAAAGTAACAAGGGATGAGATACCTAGGACATTCCTTTACCAGGCTAAACGTCTTGTCAAGCCACACTCCCAACTGTTAACAATTAGACAAAACGTATTAACGGACAATAACACAATAATAGAAACAAGGTAAAGTCTTGACCTTTAATTGTTAAAATCAGATTTCTTGCGCAGCGTAAACTTAAAATGCCAATTTAATTGTTTATAAAAAAAAAACATGCTGTTTTTTCTGTTTTTAACTCGTTAATGTGCAAGCGTAAATGAGATATAATATACGGGTACAGATATGCAAATTAGTCACTCCATGTCCCTCAGTCGTGAACGCTTTTCGGGGGGGGGGTACTCCTTTATATAAGCTATATAACGGCACCAAAATAGGGTAAGGGTTTCAAGAAGCGCGCCGCACACCCCCACCCAAATTTTCGGGGAGTACCTCCCGGGCTATTGTTAAACTCCCCAGTTTTATACTTATTCGCTCAAATCGCTGCCGCAAACGCATCCAGATACCACGCAGCTCTTAACAACCCTAATTTCATTGGACAGCAAATCAGAAAACACCTTTTATTAAGGGCGGCGTACTGCCCCAAGGCATGAAGCACCGAAAGCGTGGATTCTCGCGCGTGTCTACAAGCGAATTTAATATGTAATGTTTCGTTTCAGACAATGGCCTATTTATGTCACGTTAAGATGTTTCGAATACGCTAGAAATAGTTTTTGTAAAGTCGCGACTCGATGCGATAACTTTTTTTTAGTGCCGAGAACATAGCGATTTTATAGCGGAGCTCTGCGGGCCGAAGGCCCGCGCGTAGCCCCATACTCGTAGAACCTATGCCCGTCATTTTTCATGGTCATGGCTAGCAGAATGTTTCGTGGGCGCGCGTGTGCCGCCGTCCACTGCCGTGCGCCCGTGTTGGACAGGGTTAGTTCGCGGGCGCGTATTACGTCGCAAAACATGCGCGTATGACGCCACACAACATCCGAGATGTTTGTTTTCATTACGGATTTCACAACCAAAGAAGCGGAGATTTAAAGAATTTCCAAGCAAGCGAGGGACTTAAAGGTAAAACAGATTACATTTTTCGATGGGAATTTTTGTTGATATCAATCTGTGATTGACTTTTTCTTTGTCTTCTCCCTAGTTTTGGAGAATTGTTTATAAACGTGCTTAAATTCAGTCGTTTTGATTTCTTTCATCAAAGACAGCTCGGCCTTGATGAGCTATAAATGGTACGCGTTTTGCTTTTAAACATAAACTTAATATGAAGATTTGAATAAAATTTTTCGAAAGAAGATTGTGTTGTCCATTTTTATGTGTTTGTTCATTCATTACATAGGTTGAAAAGCGATTTTATGCAAACAAAACAAGACTTGGATTTTATAGCTCTAAACTTCACTCGCGTGGCCTTATGCAAATATGTTTGTGTATTTTTTGCATTTTTGATTTCCAAATCAGTTTTTCGGACAATTTTTGATAAGCAACAGATGTATTTTGTTTGGAAATTAGTCTTACTAGTATCTAGACGGAGAAAAAGTTGTTTTTGTGAACTTTTGTACGGTCTAAATGTACTGTGCAGACGGTCACGTAAGTCTGTTTTTGAGAATTGCTATATTTGAAAAATAGCTCCCGGTCTTCAATCTAAATTCTTGTGTTTCCGACCTTTCACGTCAGTTAAGTTTATTATCGGCTTTCTGTTCAGAGAGCGACGCTGTTATAGGCTCAGCCTATCTATATATTAGTATTTATTGTATTCTTAGTATAATTACGGTTTGATTATGCAAGAGTATGGAAAAGCTAGAGGTCATGATTTTGCTGACTGTAAGACTGAATACAGTTATTTGTTGGTTATTTGTTTTTCTAAGTATCGAGAACACAGCGATTTCATAGTATTTATTGTATTCTAAGCCAGTACAAGTCTTTCCGGCTCTGAGCGTATATTTCTTTTCGAAGATTTCGTTTGCCATGATATAGCATAGGCATTGGGGGTTCTATTTTGGAATACTTAATCATTGCCATTATTAGATTTAGCAATAGCATGCAATAGCATGCAAGAGAAGTCATGATTTTGCTGACTTAGCTAACTTAAGTTTTAGTTTATCATTTTGTGCAACACCAACAACAACAACAACAACAACAAATGTAGAAAGTTTTAATTTGGTGGAATCCACTCTATAATTGCGTTCGTTTACAAGTCAAATTGTGTTTGCCATTTCAGCGACTCGATTCAAAGACATTGGAACTACTAGAGACTATGTTGACAGGCCTGAAATGAGTCCTGTGGGTTTCGTGTTGTCGTGTACTAGACCTTCAGAGGTTAGCTCTTAAGTCCTTAGAATGTTTAGTTATGCCGTCATTTGTTTGCTAGCTTCAAAAATAATAGGGCTAGAATTTCTTTGTCTTGCGGCCTCTAAAATTAACCTTACCTTGTTTCGTATTAACGAGATTGTAAGAGAAAGCCACGTTTCGGCATTGCTGCCTTCGTCAGGGCACAAACTTGACACGACTTGACTTTACGAAGGCAGCATTGCCGAACAGTCTTTACCACCCAAGTGGCTTTTTTAGCACCCAAGTGCTGTTTTCATACCATGAAGCAACAAGGAGTACAAGTACTCCCCCCCTGGATGGGAGTACTTGTACCAGCGTTTTGTTCGTCGGTACCCATTTATAGCGGAGCTCCATACTCATAGAACCTATGCTGGTCATTTTTCATGGTCATGGCTATCGGAATGTTTCGCTGGCGCGTCCGTGCGTGTGTCCGTCCGTTGTGCAGGGCTAGCTCACTGGCGCCTATGACGTCGCAAAACAGGCGCATATGACGTCACGCAACATCCGGGATCTTAGCATTTTTGAAACCAAAGCGAGGCTTTGTTTTTCGCGCGGCTACACGGCCGATGTCACGTCAGCTGCCGTAAACACTCTTCTTGGTTTTTTTTAGCGGAGAATACGGTTTGAAAATCGTTTTTCCCTGCATTTTTTTCGCGGTTTGTTACTCAAGACAGGTTTCAATTTTCTCAAACAGTGGTCAAGACCTCATTTGAGGCTGCGTAACTCTGCAAGTCAAGCGTTTTTGGAGAAATATAGAGCTAAGTGCTTATTTTTAAACCTGATTTCGTCTTAGGACAATTGAAGCTAGTAGATTATCGAAGCATTTGTTTAGAGCTAAACTCATTTAACCCATTGACGGCCGTGCCAGCCAAAACCGACCGTGATTTTGCAATAACTCACATTTAAAATATTCAAAATAGAAAGAGAAAGCTTTAAAGAATACTCAGAAAAGAAGAGCTTTAAGCGATGAAATCTTGCTTCGAGGAACTTTATACCCGCGAAGTTTTAAAGAATTTTCAAGCAGCCGATGGACTTAACTGTAAAAAAAAATAACATTTTTCTATGGGAATTTCTGTTGATATCAATTTTTGATTGACTTTTTCTTTGGGTTCTCGTTTGTTTTGGAGAAATGTTTATAAAACGTGCTCAAATTCAGTAGGATTGATATCTTGAATTTCGCCATGAGCTCAGCCAGACAGCTTCTCGATGCGCTAATGGTACGCTTTTTGCTTTGAAACATAAACTAACGGGTATCTAAATAAAATTTTTCAAAAGAAAATTTTGTTGTCCATGTTTATGTGTTTGTTCATTTATTACATAGGTTGAAAAGCGATTTTATGTAAACAAAACAAGACTTGGATTTTATAGTTCTAACTTCACTCGCGTGGCCTTATGCAAAGATGTCTGTGTATTTTTTGCAATTTTGATTTCCAAATCAGTTTATCGGACAATTTTTCATACGCAACAGGTGTATTTTATTCAGAAATTAGTCACACTTACTAGTTATTCTAGACCGAGAAAAAGTTGTTTTTGTGAGCTTTTGTGCAGTCTAAAAGTACTGTGCAGACGGTCGCGTAATACAGTTTTTGAGAATTGCTAAAGTTGATAAATAGCCTGGTCGTCAATCTTCATTCTAATTTTTCATGTGCTGCCGACCTTTCACCTAAGTTAAGTTTATCATCATCGTTTCTGTTCAGAGAGCTCCGCTGTAAGGCTAAGCCTATCTATATATATATATTACAATTTGGGAGAGAGACAACGTTAAGTGAAGCCGCTTGTTTAAGGTAAACTTGCAGGACAGGTATTCCTTACGGTTTCAAAATGTCTCAAGCTACTAGTGAGCAGTTTTCAACTGAGCGTCGTAAAAGCAATACCACAGTTATCACACCGACCAATCACAACAGACACAGACAATCTAATGGACCAATCAGAACTCGAAGCAAATAGATGTAGCCAGCACCGAGAGCAGAAAAACGGGTGCTAGCAAGTCACGATGAATGAATTGGTTAGATAGCAGTGCAAAATCAAAACAAACTCCCCTTGAATTTCAACATTCCGCTGAAAAGCGTTTTAATGTCGTGGAGAGAGACAATAATTACAACTGACAATAATAAAGATGACTGACCTGTCTTGTGCCAATAAAAGGAAGAAGTCTCGCTACAACATAGTCCATCATCCAGTCTCCTTCTCTCAGATTTCTACACAGAGGGTGCGCAAGATCATTGAACTGACGAACATCGGCCAACACAGATATCACACCTGTTGGACATAGAGAACGTGTGCATTAACATTGGCCAATACAGATATCACATATGTTGGACATAAAGTATATGGACATTAACATTGGCCAGCACAGATATCACACCTAATGGACATAGAGAACACGGACATTCAACACTGGCCAAAACAGATATCACACCTGTTAGGCATAGAGAACATGGACAGTAACATTAGCCAATACAGATATCACACCATGGACATTAACTTTGGCCAGCACAGATATTACACATGTTAGACATACAGAACGTGGACATTAACACTGGCCAATACAGATATCACACATGTTGGATATACAGAACATGGACATTAACAATGGCCAGAACAGATATCACACCTGTTGGACATAAAGAACTTGGACATTAACAATGGCCAGCACAGATATCACACATGTTGGACATAGAGAACATGGACATTTAAATTAGCGCCAGTACAACAGGCGCTTTTCTGATGCAAGAGAGGAAGAAAATAACTCTTTTCTTCTCTCCCTCTCTTGCATTGTACTCCATGCTCGTTGCTTGCACTTCGCTCTCGCACACCTCAAAAGCACCAGTTGTGCAGGCTATTTTGATTATTGTACAAACGATTGGTTCCCTGATGTTTACACTTTAAAAGTGGTTGATTGAAGACTCAATGCCTATTTGCTTATTTATTGTGTATGCTGTTGTTTCATATATTCTTTCATAGCAATATCAGTAAATGGGAAAGTGTTGTAATTAACTAATAAGCGTAAAATAAACAATGTAAATTATTTTAAGTTAATGACTTACTTAAAACATAAGAGAGAACAATGTGTAACAATGATGTAAAGAGCAATGTATATGTTGTGGTTCAAATTTTTCCTTGGTTTAAAAATTTTCAAACCAGTTTAATTTTTATTTTCCTTTGTCCTTGATTCATTATCATAATCTAAGACAAAGGAAAACAAAATTTAAACTGGTTTGAAAATTTTCAAACCAAAGAAAAATTTATACCACAACATATATTTCATGTGTGTGTATTTATATAAAACAAAAAAAATTGTTTATCAGAAGCCCAGTCGGTATGTACTGACCTTGTAGACCACAATACACAAGTGCTCCTGTGTCAGGCAGGACATACACCCCACCTCCATTGCCGTCATCTCGCTCCTCGGGATCCGCTCTGTACAGCACACGGTTAAGATCAGAGAGCGACAGATTGCCGATTATTGCATCCAATTCATCGATCTTGTTATAACTCTCCTGATTCTCGGATCTTTTCTCATACAAATCCACAGCCAGTCGTCTACAAAAAAAAAGGGTTATCTCCCGTTATCAATAGACCAATTCCGATATATTAAAATTCATACTTGGCTCCGAGGCTTAGGGGAATAAAACAAAAGAAATAAATTATTCATACCTGAACCTCGATGTGATTTCTTTTGTTTTATTCCCCTAAGCCTCGGAGCCAAGTATGAATTTTAATATATCGGAATTGGTCTATTGCTAGCACTTCACTCAGGTTTCTAAGATAACAGGAGCACTACTCTCCTTACAGGTAAAGTTTTCAGTTGAGTGCCGAAATTAATTCGTGTTGCTTTGGTTTTAGATTACTATTTTCTGTGATTGGTTGGAAGAAGTCGTTCTATTTTCTCAACCAATCAGAGGTAAACCCAAACCAATCGTGACTTCTTCACACGCGTTTTTCCGCGCTTGGTGCCGGTTTCACGTATTTGCTTCGAGTTTTGATTGGTTCATTTGACCGTCTGCGTCTGTTGTGATTACTTTCGTTTTGGTTTTACGACACTCAATTTAAAACTGCTCTTTTTCATGCACTTGCGTGAAGAGAGACAATGTCAACCAAACGCAAAGTGAGAAATGTTTCAAAATAGAAAAATTCCTAAAATCCACCACTCAAAACTGCTCCTTTTCTTTTGTTTTGCTTCAAACTGTGATTGGTTCATTGTGTAGCTTGTGTTTCTTGGAGCAGATTTCAAATAAGTGTCATAACACCAAACCAAAGTGATTACTCTGGCCAACCATAGCAGAGGCAGACAGTCCTATGAACCAATCAGAGCTCGAAGCAAATACATCCAGTCGGCGCCAAGCGCAGGAAAAATGATACAAGCAAGTCACGCATAATTTTGTTTTTACTTCTGATTGGTCGAGAAAGTAGGACATAGAAATACAAATCCATATGCTAAAGCATAGGAATACGCTCAATTATTGATCTTAGTTTTGTGATAGTCAGAAACAACCGCTCACTGATTTTTGCTTCTACTGTTCATGTGCACGTAGACACTATGCTATCGATGGTGTCACATGAAGTTTGTAACCTGAAGTTTGTGACCTGAAATTTGTAAACATGAAGTTTGTTAACACGAAATTTGTTAACCGGAAGTTTGTTAACATGAAGTTCAGTTGTTAACACGAAATTTGTTAACCGGAAGTTTGTTAACATGAAGTTCAGTTGTTAACACGAAATTTGTTAACCGGAAGTTTGTTAACATGAAGTTCATAACAATACAACCACCAACACCATGACATGACACTGACAACAATGTAACAATGATGCAATCCATTTATCACCAGGCAACTGAAAAAAGATCGCGTAACTAATTCGCTAAAGGTTAATGGCACGAGACCTGAACCACAAATAATAATAATAATAAATAATAACATCAATTTATATTGCGCGTGTTATATTTTAATATGTTCCACATTTTTTATAGATTAAATTCCACAAAAGCTGACACTTTGAACATTAAAACATTCATGAAAAATTGGCCAAAAAAGATCAAACAAGACGATAATGAAGGTCGCGCGTGACAGCCGCGTGGGTTAAGAATATCAATGCTACCCATCAGGTGACCTAGTAGAGTTGGCTTTCAACGGGTAGACCCCAAAATTGCAAAAGAACAAAGGTTGAATTAACTGTACATCCAAAAATTTAGCAGCGTGCAGCAGACACATGCTTCCCAAATTAGCCTATTATTTTAACACAATAATTATTGTAGAGATGACAAAACATACCTCAATTGACCTAAAGCATGTTTGGCTTTGCTTTCCATAGTAATATCAAATGCAACCACACTACCAGGGGCAAAGTTCTCAAAATGCACCTCAAATGTGTTATCGCCTTTCCGCTCTGCACGGCATGTCTGAAAATGATAAATATGTATATGTTAAAAAAATATAGATGCTTAACAAAGAACTGTACAATAAAGGATGGGTGGCTAATGACTTTTTAAAAAATAAATTATGGGTCTCGCCAAATTTTAGTGGAATTTCATGTGACCTTACAGCCTTGTATCTTTTTAGCAGTTCTTTATATCTTGATTTTTTTCGCGAGGCCATCTTGGAGTCTTAATCTCGGTCTCGCATTTCTTGAACGTCAAAAAGTCATGGCGCCGCAGAGAAAGTCTCGTCGTTTCTTAATGTCTCAAATTCACCATTCGCCACCCTAAAGGGTACCTCCACTGGGGTTTAGGCGATTCTTTTGCATATAGTCAGATCTTACATTGAACCCTTTCATCGCTGGAGTCACACCTTGAGTCATTTAAACTGGTTTGTGACTTTTGAGTTTTTGGATGAAATCCTTAAGTGTGACTTATCACATTGCATCTTTTGAATACAGTGGAACCTTTATTTTGGACAACGACATTAAGGGGACTCTTCTTCTGGTAGAGAAAACACTCATATTAAAGGGACACCTCTATTAAGGGGACACTTATCCTGGTCCCGGCCGGAAAGACGCTCATATAATCTTTGTTATTAACACCTCTTTCAAAGGGACACCTCTATTAAGGGGACACTTCTCCTGGTCCAGGCCGGCAAGACGTTCATATAATCTTTGTTATTAACACCTCTTTAAAACGGACACCTCTATTAAGGGGACACTTCTCCTGGTCCAGGCCGGCAAGACGCTCATATAATCTTTCTTATTAACACCTCTTTAAAAGGGACACCTCTATTAAGGGGACACTTCTTCTGTTCCCGGCCGGCAAGACACTCATATAATCTTTGTAATTATCACCTCTTTTAAGGGGACACTTCTTCTGTTCCCGGCCTGGCAAGACGCTCATATAATCTTTGTTATTAACAACTCTTTAAAAAGGAACACCTCTATTAAGGGGACACAAGTTTCTCCTGGTCCCGATGATGTCCTTTTAATGAAGGTTCCACTGTAGTAATTTAAGCGGCATTATCGGTTATTTTGCTGGTCAGTTAATAAATATTAGACGGCTTTTAATTACTCATTAAACAAAAGACAAAAATATCAAGTCATTCGTCGAAGGAAGAACAAACTATAATCAGTTTTTGAACCTTTTTTTTTTTCAAAACACAAAGGAAGACGTTACCATCCATTTTCATCCTGGCTAGCCGCAGCAAAAACAAAAAACGTTTTTAATTTTCAGTGCAACAGTGTAGTAATTGTTAACAAGACTGGTCCATTATCTTTAGATTTCCGTTGATACAAATATTTTTTTTTGGCTTGTCAAAGTGACAGTAAAATATGTGACATTGCTCCTTTAAATTCTACTTTGCTTAACTGCAAAAAGATGTGTGCTTTAGTTTTAAATATACAGTGAGTGTATAGTTTCTAACCTTGGCTTTGTGAAGAGGAACGTGACTTTGAACCAGTACCTCGTGTGACTGAAGACCGTTAATAAACTCAGCGTCTTTACTGAACTCACTTGTGCCTGCTTTCTTCACTAACATTGCTTCAAAAATGATCTCCTCTAATTCACCTATGATGTTACACAATGTTAAAGCAAATTTAACGACTACGCTGCTAAAAAGTAACGTAAACCTTAAATCTGATTGACGCGTAAGCAACGTAGGTGCCTAATTACAGCTATCCAATTAAAACTTTGTAATTGGACACTCACGTGACTGCAAGCCAATTACGTATGAAATCGGCACTCGGTTTAGACTACGAGTAGTCTCTCATTTTTCCTCAGGGATAGTAGAGCGAGCAAAACGCGAGCGCTCGTGTTTATGCGCGCTCGCGTTTCGCTCGCTCTGCTATCCCTGAGGGAGAATGAGGGACTACTCGTGGTCTACACTACGATGACAAAGCACAATCGAGAATTTTGTTATGCTACACAGCTTCATGTAATTTATACTGCAATTGGTGTTTAGCTGTCAAATTTTGTTGTACAGGTCTTGATCAGCAGGTTCTAATATGTGGATTTTTATTGTATTTGGGTATTGTGATTCAGGAATAACCAGAATTTGCAATGTCTTTGTGTTCACTGGACATGACTCTAAATTTAATAGAGTTTTAAACCCCCTACCACCTTATGTTTCATCTGTTTTCAATTGAGTGTCGAAAGTAATTTTGCATGTTGCTTTGGTTTTGCTTTGCTAGCCTACGCTTTGTAATTGGCGAAGAAATCTCGTGCCACTCCATCAACCAATCAGAAGTAAAACCAAAAGATCATGCTCGTACGTAAGATCATGCTCGTACGTGTTTTCCCGCGCTTGGTGCCGGCTACATGTATTTGCATCCAGCTCTGATTGGTTTCTTGGATTGTTTTCATCTGTTGTGATTGGTCAGAGCGATTACTTTTGGTTTTGGTTTGTCAACGTTCAATTGAAAACTGCTCCATTTGAATTGATCATCCAACCAGTTCCTTGTGTGTTATGCACATACAACTGACCTGGTATAGTGAGTGGAGGGATGCCATTCATGTGAATTTTCTGGTTTTCATTGGTAGGCTGCAGGTGCTCAGAAGGATTGTGAAAAGCAGAATGCGCCACTAAGACAACTGTTTTTCTTTTGTCTGGATTGTGTCTGGTGATGGCATGAACATCGTGATGAATCTGATCCACATACACCTAATGACAAGTCAAAAGTAAATATTGTAACAATAATTATAGTGATATATTTTCCATACTTTAAAATAAGTCACGGAATATCGATAAAACTTTAACTCAAGTTTTAAGAACACACACAATCCGACATTTTGAAATCACCACATTGGGCGAAAATGTCTACAACAACAACAACCATGACTTGGTTAACTGTTGCCTCGCTCGCATGTTAGCCCAGTGGGCAGAGCACCAGTCTGCAGAGCAGGAGGTCGCCGCTTTGAATCCTGGTCAGACCAACACTCCGAGTCTTAATCAAAATAACTGGTAAGATCATAATGGCTGTGCTCTTCAACACCTTCTCTCAGTCGTTGCCAATGTCTCCTACACCTTCTCGCACCAAAATAGTAGGGTACAAAGAACTCAGCCATGGTACGTAGTCCGCGGTGAGTGGCACGACCTTTCAACGCAGGTTTGTCAGTCTAAGAATATTAAGTGCCACCCTCATTAAACACAGGCTATTTTTAATACTTATGTATATATTTTATTTTATTAATCGGGCTGGCTTGGTGCCAAGCCTGTCCGATTTATAAAACGACGCGGTTTCTGGGTCACTTTTTGACGCCTGTTCTAGAAATTTCTAGAAAATTCTGTTTAGTGTTTTTATGGGTGATTCGATAATATGTGAATTGGAGCGTGGTAGAGAGACTGTTACGTTTGAGAAGATTTGATGTCTGTTTATTGAAGTTAGAGAGGTTAATTAATTAAATTACTGTGTAAAATGTTTTGTTGCTCGAGGGAGGGATAGTGGATGGTTTGTTTAAGAGAGTGAAAGTTTGCTTGGATCAATTTTTGATGATAAGCATCGCGGTGGATAGTATTGTCGAAATGGTCCCATAAAGGGAGAGGGATATTGAATAAATTGGTTTGGTGAGCTGGAGTTACAAAGATGTCGCAGTTGTGGTTGAGATGTGTGGATTGAAATGGGGAAAGATCATAAGATGAAAGGAAAATTTCTAAAATAAATTGGTTTGGTGAGCTGGAGTTACAAACATGTCGCACTTTAAATGGCTGTCACGAAATTGCCGATTGCTCTTTAAGGCAATTTTCAATCATTACTATATTAATTCGTCGTCCTTTTATTTTCGTTATACGTGTGAACAATTTTTTCATAACTGAAATATGGTATGATAGTCTTCGAAAATAGAGTTATAATAGAAAAATGAAAGAGGTTTTTCTTTTTGATTTATTTTTTGTCAGGTTATGCAATTTGGGAAAAGGTTATCAGTGATTTAGTTTGTAGTTTAGATCGGAAATCGAACGTTGAATGGTATCTCGGAAATCGAACGTTGAATGGTATCCTAGAAATGTTGTCAGGAGTTGATGCTATATCAAAGTTTTCCAGCTTGCCGTCGTTGAAAATTGATTATGCTTTTAGCGGTAGATGTTATCATTGCAGAGCAGTGAACGATGTGAAAGTCACGTTTTATTTTCAAGAATTATAGTTTTCTACTTGTGTGGCCAAATTAGTGATAGATGTTATGAGAGGTATTGTTGTCGGAGTGTTGGTCATATGATGTTTTTGATTTGCCAAAAATTGAAATTTTCTAGCTTAAGGTGGCTCCATATAGTTATTGGCCAGTCTTCCAATTAATGTTCCCAACCCGTGAATTCAAACAAGACAACAACAAATTGTGTGGGAGAAAGGGGTAGGGGACGAAGTGCTCAAGTTGCTGATAGAAATCATACCAGGCTACTGAGAGGTCCTAATCCTCTCCCAACTTTACATGGGGTCCAAATCCCCAGGCCACTGAGAGGTCCTAATCCTCTCTCTGGGGTCCTAATCACCAGGCCATGAGAGGTCATAATCCTCTCTAGGGGTCTGATCATCAACAGAGTTTGCACCATTGTTACCATGGTAACAAGGCTATCCTGGGGGCCCACGCTACCAAGATAGCTGACCATGTGAGTCTATGGGGCAAAGGGCGACCTGTATGGAGCACTTCATCCCCTCCCGGTTTATTTACAACATAAACATCTGATCGGAAAGTCATGCAATGATCTGAAGACATTAAACTAAAAATCAAAGGAACTACAAAAACGCTAAGGCTGCAATGGACAGTCACGCTGCCTGAAGCCAAAACACTAGTAGGCTGAAAGTCAATGACTAACATTTGTGACTAAATCTAAATAGGCATACATGCTTCACGAGTTCAAAAACAGTATTGGACTGAATACTAACAGTAACAATTATAATGTCTCAATGGGCAGACATGCTGCACAAGTCCAACAGCACTAGGCTGAATAACTATAACATTTGTAACAAAGTCCCTCTGCATTGGGGATAAACGCGGTACAGTTAAAAAGCTGAGTATTAACTACTGCTCACAGGACTGGAAGTCCATAGAGAAGAGAGCACAGTATAATTATATTTACAAAAACTTTGGATTTATACTTGAACAGAGTCTGTAAACAGTCTATTACAAATATGCTAATAACAAAGGGGGTGGGTGGGTGGTAATTTCGTGACCAACGCTTGGAAAGATCAGAGAATTATGAAGTCAAACGGGGACATGCAGATAAAACCGCATGGTCTTGATTGACATTTCAGAAAAGCAGCAATGTGATTGGCCTAAAAAAAAAAACATGACATGCCAGTACATGGGGTGAATTCGACCTTTGGACGAAATGGAAGAGAGCATTTGTTTTGCTAGCATATTGTGTGACAGATCTGTTTATTTTTGTAACTAGCTCGTATAACGTCTCTAATCCCCTTTTCATGGTTGTCACATTAACTTAAATTTATATTACATATAAATTGGCTATAAAAAAACCAAAATCTTATTGCTGACTTTTGATAGTTTACACATACACTTATTACACGTAGCTTATGGGCTTTTTCGTTTACGGAGAAGTCTAATTTGGCAGTCTTGTCTCGTTACCATGGTAACCAATGATTGAGTTGTTGGGCTTGTTGTTCAAGGCCAGCAAACCTCTCAATGGATTTTCTCGGTTTTTACACTGTAAATATTCAATATTTGTGAAACAGAAGAAACATTCAGTAAGTCTAATCGGACAAAGCCATAAAAAAAATCGGCAGATAATTTTCGGGGCAGAACGCAGCCCTTACAAGGTCTTCTTTGATTTGCTGAGAAAACAATAGAACAAACAACAATACAATGTATTCTAGCCCTGAAAACAATAGAACAAACAACAATACAATGTATTCTAGCACTGAAAACAATAGAACAAACAACAATACAATGTATTCTAGCCCTGAAAACAATAGAGCTGCGTGATACCCAGGTCCAATGAAATAAGATGTTGTTAAGAGCTGCGTGGTATCTGGAATTTTCGGCAATTTACTCACTTTTCGTTTTTAACCCGTGAATACGTGCAAGCGTAATGAACGGGTTATCGGTAACGGTGGCTTATTCACTCACTCACTCGCTCACTCCTTCCATCAGCTGTAAACGTAGTGACGTAATGCTTGTTACGAATGCCTTTCGTAACAAGAACAGCGTGAATCCAGCGATAACAATAACTAATTTGTTGTAAACGAATATAAACAACAATAAGCTTAAAGATGTTTCGCATTTGGAGTCTTTAATGCGACATTAAAATCTATCTAAAACGATGTTTCAACCGAGACACGCGTTTCGATGCGTATCTACCTTGAAGTAATTAAATTTACTCTTTCGTAAGTCAGTGATCACGATGGCCGAGTGGCTTAGCGCGCGGAATGACAGTCTGAAGGCCCGAGGTTCAAGTCTCGCTCAGGACCTCCCTTTTCTTTCTTTCTTCTTCGGACTGGACATTATGAAAGTGATGTACTGTATTTTTCGTTTTGCGTTTGTTAAAAATCCTTACGTTTAATTTTAAAAAAATATTGAACCGTGTCAGAGTAAAAACATTTTACTATTCATAGAGTTCTTGCTCTTTTTTTTTCAATTTGCCACTCCAAAAACTGTAGGGAGACTGAGCACCCGCTTTTGACACTGAGATTTCTGGGATTGTTTGGCTAACCAACATGAGCTAACGGTTGCCTATGGTAACCATCAACCTATCGCAACTAATGCTGATAATCCAAACGTTCCCAGAAGGCTTCGTGCCGAAAGCTGGTGCTCAGTCTCCTTGACGTTTCTGGAGGGGCAAATAACTTTTGAGGGATTGTTTGAGGTTTACGTTACTCAAACGTTATTACGGTTTTCAATAACTTTTGACCTACGGTGTTTGCGTTAGTCCATTGTAATTCTCGTATTGTTGTATAAAGAAAAAAAATACAACAATACGAGAATTACAATGGACTAACGCAAACAGCGTTGGTACTTAATATGTATTTGGCCAGCCAGCCACTGACCTCTGCCATTGCCGGTTTAATTACTACTGAGGGCAGTTATTACAATTGAATCCCGTAGATAACTCAAATCGCCAGGAAAAAACTTATTTTTCAACATTTGATTTAGACTTGGTTACTGCTAAGAGTAAAGGTTATTACCTGTGAATATCCTTGCTCACCAAGCCACCTGTGTAGTTCATTAATAGCTCTTTTAGCAGACAGAATACCATCACTTTCCTTGACAAAGGCACTGCCCTTCAGCTTGGATGATTTACTTGGCCAGGACAGGTAAAAACGATCTTCATTCACCACATGGATCTAAACAAATTAACAAAAACCACTGTCATTGTTATTATAATTGTAGTTTAACAATCTGCATGCAAGGGCAACTTTCCACCGACTCAGTCAAACGAAATATGTGTAAAATGTTTTTCTCACACTAATGAGGCAAGGGTATGGATCGTGTGGACCTGCTTTTGTTGCGTCCGCTGTTAGTGACCTTCCAATCCACCCACCCATCCACCCTCAGAATTTAGTTTTGCATGCTATGTAAATATAATGTGCAACCTTGTAATTCTGTTAGCATCCCTGTTTTTTTTTTCTGCGTGTGTTATGATAAGCGTACAGTTTTCTGAGTTTACAGTAAAGGTCAGGCTGCAGTGGTCAGCTTGGCATGGCTACCAGTGGTGTGCGAGAAGTAGGCTTACAACTTCTTTACTGTGTGGGTGCATGTATGTGCGAGTTCGTGCGTATAATTGCATGACATTTAAAACCTGAAATCGTATGTGTTACTAGTAGTCTGTCTCTCACTAGTTCCAACTGCAACCTTAATGGTGTATTTAATTTGTTTGCATCATCATCATCATCATCATCATCATGATCATGATCATCATCAATACAAAATTATATGACTTTTTGCAGCCTGTCTTAAAACCAAGATTTAGAACTTACATGATGAGGGACCAGTTCGTCATATCCCCTTGAGCTACCAGTAGCACAACACGCCATTGAGACCAAAGCTGAACTGGCAATTGCATCATACACTGATCGCACCTAGCGAAAACGACAAGTGGTTCATAGTTAAACTTCTCCGTATCATGAAATAGATTACTGTAAGACGTAGCATCTTCCATAAGTAACAAGCTGAAACTAACTCGACCGTCTTAGCTGTCAGACAACAATATTAATATATTAATGCATAACGGCCGGTCAACGGACAATGTCCGGTCAGAATGGCGACTTGACTGGACAAAACCTTCCATTGCCGGTCATGTTGACCGGTCACGTACATTCTTATACCGTCTTGAATAAACAGTCAAATCATCAACTGAATATCTCAGTCACGCTCCAAAAGAATAAGAATTTTGAAACTTTTTAATGAGACACAGTCAGAAATAGAAAATTTTGCAAGTAGCTTGCGGCCACAGATTACTAGAATACAGATGTTCTGATGATTGGTTAACAGCTTTGCGATTGCGATTTTTTCTTTTCCATTCATTCTAAGTTAAACATCCGGGAGACCCAGATTGATAGGCCCGGCTACTAAGCCTTGCAGTCCAAGAATAACAGGGTTTGGCGTGATTTTACTACGAACTCAGTTACCTTGAAATGGGATATCACATCATGATACAACGACAAAGAGATCCAGAACTTTGCATGTACAATCACACAACCGTTAAACATAAAGCAGTTAACTGTTTCCTATTTTTCCTACATGCCAAGCTGAAGCATGGCAAAGTTTCCTCACTTGTAATAAAATAATAATAACAATAAACTTTATTTAAGTGTCAAAGTATTTAGCTTACTAGCTAATTGTGGACACTAAAAAAAAGTAAAAATAAATATGAATTATGCTAAGATAAGTTAAAAATTTACAATTCTTCACTGTCTAAAATATTTACATTAAAACGTGATATTAAATAATCGATCAATACACAAGGTCATTAAAAAGATGAATTAACTACGCTAAAATAACCCTGTAGCCCTGTAACTGTTTGGTACAAGCTTACGTGATTACGAAAGACTGTCAGTTTGAGCATTGCCGTAAGTTTCCTTTACATTACAACCTAATTTTAAATCTCGTCAAAATAAAAAAGAATTAAACTGTTTGCAAATTAAGGTCAAATTTGATGAGCAATTACTCATTACTGTACCGAGTTTTGATTGTTGTTCTAATAAGTTGCCTGCCCCGCATTTTGAGTTTGATGTTGAAACAGGGATCAAAGGCTATAGTGAAATTGTTACCTCAGTTTTGTTACTTCACTTTTTAAATGGTCTTCGACTCGAGGGGGCTTTAGCAACGATTGTAAATGATATAAGAAACTATATAGAAACCTTTTTTTCAATATTTTGACCGGTCAGAAACGAGACGTGACTGAGCTAAAATTTCTTTGACCGGTCAACATGACCGGCCAACATGACCGGCCACCATCGGGAAATTATTTTGAGCCCTGTAATGCTGTGTACCAAGAGTATGTTGGGGGCGGTAAATTGTGAGTTCAAATACACCGTTAAGTGGGTAGATGAGATGACAGTGAATACTATTTATGATAATTATGAGAAATCACATACTACAATGTGAACTGATTGCCTGAAGAATGAAATCAAATGGAGTAATGATCCTCACAGTGATGTACACAATTAAAGAAATTGCGATGAAGCCTGAAAAAAGCTTTGGACAGGATTTAAACTCGTGACCTCCTGACATATGAGGCCTTGGTAGCACAGTCGATAGAGTGTCATACTGACAACAAGAAGATCATTAGTTCAAATCCCCTCCAAAGTAGACAGACCATTGTTCTGGCTCTTTCGCCCTCCACACGCACACAAAAACTGACACATAAGTATCTCAGACACATACTGAACAAAACAGCAGCTATTTTAAAACATACAGGGCCCGGTTGTTCGAAAGCCGATTAACGCTAATCCTGGATTAAAAGTTAACCGAGGATTTCATTTCTCTGTTTAAAAATGTTTTCAAAAGGTCATTTATAGCTATTAGTGAAGACAAGTTTAAGTCAAAACTGAAGGGCAGAAAAGTTTGGAAAATTTTCATTTGTTGAGTTGTTTAACTGGATTCAAAATTGACGCTAATCCTGGGTCAGCTTAATCGTGTTTTGAACAACCCGGCCCAGGTGATTTAAATAACTCATGCTGGATGCAATAACGGACCGAGGTTCCTAGCTCTGAGACACAACTCATAAACACAGAATAAACTCTAAGGAACTGAAAAGAACTGGAAGAATATATTATTCCAACAGAGAAAATTACATTCTCGAAACGACTTGGATCTTTATCCACGACCGAAGAGACAATATCCGATTCTAAGCATTTCAACAGCGAATCATTTACATTTCAGCGGTTACCATATATCTTCCAAATTGCAAAAACATGTCTTACTGTGACATAAATATGCATTGTGTGAAATGAGAGAACTGGATGACATAATGCGTAAAATTTGTTGCGTCCTTTGATGAACAGCGGTGAAACACTATAAACACAGAGGCATTGTGTAATCTTGTAACGGTCAAAGCTATGCGACGAACATCGTTTCCTATCGAAAAATGCCTCTCACAACGACGACCATTCGCTCTGCAACAGATTCCATATACACTTAACAAAAAAGCGTATTCAGTTTACAATTATTACAAATATTTATTATTATTACAATAATAAACTTTTTGTTGTTTCACAGCGCAGTCAAAGCATTGATGAGTAAACACATTTAAGGTTACAGTGTACCTTCGGGGGTGTCTCCAGTATAACAGCTCTAGCATCTTAAGATTACACTTAATGTACCTAAACCCAGATATCAAATTAAAGCTTATAGAGCTGGCTATCTAAATATGGAAACCATTTGGTAATAAAATGAATTGTCGAATTTTTTACGACGTCTAAATTCGAAAGTCCGAATCAGCTTTAAAACGCTATAACTCAAAGCGATTATTGTATTTTGCTAATTTGATTTGTTCTTGGGTTTTCGGACACGAAGCGCTAAAAAAACGTGTCGGCGATTTCCCATATTCAATTGCAGTGAAAAGTTACAGAATATTTTCGAAAAGGGGAGAAAAAAAATTGGAGTGATCGCACGGAAATGGCTCTTGACGAAAAACTTTTCGGAAATAAGAAATTCGCCGACACGTTTTTGTTGATTATATGTTAGCCTAGCTTCTGTCCAAATTTGAGGAAAATCGAACGAATTCCCTTTGAGTTGTAGCTCTTTAAAGTGTCCCCTA
Organism: Dendrophyllia cribrosa; assembly: GCA_024195265.1. Classification (NCBI taxonomy): domain Eukaryota; kingdom Metazoa; phylum Cnidaria; class Anthozoa; order Scleractinia; family Dendrophylliidae; genus Dendrophyllia; species Dendrophyllia cribrosa. Next base: position 14,747,287 of record JAJLRJ010000013.1, on the reverse strand, counting down.
CAAGCGAAAACTTAACTTTGAGAAAACAGCGCTTAGAAAAACATATCGCTATATAAACGAACTCCGCCCACAAAAGTTATACCGTCATTTCGCCGTCAATTTTCACTATTTTTCGATAATTTTTTTTTTTGGATGAAAGTTCATTCTGTAAACTTTATTTTGACGCCAAAAAAAAATTCAATAAATTTTCGATCTGAAGGTACACTGTAACCTTAAAACATTACCTCACCCAGTTCTCAATGCATATTTTGTGTCACGCTAAGACATGTTTTTATATTTAATGCCAGTAGAAACAAAATTTGCCCCTGAGCCCGAGAGCTTGCTCGCAGGCTACACATTTAAAAACAACATTCACGGTCCTGCAGCGTTTACCTAAGTCTTGAAAAATCCATTTGAGGTCCGCAGATCGGTTTTAATTTTCCATACTGAGTTTGAAGTCAAAGAATTGATGAGTAAAAAGATTTAATCTGGTTCTCTCTTATTTTAAACAATGCGTATTTGTGTCACGCTAAGACATGTTTTTAATTTATCAAAACAAAATTTGATTAGAACTTTTACACATTTAAGAACAACATTTGCCGTCCTGTAGCGTTTTCCTAAGTCTTGAAAAATCCATTTGAAGTCCTCCAGAGCTGGAAGCCTTATGTGCAATGGTCAGCAGAATTACCAAAAAAGGTTTACAGCCAATCGAGCGAGCGAGCGAGTGAAATTTGTCCCCGTCTGCTGCAACTCATTCAACACTTCACATATTCACGAGTTAAAAAGAAATTCTGCATAAATTACAGTATGTTCTCACATTTGTCATGAATGTATTAAGATTGATTGACCCATGTGCACCAGACGTGGAATGTAGCACGGAGGAAACACACCACACTACTGAAAGTATAAGCATTTCAGGAGGGAGTTTGCTACTCTCTCAGCACAGAGTAGCATTACAATTTTTCAAATTCTATTTTTGCTCCGAACCATAGTACATAATCAGATTTACATACAGGAATATAAGTTAGCAGAGCATCATATTATTCAGAACTATATGATGATTATAGAAAGAAATCCAATTTTTCCATTCACACACCTCAAATGGACAAGGGTTGTCATGCGTCACATCCATAAACAGTGCATGTGCAATGCTTGGAACAAGGGGTTTGATGTCCGAGGGGTGCATGAAGGCGCCAACAGGTTCACCTCCGTAGCGATAAATTAAACGTCCTTCTTCATGCGGATCATGAGCATTCAAAGCCTCTGTTTTTCAACAAAAGAAGTAAAAAGAATCAGTTAGTAATAGGTCAAGCGTTAAAGATTGAAAAAGCCATGGAAACTCAAAAGCGTCAGTATCTTGTTTTGTGTCTTCAAGTCCGTTGCATATACCGCAGTCAACCTAAAGACATTTTATTAATTATTTTGACACCATCCAGAGTCGTGCCAAAACCGCATTTTTAATACTCAAATGTACAAGGAACAACTAAACACTTTTGTATTGGAGCACTCCGATCCCTTCACCGTCGGCATGAAAACGTATCAGGCCCTCCTTCATCTTGGGATTCTGTACCATGATATGAACAGGAGATCGACTCCTACTCCGTGAATAAGATGCAAGTCATTAACCTCTCATTAGCAGACACATACACAAAGTTCTATGGAAATTATAGAAACTTTCCTTAAACTGATGTTTATATCAAAATGATATAATGTAATGGGTACTCAAAACACACACTCAGTACCATTCGTTCTGTACAGTGTGATGCACTCTCATATTGTGCGCGTTCTCTTGCCTTATACGGTTAAATGACATCTAGTTGAATAATGATAAATCTCTTATTTGATGGTGTGACAGATAAGGGCCTGATCGCACTACAGTCAAAAACAAAAATTAGCCTGTGCAAAAATTTCTATAAACTTGAAAACACAAACGGAAGTTTAAAAAATTTGAGAACATTCTAGGGTCGCACTGTCCGTCCATGCTGTCGAAAGCATACCTGTAATGACATAAAAACAAAAACATTCCACAAAAAGCGTGTCCCTCTGGAAGCGGTTTCTTTCGTTTTCCTCGATTTTTTCAAAATCAGCCTGCCCAACCCATACACTATGGTGTCTTTGAACTTTAGCCGGAATTTCCAAATTTTTTCAAATTTGCGAAACACCGGTCGCATTAGGAAACTTGATGCGATGACAGATTTTTATCTTAAACAAAGACAAATTTGATCAAAATTTCCCTAGTGTGACCAGGCAATAATACGCGCGGGTGTTTTACTGATTGCTCGCATTTTCCTCACCCTTAAGGGCTCGGAAAAATACTATAATGGAACTCGTAAAATAGACTGCGAGAAGTCTCTTATTTTTCTTTTAGTTAGTTGAGCAAGCGCGCGCGAGCGGCAAAGCCGCAAGGAACAAGGGCATCAGCTCGATTTTTACTTTTCCTTGGGCTGATGCCCTCGTTCCTTGTGGCTTCGCAGCTCGCGCGCTAGCTTGCTCGCTCGACTAACTTAAAGAAAAATGAGAGACTTCTCGCAGTCTATTTTACGAGTTACGTAGTATTTTTCCGAGCAATTTAGGGGCAAGGAAAAATGCGAGCAATGAGTTAAATATCCGCGCGTATTACATGTACCGTCAAACATCAAATAAGCTGTTTTAGTATATACTGAAACAGTGGATAGCATTGTTGGCGCGCTCTGATTGGCTACTGAAACTCGGAATAGCAAGTGCTATTCACCCCCCAGCAATTTGCGCGCGAAAATTGTAATCGTTGACAGGAATAAATGAGTTAAAAATCATCATTTTCGTTATATTATCTCACTGTTTCAGTATATACTAAAACAACTATTCAACTCAGTGTAGGTGGGTAGTGGTGGATATTTACCGAGCCGCGTACCCACCTCCACTTCGGTGAATAGTTGTTAATTATCTCTAAGGAGAGAAAAGTGAAGCAATATGTCATTGATTCAAAATGAGATTATTGCAACTAAGGTCTCTTACCTCTTATTAGGGACGTAATTCCTAATCGGTTGACAAAAATATTGTCTTTAGCTTCAGAGCCAGTGAATAATTCTGCTGTAACATACAGGTCTGGTTTGACTTGTCTGGCAGCATCAACAAAGTACTAGATAAACAAAATAATCAGATAATGCAACTTTCATAAAAAACTGAATTATTTCAAAGAACTGTTGCAGCAGAAGGATTCTTGTTTTCTCTGCGATCTCACAAAAAAATTGTCAGTGTGTTATAAATTTAAGGTAAAAGAGTGGCTTGCAACAGTCAACACGCACGGTTAATACGTTCTCAAGATCAAATGAAATTATTTTCTTAAGGTGGCTTACTACAGTTAACGGGGGTCACTAGATGCTTTCAATTATATCGAATTATATCGATTACATCTATTTGTGGGAACAAGCAACAATTACAAAGTCAAAACCATCGCACAAGACAATGGGTGTTTGTAATTTCACCATCCTCTTGTTAGAAGTGGCTTAAAACAAACGAGCGAGTGGTCGTCAGAAGACTGAGTTCTAATTCTATGAGGACGTTTTACTCAAAAACCACCCATATGACCCTTCCTCAAAATCTTACCATTTAAACGTTGGATAAAAATAAACATTCTTACAAGTTAAAACAAAAATCTGTAAGAGAGTTTTTTTGCATATCAATGAAAATATTAAAAATAGGAATTTCGAAAAAGATTTTGAAAAACATTGTCTGAAGATCGATATTGATGTATATTTAAATATAAAAAATTGAGCATAGGTCGTACGGCTAGATTTCGAGAAATTAACGACCAAAAAACGTTTCGTACGATCTCCATTTTGAGCATCCGCACTACTGCATTCACTTATCTGCGCGCGCATTACTGTGTGATTTTTGCTCGCGCGGTATTGTTTGCGCGACACGCGCGCGTAAGGAAATTTATTGTCCCTCAAAAAGTTCTGTAGTGAGCCACCTTAAGTATTTATCCCCTGTAGCCCCCCTTTCAATGTTGTTAAGCTAAGTTTTCAGTATGATTGTTTGAATTCTCACAACTTTGATTAGGGGCCGAGAGGGGGGAGGAAAGAACAAGATTTGAAAAAGGCCTACTTTGGCCTTATTAGGGAAGAGTGTCTCACGCCATTTTGCAACTAGTTGTATATGCTGCATCCATCATTAATTGCCATCACAAAATTTTGCAGTCAGAAATACATACCTTGAACTTATGACATGCTTTATTGTTTTTTAGTTCAATGTGGCAATAAATGGTATTTCAAGTCATGTTGTGAACATTCCATTTTGTAAAACATTAACCATTAAAAACTACAAAATTAAGTTGTTGCCTAGAACAACAAGGAATTTTCATCTTTTAGTGCCAGAGTTTTGAGGTGCTTGAATAAAATTTGGAAACAAGCACAGTTATGTAATATCTCTACTGACCTCTGCAACGTGAAGTGGTGTACTGTGGCAATTGTCTAAACGAATACCATCAAACAATCTGAAACAAAGTGGTTCATTATGAGCTCTATAAATAATGGAGAGGAGATTCCATTTTCATTCTCATTCATAGTCTTATTCCATTTCCATTCTTATCCCCATTGCCATTGCGATTCCCATTCTTTTATCAATTAAATTCTCTCTTATTCTGATTCTCGTGCTTATTCTCATTGCTTTATAGTTTATTTCTCCCATTCTTATATTAAATTCCTTTCTTATTCCCATTCCTGCCGAATGCATTTAATTTACAGAAAGGACTTCTACAAATGACTCACTCTAGAAAGCTGGTTTACTAACTTAGAACACTGAACCGATGTGGCCTACAAACGACTTGTCAACAGAACAGACAAAAAATAGACTGAACTCAATGACAAATTTGACGAACAATACACCGACAAAAATCACACTAACAATACACGGTCGAAACGCACCAATCACTGACTTGAGTCTCAACAGCCAATTACATTATGCATCGTGCAGAATGGCTATTGTTCTCGTGACATTTAATTACTCACAGTCCACGAAAGTTTCTAGTCAGTCACATTGTTTTATTATTTGTGTTTTTCAAAGACACTCCAAAAGAGCTTCATTCATTGGTTGTTATAAACGCGCGGCCGCGCTTATTAGGTGGGTTTGACAAACAATAACCAAATCGCGTTATTGTCTTCCCTTTTCAGTTTCACCTTTGTTCGAAAGCATTAGCGGGCGATTCTTCAGAACTAGCAGCATAAACACAAGCATAAGAATTTGCGTCAAGTGAAAACAAACATTAATATAAGCATAAGATTGATCCTTATGTTTATGTTTGCATTATGCTTATGTCCGGCCCACTTTCACTGAACATTAGCGCTGTTATGCTTCTGCTTGTGTCGCTAGTGATGGTGAAAACCAGGCTTAATTTGACTTTATTGATTATCAATCGGTAATGGTTTTACCCCTTAGAGGGCTGTTCACAAGCGCGAGGCGGTACTTGTGTTTACATTTCGAGCGCAGACGAGTTTTGCATTTCCCACTCATGCTTTACAAGATAATAGCGGCTTTAGTTTACAGATGACTGCATTTTCCAACTTATTGTTTTTTCATGACAACCATTGTTATACTGTTGGACAAAGACTTGACTTGGAACGCGCGAGTTTTGATCGCAAAAGTTTGCTAGAACTTCGAAAAAAAAAATACGACTTGCCAGTAGGGAAGACATGCATCTTCAATAATTCGCTATTTTATGTGAAAACTGTTGCTTATTTCTGTCAAAAAATCAGAGCCGAATCTTAATGAGTGACGTTTCCCATACTCGGCAATGCATATGAAGTGTGACCATTACTTTTCCAATAATTGTTTATGTTTTCTAACCTTGCACAAATCTGAGTATACTGCAACATGTGATTCCAAAGGAAAGGTGCATCTTCAGGTTTTTGTCCGTACCGCAGTTTTACACTATCACCCCAAGCAATTACTTCACGTCGAAGATACACCAAGGATCCTGGGGCTGCAAAGTCATTCAGTGGGTCTCCTCCCCATAGCCATCCCTGATGAGCCATGCAAAATCTGGCCTTGTTGGAAAACATGAGTTGCTCTTCCTCCTCGACTGTGTTACAGTCACCAGGTGTTATAAAGTAACTAGAGATCAGTTACAATGAGAATATGAAAGCAAATCATTTAAATGAGATGACTCACCATATATTCTTAGGTATAATTTCTACCATAACATGTGAAGGGTAGTGTGGTTTGAAACTTTTTTTATCTCAAATACTACTCTTTCCAGTAATAACAGAATAACAATCGTAATGACACAAGTCTATTTCAAATGCATCACGTGGTACATTTTTCTGTACCACATGATGGGCTTTTTTGGATTGCAGGATCACACTTCCTTTTCAAAGTGTTTGAACTTAAACATGTGATCTAGTGGTACAGACAAATGTATCACATGATGCATCTGAAATAGCCTCAAGGCATCACGATCATTATTCTGAAGGCAGCCAAAATAATATTCTTGACTGTCACAGTTTACTGGGAAGAGTTGTATCATTTCTATAGCTTTAAAGGTATCTTTGCATAAGTACTGCAGGTTGGAGAATATCCCAGCCACGCCATTGTAAACATGTTTTCATTATTATGTCCAAATTTGTTAAACATGCAAATAAGATAAACGAACACATCTTGTTAGGTTAAAGCTTTCTTAAATCCATTATGAAGTTTAACACTGCTTGCTCAGCAGTCATAAAGACGACAAAGCCCAATGGACCGTCATTACCCACAATCCAAGGAATCATGTGACCTTTTGTTTCTAGAGGTGAACTCTAGAGGTGAACTAAGATAATTGACAGCAGCATAAAATACAATCATGCATGCATTGAGGTATAAACTTGAAACTAATGTGCTATTTCAAAAGCACAGAAAAACATTGATTTAGGAAAGGTGCTGTGACAGTGGGAGGCAACATGATAAACTAGGTACAAACACAGGGATGACTGCAGTACTTTAAATGGCATCACTTACTTTGTGGCCAAAGGACATTTTCTAGTAACTTTTAGATGTTTGGGGCCTTTGTCATCTAGACGTTCATATCTTATGGTATTTTGAACATTTTTAATAGCTGTTTCAATGTGATCGGCAACTTCTTTCTTCTTTATTACTTCATTAAGACTATCAAGATGCTCTTTAAAAGCCTCACGGCATAGATGGATCCGATCCTTTTCATTCATGGCGTCAGAGCTAAAAATTAAAAGCAATAATTTCATGTCAACCTCCAAATCGTCAGGAAATTTGTACTTGGGCTGTAAGTGGGATATAAGCAACCTATACAGCAATGCAGCTGAAGTTTAATCCAGATTCTGCAGCATGAAGCAGCTTGGAGTACTGTTATTTTACTCCAAAAGAAAGGGATTTTAGTCCAGGTCTGTTATTAAGCTTTGAAGTAGCCAGGTACACAAGGAAAGTACATTTAGGTGGTCATTACACTGAAGAAAACCTCCCATGGATGCTGTCCTTTAGTCATAATTTTCAAACCTTCACTTGCTGGTCATCTTCACTGCAGTTGTCAGCCACCCTAGCCAGTTACTAGCTGCTAATGACAGTCCAGACCTGTAGTCTGTCTCAGGATTACATTCAGTGTTATGATCACCAACTGGTACAGTACCCATTTATACACCTACTGTAGAGACTGTGAAGCAAAGTTTCTTGTCTAAAGAAACAACGTCACAGCATAGCTAGACCAAGCCTTGACCACCAACCTTCTGATCTGCACTTACCACTTTACCACTACTCCTCCACAAAAGAAGGGGGTCTGGTCCAGACAGGGTCCCTTAACTGTTTGCCAGTATAATTTACAGCTTGGATATGTTTACACCTTGGGGAACACAGTGCCTTGTCTTAGGAAAGAAAATGAGGGTTGCAAATAGAGCGTGAATCTTGAACCTGCTTTTAATAAATAATGTGCTTGGAACAGGCTAATGCATTTTGTTAATCAAAACAAAGTATTTACCGCTCCTTGTTGAACTTTTCCAGAGCCTTTGCCATGTCAATTGTTGCTGAAAAGCGCTGATAGGATTTACCAGTTGTGACTTTCAGTGGTCGACCATCAGGTTTAGATGACCCACTTACTGGTCTTCCAGAATTTAACACATCATGGTGAAACTGTCCCACTGCCTTTTCAACATTAACACTAAAAAACTCCCATAGCCGCAATTTTGGCAAGACTTGATCCCTGAAATCATAAATCAAAACTTTATTTCAATGCATACCACATACAGCTACACTGTATAGACATTTTTCCCTATATTTTTACTTCTTATCTAAATGAGAGTCTAGCTGGGGTCCTGGTAGGGATCCAAACGAGGGTCCAGGTGTTCTTCCAGATGAGCATCCAAATAAGATTCCAAATGGGAGACCAGTTGGGGATCCAAATGGGGGACCTAAGTGAAGTGGGGGTCCAAATAAAGGGGCCAAGACTGGCATCCAAATAGGATGCCAGACTGAGTTCCAAATGGGAGGCCAGTTGGGAATCCAAATGGGCGACCAACTGGGGGTTCAAATGGGAGTCGAGCCTGAGGTCCAAATGGCAAGCCAGTTGGGGATCCAAAGGGGGGTTCAAAAATTGTGGGGTCCAAATGAGAGTCCAGGTGGGGATTCAAATGGACAGATAGGGGTTCAGATGGTTCAGAAAGGAGTGGAAATGGGAGTCCAGTTGGGGATACAAATGGGGGACCAAGTGGGTTCCAAATGGGAGGCCAGTTGGGGATGCAAATGGGAGGACAGATGGGGATCCAAATGGGGGACCAAACTTATGGGGTCCAAATGCGAGTCCAGGTGGGGATCAAATGGGGACCAGATAGGGGTCCAAATGGTATTCCAGGTGGGAGTCTATATGGGAGTGCAAAAGATGATATCAATAGCTGTCCATGTGGGGATTCAAATAGGGGTGATCAGATGGGGTACAAATGGGGGACCAAGTGGGGGGTCCAAATGGGAGGCCACCCTGGGGTCCAAATCGGAGTCCAGCCTGGGGTCCAAACAGCAGTCCATCTGGGATTCAAATGAGAGGCCAGACGATGATATATTAAACAGCTGTCCATGTGGGGATCGAAATGGGGGTGACCAGATGGGGGTACAAATGTGAGACCAGATGAGAATACAATTCAACAAAATGAGGTCAAGCTGGATCAGAACGAGGGTCCACCTTTTGCACCAACCTCTCACTAATAAGGAATTGCACTTAACATTGAGCTTCTTTTTATTACCGGTATTATTATTTTTGTCATGTATGTGTATAAACAAATTATTTAATGTATCATGGGTACAACAGCCAGAGGGTATGCACTAGAGTATTGCACCTTGGGCATAAACAGCTGTATAACTTACTGTAACTGTGGTTCGATCTACATGTATAAAGTTAATTGAATGTTTAGGCTGTACAATTTTTGCACTAATTGAATTGATGAATAGACAAAAAAAATCAACACTGTCAGTCTCACCGCAGGATTTTTCCAAGATCATGAACTTGATCTTCATTGTTAATTTCTGAAGGCAGGCCATCACTTGCCCATAACCCATCAGCTACTTGGCAAGAGAAGTGCCAGAGAGCGCGATCCAATAAAAATGCTGGCTTGAGATGAGGAGAGTTTTCCAAGTTGTATGCACACTCAGGATGTTTCCAGAGCCAAGGAGAGTGATTAGCTGTGTGATTCAGTACAATATCCACAACAGACATGACCTTCCACTCCTTACATATCTTGTCAAGGAGTTCCTGGCAAAGTTACACAGGATTTAAATCAATGTTAGACAAGACCCACAAAAAAAGGTAAAGTCACACACTCGAGCCACAGGAGGCCTACACTGTTGGAGTTTCTAACAACCCAGTTTCTGTAACACAAAGCAACAAGGGAGTACAGCTACTATAATTTATAATAAAATATTGCTACTCCTTGCAAGGTTAGAGACTGTCCCATTCTGGGTGAAGAGAGACAAGACTGGGCCTCCAACCATGGATCTAACATGTTAACCAGAGAGACAAGGCCCATGCATGCCCAACAGTATTCCAATAAACCAAAAGGGCTATGCTTACAGAGCAAGCTAGTGCTTAACTCATTTCCCTGCAGCTTTAGCAGCTAGAATTATTACTTCCCCCTCCCCCCACCCCCACCCCCACAAAGCTGGATTAATGCCTTGAAATAAAGTGTAACAGGTACATGATTTAATTTGGTGTAATCCTTCACCTACACCTCAGTGGAGAGAGACAGTGTTAAAGTGCTCGCTACTATCTTCTGTATTGCCTTCATTGTTTTTATCCACACCTTAACTCCATCAAATGTAGCCTTCTTTCCTTTTGGTGAATGATGTACATGATTGATGTTAAGTTGATCTGATAGAGAATATGCAGAATTGGACTTCCCCAGTTGCTGTATTGGAGTAAAGTGAATCATGTTGTAGCCTGTTTCCTTTGTCACCTAAAAAAAAAGGGAAAGGGTACAGTAAGCAGTTAGTTGTATAATCTGCATTCATATATATGGCTACAGAGCCATCCATGCAGCCTTCGTCATGATACATGTACCTGTATTGTATCACATGTGTAATAATTGAAGGGTTGGGTGCATCATATAACTACCTCATGTCAAATTTTAGGCCTTTTTTCACTGAGATTTGCCTTATTTTTTGCATGTGACCTACAAATTTATTGCAAAACATTGCTAAGTGTTTCCTTGTATTGTTCGGAGAAACAAGAGCCGGGTTTTTTGGAAAAATAAGTCGTTAGAAAACACTATTTCTTGAAAACAAAGCAAAAAACATTGATTAGAAAAAAAATTCAGAGCAATGTTTTAATGCAATTAATTTGTAGGTCACATGAAAAAAAGGAGGCAAATCTGAGTGAAATCAAACTAAGGCTCCCATAAGCCAACACATGAATATAAAAATGCTCTAAATAAAAGATTCTGCACACTGGCCTTCAGACCCTCCCCTCTCTTAGGCATTTTGCTCCAATGACCCCCACCCCCTGTGTCCAACTCCCCACCCTCCCCTCCCCTCGTCTAGCAGTGTTTTACAAAGTGAGATTTGGGCTTTTTCTTGTCATGAATAATTTTTTTTATATTTAGCACTGTTCGGAGTTAAATTTAATAAAAGATTAAGAATGAGATCAGTCATGAGGTTGTGACACTGTACATGCACAAGGTTTAAGACTGTGTCCTAAATTATGAGTGCCGCAGTACTGACCTTAAGTCTATCATACCACTCGGTGAGTGGTCCAAGGCATTTGGTTAGCACAGTCTGTAAGCTGACACACTCCAGTGGAATGGTCTCTTCTTTATTTACTTTAAGTACAGGGTCCACATTAAAATAACCAGATGTTGTTCTTTTTTCCCTGCAACAGGTTTCAATAAACATTATAGCACTGATAAAATTAATAATGAGCAAGTTTAATTTGTTTCCTGTGATAAATATAATAATTATTATGATTCATAACATTTATATTAAGAAATATCTCGTGTATAGATAAGAGCTCTGTAATTTTTAACTAAAAATTCCCAAAACGGGTCAAAGATTACCTAGTTTTCATTTACCAAGCATATTAATCATTAAACATGGATAAAAAAGACGATAAAATTATTTAATATTTAATAACAATATTCTCATGAATGAAGTCCAAATTTTCAAGAATTTTGTTTTGGCATACTCACGTCTGGCATTACTGATATGAAACAATAACCTGGAATAATATATTATATTGTAATGAACTCCTTGGAATGAGAAAATAATCCATTAACCTGTTGTTAACTGCACTGTATGTAGAAATACAAGTAAGTACTGTTTGTTTAAAATTAACAAGTTTAAAACATTCTGTCCAATTTTCTTGCTGTAAGCACAGTGTCTCTCTTTTAACCTCCCTTACATGTACCTTGTTTTATTTTTACTTGTTTAAAAAATACATTTATTTTTCTAACATTAGATTTTGTGATTGGATTTTCCATATCTGTTCAGTATTAATAATTTTTTTGTGCACATTCTGAATTTTACAGTGCGGCTACTGTTACCGGGGTCACCCGGACAAAGTTAACCAATCACAAAGCAGAACGAGAACAATAGATTCCAACATTTTTAACTTCAGCCAATAAAATGTCGAGTACAGAACAATGAAATTTCAACTTGTTCACTCGTGAAGCTTAATGTTGAATAAAGCTTTAGCTAGCGTTGACTTTTCGATTTTAAAATTTGAGTAGTTCCACATGCCACATGAATGAATGTCATGTGTCATACAAGTGAGCGAGAACTGATTTCAAACTCTATGAAAGCAGTGAACGCGACAGCCGTATGTATGGGCAAATTGCGTGGCGGATTTGAATTTTCGGGAAAAAATTAATTATAATAACAACTCAACCGCTGGTTGTTTGTAAATGTTACAAGGCACACTGCTAGCATAGCATATATAAGCATTTATTTTCTAACCATTTGAAAAAGAACGGCGCCTTTATTTCAATTCTTTTTTATTGAATTGTCGCCAGAATTTTTTCTGTTGCAGATTTTTCTTTGCGGTTTGAGCACTAGCTGGGTTTCTTTAATCTCCCAAGGCGGTCATGACGGTTTTGAAGAATCATTTTGGTGAAAGTATTAAAAGTCTATAGTTGTATATGCTGAAAAATAGAAATAATTATTAACCAAACCGAAAAAAAAATTCTAGTCCGGCGGTTGAGTTTTTTTTTGTTATTGTTTTGAATCGTCTGGAAAATATAACTGGTGAACCGCTGTAATATATTGATGGATTTTCCGGCAGGTGAAATATATGTTGAAGAATGCGCCTTTATTTTATATACGACCGATATTCTTTTTATGCAGTTTTGAATTTCTCTTTTACTTAATTTTATTTCAGCTTAATCCGACTGCCGGAACTCAACGAGTGGAACTCAAACCACAGCGGCGAACAAGCCGTGTTTTTGTTGCTTTCAAATCTGTAGGTCACTTTTTAATTTGCCTCAATTATGACTGTCACTTTCACTGGTACTTATGCAGTTATTTTAAGAATGTCTTCTTTCGCTGGCGTCAAGTGTATTTATTTTCCAACACCGCCGTTGACGCCGTAGAGAAAACTTGAATCTGTTACGACCGAACAAATTATTTTTAAATCCACCACCAGCACTTTTATTTGTGTAGACATTCGGTACAGCTGTCGCATTCCATATTTTCACACAGTTTGGAGTTTCTCTTTCATTTGAATCGCCGACATTAGCCCTCCAAATTGCGCTGTTAAAACAAGTCAAGTTCAAAAGGGATGGAATCGAAGTTAATTGAAAATCCAATGCTGTACAGCCAAGACTTGTATTGATCTGTTTTCATGGCGAACGAACAAGTTGAAATTTCATTGTTCTGTACTCGACATTTCATTGGCTAATTTAAAAGTAAAAAATGTTGGAATCTATTGTTCTCGTTCTGTTGTGTGATTGGTTAACTTTGTCTGGGTGACCCCGGTAACAGTAGCCGCACTGTAAAGCTTCTATTTTTCTTCTTCTAAATGCCAGCCTTGTAAAGCTCATGCTTTCTCTGGGATACTTTTAATTCATTATAATAATTAAAGTGGCAGATCCAGACTCCAACGAAGGAGGGGGGGGGGGGAGGGGGCTAAGCCTTTAACACATTGACACCTCAAACACATGAACCCACCCGTGATGAGGCTATGGTCCTCTACCATTAATTTTGTGATGTCATCCTTCTTACAACAAAAGATGCCTTCCATATCTAACTCATGCAGAAGGAAACATTTTTTAAAAAGTGCCCAAATGAGAGAGATCTGGTCAGATTTGACAGGCAAAACCTAAGGAAAATCTAGTCTTCCTACCACTTGTCACTTCTTGTTAATTAAAACATTTCACCTTCTTCAGCACTTTCTGGGAAACTTTTACTACATAAACTAGTGTATCCAAAAGATAGTAATTGCTGCGGTAAATTCGTTGTAATAATGCTGTTTTATCGTCTCGCTGGTATTACAGAATTTTCTCTTTCGTTTTTTGAGGGGAAGCAAAGCAAATGTAACCGGGATGAATCAACGAAAACTCCAGCTGATAAGACTAATTTTGTTTTGTAATTCACGCATCAAGTTCTTGCAATGTCTGTAGAATATTGTTGAGCAAAGGACGCGTTCACCACGAGGAAGGTGTGAAAATTTAGGTTTAACTTAATTATTGATAATGAATATGTTGCGTTACTAGCTAGCCGTATCGTGTTCGCGTCTCCACGCGCTCAGCTCAGGTTTCGCGTCCCCACGCGCTCAACTCAGTGTCATCGACCGCTGTCGGAGTGATTTCAAAATAAATTTGTCTTTTATTCCGTACAATCTTTGAAAATCTTTGCTATCCATGCCTCACAGTCCTCGCTCAACTCACGGTAGTCTTCGACACTTGAGTTCCGATTTCGACTGGGACATGTTGGACCAAAGTATTACAAATCTCGCAGCCAACAGCTTGAAGCAGAAAGCGAGGCTATTGTTCGTGGCGCAGTGCATTCTGGCCCAAAATATGTTCGTGGCGCAGTGAATTCTGGTAAAAAGCGATCAATTCGAGATTTTTCCTAGCTTCATATTTTTTTTTCTCTTTTCTCTTAAATCCTGATTATGTTGCTGCTCACTCGCTGCGCTCGTTCTGCAGCAATAAAGTCTTGACTAGTAAAAAAGGCCAACAAAGAGGGGGGGGGGGGGGGGGGGGGGGGGGGGGGAATGGAATAAGAACGAAAAAGAACAGGGAGTAAAACCAAACGAAAGAAAAGTCAAGCTTATAAAGCTTTTTCTCTTTCCAAAACGATCAAAATTTTGCTTTGTGTGCATATCCGATATTTGACCCTGAAAGGAAAGGAAGATTACTTTTTATGTTGCCAACAACGTTTTGGACTGCAGTCAGAAAATGGAATAAGTGGCTTCAAACCGTTTTCTGCTTCATGTAAAGTGAAGGGCTGAGAGCATGACCTATGTCGGATTTTAGGCCTTTTTTATTTTTTTTCGCTCAGATTTGCCTCATTTTATCATAAAACGAATAATATCATAAACCCTTGTCGAATTTGCACCAACCCTAAGGAATTTGACTAATTTCACCTGAAAAAAGCAGAGTTCTGGCCCTCTAGTGCTTTGACTGTACATTCAGAACGTGATTTCGACGCCATTACGAAGCAGATTGGCCGTGAGAATATGTGACTGCAATACTCCTGACCAGTGCCAATGACCTGAACGAACATAATGCTATTTGAGGCAGGCTTATCGAATGTGTTCGCTACTCGAGACAACATGGCTGAACAGCGTACAACTCAGTGGATGAGTGCTGGGTTTAAGCCATGTTTAAGGCCCTGGCAGTGATGGATGGACATCATGAAGTCTGGAAATCCTTAAGTCCCTGGCACCTCTCGAAGAATTGAGTGCATGTCCTTGCTACCTCGGCCCAAAGCGCTTTTCGGCGCTGGAGGTAAAAATGAGCTGTTGTGGACAAGACGAGCCGGTGGGAAAGTTTGGAATCATTTCCGATCAGAAAAGGGGCAACGTTGTGAGTTGTGGGCCATTTCCCGTCCCGTGCAGTGGTCGAAATGTCGATATCCAAAGTGCTTCCAGACTTACATGTATGCTATTTTGTTAAAATTTTCAGGCGGGAAGTTCCAATTCAGTTTTACCATTGAATTTCCGGACATGCTTTGCGACAGTGGCAGATGGGTCTGCTGTGCGTGGTCGGGCACTTGAAATACAGCCTTGGGCAGCTCAAAGTGAGTTCTTGCTGGCCGGCCGAAATTGGGCAAGGCAGGCAAAGGCTATGAGCTGGCAGCGGAGGACTGAGAGTGCTTCCTAGGAGGTCCGTAAGGGAGATGGCGCGAAACTAAGTGGCTGACTATTGATTGACAATAAAATGAAGCGATTTTGAGGGAATGAACTTTGGTTCAGGATTGTTTATTTTGGTTTTGGTTTTCTTTTTTTCTTGAGTGGGACTCAGCAGCGCAGGACAGGCCCAAACTTCGTTATCTGAAGTGAAAAATCAGCATAAAATCGAGAAATTTGGGTAAACTTTGGGATTCATTTTTTCGATCGGGATTCAGCGGGAGACATGGAGATATAATTTTATATATATTTTTTGCATACGTTATTTTTTGAAAATGACGGGGAAAAAACAACAGAAAAAAATTCTGAACAATGTTTTGCAACTAATTTGTAGTTCACATGCCAAAAATGGACAAATCTGAGCAAGAAAAAATAATTAAATAGGCCTAAAATTCGACATAGGTCGGTTATGCTCTCAGCCCTTCAATTCTAGGAGTCAATTCAATGAGTTAATCAAAAACTGAATAGGGCTTGGACAGAAAAGGGTTAGGACTTACTCTCCATGTCCAACATCTTTGTAAGTAACATAGAAATGAAAGGCTCCTGCTGTGCATGCAGTAATATCAGCAAATCTATCAGCGTCATCACATGGCTTTCCAGGCGGACATGTCCACGTCAACTCATAATACTTCTTTCTGTCAAAGGACGTCTGACCAGGTGGCGGATGGTTGCAAAACAAGTGAACATTGTAAGGTTGTAATGATGGCCCCAAGGTGAAACGGAGCTTCCATCCTATACAATCAAACAACACAAATTGCTTAAGTTAGAGACTTTGTACATGAACAAGCTGTTAGCCAGGGGTCTGTGGAGCATCATTGCCCATACATCACTACTGATAATTTCAGGTACATCTACAGTGTATGTGTATGTGCGTATAATATGGAAGTATATGTCCCTCAGATCACCCTTGGAATCCACAACTGCTGACCTGGGGTAGATACTCTCATATGTAAGGTACAAATGTATATGGGTATGTGCCACTGAGAAGGATATGGTTTTCAGGCAGTTTAGACTGGGATAGGGTATACATGTAGAAATCTTTTTATTTATTTACTTATTTATTCATTTTTTATTTTGTTGAATATTTATTCAGGAGCATCTGATTTAGCATACACAGCTAGTTTAAACAGAGCCCTGACTAAATTAACAATTTAAACAACTGATACTAGATAATGCGGTACTTTCAAATTTACGGAACTGAAATAGAAATGAATAAATGTAAAATATACACAAAGCTAAGGTATTAACATAGAACGCTTAAGATGGAGTTTCGCCAAGATCTTAAATTCCTTGAGGTCAATTGCATTGCGTATTTTAGGGGGCAAGGCATTGAATGCCCGCGCGCTTTGGCCTAGAATAGTGAATCATTTACCAGGAAAATGATCAGTGGTATGAGAAATTTTAAGTCTACAGTACATGTAGTAAAGTGAAAGAACCTTACATAAACTAGGATAGTGTAGGGTAGGGATTTGCCTTGTGGTTGCTATAGCTGAACATGGTCTGGTATAGGGTATTAATCCTATCACTTCTAGAGTCAATCATGGAGACATGTTATGTAGTTCTAACTTTTGCATCTGTCAATGAAATCCTAAGGTGTGACCATTCAAATGAAACTTCTTTGGCAGTACTATTGCATGATACCATTTGTTTTACAACATATTACAAAATGAAATTTGGGATTTTTCTTGAATTTTGATGTTTGGCACTCTTGGGAGTTAAAGGGTTAATGAGTCCAAGTGACACACTACCCCTACCCCCCCCCCCCCCCCCTTTTCAGGACTGCTGATAAGTTCATTTGGATTTCATCCACAGACTTAAAAGCTAGAATGACCTTCCACAGCACAATAAACAGTACTAAACAGCTTTTAATAATTTTCAAATTCTTTCATTCAGATTCTTTCAGTCTTCCCCAAACATAAGAATCAAGAACCCAAGGTTTGATGCTTGTTATAAGCAAAGGATTGATTAGCTATTAATTTAGCTTACTCCTAAAACAGTGTTTACAAATAAAATAATTGTTATGCTTAGTTGACTTGATTATGATTAAAACAAGGTCAATATCAATAATGGTGAACATCTTAGGCCCTGTCATTTATCATGTCAATTGGTGCAGCATAAAGCAATGAATAGTGACTTTTAGGGAGTACATATTTTCACGACAGTGACTGGAAGGGTTCTACCAATTCATGCTTGTATTAAGCTTCTTGTAGACTCCTCATCACATCTATTACAGCTTATAATATGAAGAAACAAACATTGTAAATCAATTTAGGTATGATGGAAGTCATAAAGTTGAAATTATTACTGATAATGAATAATATTTATTTCATACTTATTGAGATTTTCTATTGACATTTGGCGTGTGAAAACCCTGGGGTTCGCAGCCAATCAGAATGGCGAAACGACTTTCTAACACGTGAAAAAAGCATTTCGTCCAATCACAAATGTATAAAATAAACAAATTACAGTATAGGCAGTGCTTTAGCTTTGTGCGGTATTTACGCATTCGTTTTTAGAAGCCTCGCTCGTTCGATTTCTGATACGAACCAACTCGTGCGTAAATACCTACGCCCGCACTGCTCATGAAGTATTAAATCTATATTTACTGCAGTATAAATATATCATGTTTGTAAATTATAAACATGGATTATCTATCTGTTTTACTACACTCAAGTCCAACATACAGTTTATACAAAAACCCTTTTCTTTCACCAGAAAACTTCCCTTCAATGATAAGTATGTAATTTATTTAAGTAAAAACTTGCTCGCATCTTGTCATGAATTAACAAAAGCAAACAAGAAATCCTTGCATCTGTGTGAAGATTATTATTACGTTTATATATTAGAATATTGTTACTTAGAAGCTTTGTTTCAATAGCGTCGCGAATGTGTTATAATCCCCTTCAAATAATCTAGAATCTATTTTTACCACACAGATTTAAGTTTTAATACATCGAAGGGAGGATTCAATACTGGTCGGTACCCAATTCAATATCGATAAACCAAGTGGCATGCACGAAAAAAATTATCTGTCTCAAAAAGGTCTGGACATGGCTATAGAAAAAAAATGTTACAGCATGATGGATCCTCTAATTAAGATAACCTTACCTTTTTCAAGTCTATATAAATTGGTTTCCAAGTCTTGTTGTGCTTCAAGTTGAAGCACACGGACCTGGACCGCCATTTTGGATCAAAGATTTGCGCTGTCACGTTACGCTCGTCACGCTTGAAATCATTTGCGTGACCCTGTCAATGATCGCAGCGCAGGGAGGCTCCCGGGAGACAAGATTTAGGTCACGCTCACGGCTTCAAATTCGCGTGATTCTGTACCAAGTTTACGGAGCTATCCGAAATGTTTTCTTTTTTAATAGAGCCACATGTTTACAGTAAATTATGTTTTGCACGCAAAAACTACGAAAGACTCAGGCCCCGTTTACACGGGTCCGGACAAATTTTTGCACGGACAAAAACTTGCACGGTTCCACCTTGCGTTTACACGGGACCGACGGAACTGGACGAATTTTTGAACGGCTAAGTGTGCAAGTTTCCGTGTAAACACCACTGCAATCTGTAACAGAATTTGCACGGATCCATGTAAACACGTGGTCTAGGAACAAAATTCCTCCGTGCAAAAATTTGTCCGGACCCGTGTAAACGGGGCCTCAGAGAAGTTCCAAGTCACGGAGTTATCGAGGTCCAGACGGACAAATGCTCACCTCTGGCTCATCCCCAGGGACACTCATTTGTAGCGCGGATACGAGGCTTCCGTAATCGATCCCTTCAACACTTGACGAGAAATTCTGTCCGTCAGTTTATCCCACGTGCTCGGCTTAAAAGTATACATGCTGTTTATAAACTCAAGTACCGCTAAAGATGGAAGGTAGATGGCAACCAACACAAAGAACAGACGATTCTAGCTATGGTGAAAGAATGACAAGTTATAACAACAGGTATTCTTATGTTTCGTAAACAAAACTTGCATGTGTTTTCAAGAATGAATGGATGGTTTGTTTCTCGTAGTGCTAGTGTAAGCGAGAGGATCTTTTCAGTGGAGTTGTGATTGTTATGTCATTTGAACAAACAAATAGCTTTTTCCATTGGCATCCTTTTTGTTTTGTTGTTGCATTTCTGTGTAAGTTTAATATAAGGTGGTCTGCTGGAGTTGATGCCTAAGGCTTTTTAGTCGGAACAAGTCGCCCGTTGGGCTTCGCAACTGGCTCGTGGTCCGAGTTCCCACCCGGCCGTTCCTAGCTTTATTATTCTTAACTAGAACTCAATACCTGTAAGTGGAAACTTACTCCACTGTCCCCTGTTCACACTCCACACTCAGCCAACAGTCTGTAGCCACAGCCCTTGGTCAAAATCCGGAGCCATTGCAGAAATTTTACCCGGCCCATTTATTTACATGTGTCGGTTCGCTTTGTAGAACAAGGCAAATAACAATAGACACTATTCTTATTCAATGAGATGCAAATAAGTGGGCCGGGTATTCTGCAAAAAATCCGGCTACATTTGAGGTCTATTTTTTTTCTTAAAAAAACATAACTTAAAAAAAAACATAACTTTACAATTTTGAATTTTTTTTCGCATTCACTCCTGAGAATTTGTAAGTTTTTGAGCGATTTTCTGGATACACACGCCCCATGGGCTTTCATGACTCCATATTTAAAGTTACCATCGAAAGTGCTGCTGTTCTAAAACACTGAAGGCTCGAGTTTACTGGAAACGTCATTCTGACGTTGCCATTTTGCCTCGTTGAATTGCAATAAAGGCTCCAATATGGTGTATCTGCGATTTTTGGTAAGTTCGCAGCCATTTTTTATCTTTAGTAGCTGCCTGATGAGCATCATTAAGCTTGAAGGTAGTTCAGAGTCCACTTTCTCAATGAAGCGAGTTAGGTGTTGTACTTCGTTTACGAATTGGCTCGCTGCTACTGGAAAAATGGCGTCACGAAACAAAGTAGCTTTGGTACTCGACTCTGGATGAATTTCTCGACCTACCACGGCATATTTCGGAAGTTGCGACCACTGAAGAACACAACAAGCGCGAAATTTCGGTGGTAGGTCGGAGTGGCTGTGGACTTAGTATAAATATGAAATGTATGGGGAAAGGAAGGAATGCTGTCAAAAATTGTGGCTATTTCCCAGCATGCAGTGCGGTAGTGATGTTGAAAATCAGGCAAGGTCATTATGCACTAGAACAAGAGGCTGAAGCTCGGTCCGAGCTACGAGTAAAAGCAAAAAAATTCACTGCTAAGCTAGGACTAGGACTGAATTTTGCTGTGAATATTGACTTTTGGGTTTGCCACAATGATTTGAATAAAAAAACTAAAGGCAAAAACATGATTTTTGTTCTTTTTCAGTGACGTTAAAAATGGTCATTTTTGTTATTGTCCAAATTCAAACGCTGATATTTTGCAAAAATTGCTAACTTTTTGTGTTTATTGGGTATCTCAATTTCAGGGACTTTCTAGTCAATGCTCACAACTGCTAGTTAAGGCAATGTTCGCCGATTGAGAAAGTTGCAATTTTTTAAAGCAGTGGAGTCTTGTACGGCCGGTTTTGTTTTGGCCAGTGTAGGAGCGAATGGGTTAAAATCCTTGAAACCACCTACTACAAGGAGTTACGATTGCTTACATGTAAATACAGGCATTTTGGAGATGCTAGAATCAGTGATAGAATTTAGAATAAATTTACAGTATCAACATGATCGATCAAAGAATTAACAGCTGGCCATGCATGGTGTGACTGTGTAAATATGAGATGTGTGGAATTTGAGCATGACTCCATGACATAATGCTTGAGAATTGTTTACCCAGTAGTTCTTTGACTTGCCGGGACTTGTTATGTTCAACAATTTATTCCTATCTACATGTAAACTCAACTGTTAACAAACATGTCGAACACACTCTTTTAATCTATGATTACTACTACATTGTAGTTTACAACCATTGCCTGTGTTCCAGAAGATCTCCTTGCACATTGTCATGTACATGTACATTTTTCGTATAACTTGGCCAAATGTGGATTAATGAGTACAGGGAATGCAAAGAGAGTGCAAGAAAATCCATTGGAACACGTGTGCAGGGAATGGTTGCAGAAAATCCCACTTTAATCTTAAAGTGCCAATTTGATCAATATTATTTTAATTTTGTTTTTGTGCATTTTTCAAAAGGAAATAATGTATTTAGCAACCTGTCCAATCCAATTATGGAAAAGAAAAAAATTTAATTATACTTTGTACACTGTACTTGCATATAATTATAGTCGGATTAAATTTACATGTTCTGGAAGTTCCAAAAGATATCTAGCAAAATTGAGACCACAGACAAAAATTTGCTTCCAGGTTCCACTCTTTTCAGGGTTTACAAGATTGCTTGTTTTGTATCTTAGTTATTCAGGTCCCAAAGGGAATAACTTTACTAGCAGACCTCCACGGCATGAAGAATTTAAGGTGTACATAAAGAATGTTCCACTAGATATGACTAAGGTGAGGTTACTGTTACATGTACATGTAGTAGGAAAATGGAATAGCTAATAAGAATGTACAATGTATTTGGGGTGTTTCATGCAACATCATTATATACAATACATGGATGAAGTACATGTACTTGTAATAGAAACTCTGTGTTATAAGCTGTGTTATAATTTGTAAGGGCACTTGAGGGATGGAACTTGCATGCATTTCCAGGTGAAAAGATGTACATTGTACACTGTATGACAATAATCTATTCAAAGGCATGCCCTCATACTCTCTGCATTTTAATTGGGGGGGGGGGGGGGGGGGGGGGGAGAGAGAGAGAGAATGGGGTACATGTAGGTCTACTTCATTGCAATGTAAATGTGCTCAAAATTACATTGTATGTTTTTCTGTCACTTGTTTACATGTAGGAGAGTCTTGAAGCATTGTTTGCAAACTGTGGTACTGTTGTGTCAGCGCATGTTTTGGCACCTAAAGAAGGAAGGAACAGTACCATTGGGTAAGCCAAGTTTTGTAATTAGATGTCCAGTAATAATTATAAAAACTAAGACAGTACAATGCAGATTAAGTTTCATCCACCATTACTACCAGCCCTCCCATGTGACCACCCTACACTGCACGTGTAGATATTACTACCAGCCCTCCCATGTGACCACCCTACACTGTACGTGTAGATACAATTGTATTACTACAGCCCTCCTATTTGACTACCCTACACTGTACATGTAGATATTACTACCAACCCTCCCATGTGACCACCCTACACTGCATGTGTAGACATTACTACTAGCCCTCCCATGTGACCACCCTACACTATATATGTAGATACAACTGTATTACTACCAGCCCTCCCATTTGACCACCCTACACTGTACATGTAGATATTACTACCAACCCTCCCATGTGACTCCTACACTGCATGTGTAGACATTACTACCAGCCCTCCCATGTGACCACCCTACACTGTATGTGTAGATATTAAGGGCTTTCAATAAGCACCGACGGCCGACGAAAACTGTTGGCTTTTTTGCATGGAGAAGTTGACTATTTTCCCCACCAAATTGTAGAAATATAAAAAAAATTATTTTAAAACTTGTTGATACAGTCGGTTACTCTACTCAAACGCGCTGCCTACTTCAAATTTTATTGAAACCCCTGATATTACTACCAACCCTCCCATGTGACCACCCTACACTGCATGTGTAGATATCACTACCAACCCTCCCATGTGACCACTCTACATGTACGTGTATATATTGTTGTTTGCTACTATTTTACAATTAAGTAATATGTTGCAGGTCAAATTAAACCTTGTTCATGTAGGTTAATTCATTTTCAAACCTACAATAGGTGACAAAAATAGTCGACACACTATAACAAAAGCGGTTTTCATGCCATATTTATCACTGTATCTTTCCATTCACTACACTCTGCCGCATTAACCCCCGTTCCCCCATCCAATGTTGTAGGATTGAAGAGACAGACCTGACTAAACGATACACAACATTGTTTGGGGGGGGGGGGGGGGGGGGGTGTTGGTGTTGGGAATAAGGGGGTGGGGCTGAAATGCCTCTCATCCTGAAGAAAATGGGGTTCAAAATGACAATGTGTCAACAATATTGTCGCCTATTGTCTGAAGTACGAAATGTGCTATTTCTTACCAAAAGTGCGAGGAAATTAATTGGTTATTACAAATATTAATCTGCACTGTCCGATGTTTTGATTCATGTGAACGGCGTTAATAGCTGATTAATGATCCTCTTTCGAGGCAGGCTGGTTGGTATCTATAGTAATTAAGGACAACAACACACAGGTGATGGGTAAAATCAGGGTGGCAGGGAAGCGCCGCTAGGGAACCCCCCAGGGACCAGGAGAGGAGTGCCCTCCTGGGGGGAGAGCAGATCAGGTGGTACCAGGGGTAGCCACCCTGGACGGGGTCCGGATCTGTCTCCAGTAGGGTGAGGCCCATATCTCTAGTCCACGGAGGCTAGAGAACCAGGAGAGGGGTGCCCTCCTGGGGGGAGTACAGATCAGGTGGGACCGTGGGTACCCACCCTGGAATGGATATTTCTCCGGACCTGTCTCCAAGGGCTAAGCCTTACAGGGTGAGGCCCATATCCCTAGTCACGGGGAACTAGGGAACCAGGAGAGGGGTGCCCTCCTGGGGGGAGTACAGATCAGGTGAGACCGTGGGTACCCACCCTGGAATGGATTTCTCCGGACCTGTCTCCAAGGGCTAAGCCTTACTGTGGGGTAAAGTGCAGCCAAGGGTTGCACTTCCCTGCCACGAATTGTGGGACTACGATAGCTGGGGACACAATTCCCCACAGTAAAAACTATAATATAATGCGTTTACGTCATAACATATCATATCGAAATTCAGAAGAATAAAATGTTTATGGAATTGGAGAGAGTTTAAAAACCACACAACTGACAAAAATCTTGATGTGTCAGAGCATTTTGTTCAAGAGTTGGAGGCGAACAAATGTATGGAGCAAGAATTTCATCGCAAAGTTGACATTAAATCGGCTCATAAGCAGGAATAACCCATAACGGTTTCTTTCTTTCTTTCTTTCTTTTTTCTTTTCTTTTCTTTTCTTTTTTTTTTTTGGATGCCAGTGTAGCCAAGAATCGTCAAATAATCGAAATAAACTAAAAATAGTATCTATGGCATGTCAACAAGTAACCCAGTGTTTGCAAAGTATGCGAGACAGTATAATGTTCTCCAGCTAGCAATATCTGGAGAGGCAGGAAGCTAGGTTCCAAGGAACTTTAAGAATGGTTTGAGCTTGGCTGTCTACCGGAAAGGGTCGGTTTTGCACTGTTTTATGACAACCTCGACAAAAGTGGGGTTGCACAGATGTGGTTGGGATGAGATGTCAGATCTGGTGAGGTGGGATTAGTGTCCTATAATACCATTATGCCCCAAGTATATACTAAGGGACCACAAACTTTCAAAATAATCGTGGCTAATCTACCAAGTAGAAAAATCCCATGTACAAAGTTCACACAGAAGCTTTGGAATAAATGCGGTTACTTGCAGAGAAACTGCTCTGCGTTCAAAAGAGGAAGAGATCACTACGTTCAGGGAGCTAGTGGGAGAACAGGTTAGGTGTAAGTCAAAATCAGTGGCTGGATGAAATACGGAAATTTATGTTCGCTCAGAAAAATTAAAATTCCGAAAAGTAAAAGGAAGAGTATGAAATAATAAGGCAGGAAGGTAAGCTCCCGAGTTGTGTGAACCTTGCAATGGGCTGGTACTGATTCAAATGCTCGCCTGCCTGTTACAAAAATCCTTAAAAAAAAACCCAGTGGGAAAAATAAGGGAATGTATACTCCCAGAAAAATGCAGGCTCGCCACCCCTAGAGCTCGGGGCAATCAGGTACCAGAAGATACGAAAATATGCCTAGTTACTGTAAGAATACTGAAGAAAGCATGATCTGTGCAGGATCCAGGGCAAGGTCACCACTTCTGACTGTTAACAGACAGCTACATCTTGGTGGCATGGTCAGTGTTGTAACTATAAATTTCCAGCTTGTTCGTGCCAGCCCATCAGTGCTGTTGGGAGATGTCCACCAGATAAACAAGGACCAGACTTAAGAATTGTAGACCTCAGGAGCAGATTATGGATGGCACACGCTTGCAAACAAAAACAAATAGTATTAGACATTGTGAGATACAAGGGATATGGCAAAAAACGCCAAATGAATGAGGTTAATGAAGTTCCAGGTGAAATAATGGTTTGCTGCAATTTCTTTTCTGTTTGGATCCAGCAGTCTTCCCGGCACTTATGAACGCCCGTTTTTGCCCACTGTTGTTGCCGTTTTTAGTGATTAAAATATAGATGGCTGCATCATGTCACGGTGTTCCTTTGTTTGCTTTATCATTGCTAGGGTCTCGTGACAGTGTAAGTTTATGCTATTTGTTTAGGACAGTTCAGATTTATAGAAGATTGAGTGAGCTTATGTTTGAATCGCAACATCTTTTTTTTTTACATCTGTGCTGCTAGCCTGTACTCTCTCTATGTCAAATATTCAATGTTATTCGTTGTTGACTCCAACCAGTTGAATTTTTCGCAAATTCTGCATATATGGGAACCGGAATACATCATTGTAAAAATTGTAACGCAGCTGTCACGCTGTTTCTTTCGTACTACAACACAATAACAAGTAAAGTGTTTGAGAGTTGATTGCACTCTCAAGTGGCGGCTAAGGTAGCAAGGTATAAAATCAATATCCGCTGTTATTAATAAACTAACATAGCGAACGCAATGTTTTAATCTGCTTTGTGACGCATTTTGTCCAAATCGCCAGTGACCAACTAAGAACAAGCGTAAACTAATCACTCGAACTGAAGACAAATGTTATGTGGGCACAGAGATGAAAACAAAAGCGAAGAATCACGAAGAAAACCGGCGGCACATATTAGAAAGAACATGATATGAATGTACGTAAAGGCGAGTATCGAGCTGTGCAGTGAAAAAACGAACATGTTGATGTTACGAGAGAGCCACGCTGCTGGTACAAGATGGCGTACGCGAAAGCAGAAAGGTAAAATAGTACTGACAAAAGATCGATAGGAAGAAGAAAAAGAAACATAACATAATAACAAACAAAATTAAAACAGATAAAAGCACAGGACCTGGCTTCAGGGAAATTGACCATGTCATCTTGAAGAGATGGAACGGGAAGGCGGCGATCCAGAATGTTTGGCAATTGAAGCGTCCAGAGCATTACCAACCTATGTCGAATTTCAGACCTTTTTTTGTCTTTTCGCGCTTATTTTACCTCATTTTTGGCATGTGACCTACAAATTAACTTCAAAACATCGTTCAGAAATTTGTATGCTGGTTTTCCCGTCATTTTAGAGAAAAAAACGTATATAAAAAGCGAAATTAACTAAACTAAACTACCTGAAGAAAGATGAGTTCTGGCCCTCTAGTGATTTGACCGTACATCCGAGCGTAGTTCCTTCCAAAACTGTACGAAACGTGCTCCAAAACGACGCCATTAAAAGCAGATTGGCCGTGAGACTATGCGACCGCAATGCTCTTGACCAGTGCCAACAACCTGAACAAAAATACCGCTATTTACGCGCGCCTGGCTCGCTTATCGATCGCAAGTTCGCTTCGGTTAACACATTGTCCGTAGCGTGTGTATGTTTGAGGCCCGTCCGGTGATGGAAGGACATCATTAAGTCCTGAAATCCGTAAGTCTCTAGCACCTCTCAAAGAAACGAGTCGTCTTTCTTGTCCCACCTTGTGTCTAAATCGCCATTTCGCGCTCGAGGTGAAAATAGACGTTGGTTGGCAAGACGGAGCCGGCGGGAAAGTCTGGAATCACTTCGGATCAGAAAAGGGGCAGTGTTGTGAGTTGTGGCCCATTTGCCATCCCGTGCCGTAGTCGAAATGCCCGATATCCGAAGTGCTTCGAGACTTATAATATTTTCCGTATTTTGTTTCGGTGGGCATTCCGTGCTCGATGTCGCCATTGGTATCCTGACATGCTTTGCGACACCTTTGCTGACCATCGGCGATAAAAATGAAGCGATTTTGAGGGAATGAACTTTGGGATAAATTTTTCTTGAGCGGGATTTAGCGGCACGGGCCCAAACTTGGCCATCTGAAGTGAAAAAACCTCGGCATAAAATCGAGAAATTCGGGTAAACTTTGGGATTCATTTTCTCGAGCCGGATTCAACGGAAAGACAGGGAGTTTAGTTAATTTTTGTTTTTTGCATACGTTATTTCTCTAAAACGACGGAAACTACAGCATAAAAAAATTCTGAACAATGTTTTGCAATTAATTTGTAGATTACATTCCAAAAATGAGGCGAAATGAGCGCGAAAAAAAAAGGTCTCAAATTCGACTTAGGTTGGACATGCTCTGACGTCTTCAATTATAGTATGGCCTCGGAGACATCGTGTTCATCCACGATCGTGCAGATTAACTGAGCCAGGGCCGCCGGGTTGGAGGCTTGATTCTGGCGAACGCCCCTTTCAATTCTTGTTTGCCATCATTGTCATTGTGTTTTCTGCTTGGGTTGTGCGTATCCTTTTTCGGCAGAGTCAGCTAATTAAGCGCTGCGTGTTCGAGGCTGTGAGTAGATGGTGAGCGCTCAACGTCCATGCATGTGAATTGAGCTAAGGCGTACAGATAAACTGCTCGCGCGACCCGGGAATTGGTGGGTTAATTGAGCCAGTATGAGACGGAGGGCTTAGTTACTTAGGCCCGAAACATTCCATTTTGAACTCTGAGCAATCTTGATCTTGCTGCGGGGAAACTTGCAGCTCTCGAAAAATTATTGATGCTCGGTGCGAAGCGATGGAAGAATGACTGAGTGGGACACGTGCTATTACATTATAGGTAAGAGCACGAGGGAAAAATATGACAGAACGGACTGGGACCTTTGTTTGATAACATCTTATAAAGATTGCCTTACATTGGACTTTGCCTTGAAACTGATAGATACATTGTAAATGAGGCAACTAAATCAATATCAGGCTTGACCTTGGCATTGAGAAATTACAGAAAATAGGCTTGGACTTGGGCCTTGAAAGAGTACTGAGAAGTACAGAAATTGTTGTACTCTGTGAGATTTGCGTGACAATAGGGCATACAATTAATGAGTAGACTATGGAATAAAATGTTACATGCAGGCAGTGAGTGGCTTAGTTCAATTGTCTCAGGTCTCATTAACATCAGTTTATCCAATAATAAACTTGAACTTAATTACATTCTAATTACAGCCGTTTATCAAATTTTATGGTGATGTTATAATAAACAGGAGTCAGATTGTTTTTGGACAGTCAGATTGTTTTTGGAATCGGCTTATTAAGCAAAAAAGCCGATCTTTTCTACGTAATAAACACGTTTGACACGTCAAACACGCTATTTTCTTGTTATTAAGCAAGAAAAGTGTTACTTTTTGCTTATTAAGCAAGTAAGTTTTGCGTATTATGCAAGAAAGCTATGTGTTTTGCTTATTAACTCAAAATGCCATTAACACTTTACAAACGCGACCTTCAGCCGCCGTTACGGAAAAAGATATCGAGGACCAAAACGACGCAACGGATGAATAATTCTAGAAAAAACTATTTACATGTAGTAGATGTCTTGTCTGCTAAATCCTCCCATTGGGCTAAAGTAAGTCATGACTTTCTTTTTCGAGACAGAAATTTTTCAAAAGTTCAACTTTGCGGCACTTATAATTCGACTGTGTGCGAGCTGCTCATTCAATGTTTATGTGTTAAAACCAAATTGAGCCTTTTTCACTCGATTTACACCATCAAAAGAGAACTTTCAGAGGTTTCTGAATGCAGCAATAGCGAGAGATTTTTATTTTAATTAAATATACATGTAGCCCATTCGTAATTATATTCTGTCCGGAGTGCCTCAATAAAATCTATTTGGGACTAGCTTGGTCGACAACAACAAGGTCATATTCAATCGATTTGTACGCAAAGTTTAATCGCGGTCAAAACATTTTCATTTTTCGCGTTATTTTGGAAAACAGGTTTTCTAATAGAAAAGTAGAACTGTTTGATTGTTTGGAAAGGCACGAATATAAAGGACTCGTTAGGAATTTGATCCGACAAGTAAAATTATTGATGTATGCAAATTCAGGACAGAATTCCGTGACAGCACTGGTTATCACTTGAAGACATAAAATAGCAAAAAGGTTTACCGTAATTTATTTGATTGAAACCTAGTGTAAAAACAGTGGCATTACAGAAACTCGTTTTCGTTCTCAAGTTCATTTCTTTTTTTTACAAACTTATATGAAGTCTTGAGAAACACTATCAAGATAAGAGAACGGAGAATTCACGGACTTTCTGCTTATTAAACAAGAAAGACAAGAAATGGTGTCACTTTTGTTTAATAAGCAGGTTATTCCTGCGTAATAAGCAGATAAGGCTGAAAATCAAAACTACGGGAAATGAGTTTTCCACCTTCCGATCGCAAAACTCGACCAAATTTAGCGTAACTTGCGGTACTACTGAATTTCAGTGAGAAAATGTCCTAAAACTTTTGCTTAAAAGCTTATTAGTAATTACTAGAAATACGTGTCTCGCAGAACCTCGCGAAGCTCGGGGGAGGATGCACTGCAAAATTTTAGCGATGTGGGAGGGAGAGATGGAATTTCTTATTTAAATGGAGAAGTTGGGTTGCTTGCTGGCAATGGCCCCAAAATTTAAAGTTGAGACATTTTCGTTCCCAGTCTCTTCCATTTAACTTGTACTTTGTGCCCTGTCTTCCTAAAATAAAATAAATGGGAGCTGGTGCTGGTCAGTTTTGGGTTTTTCTGCTATGGGACTGGGTACCAAACGATCCTCAGGCCCTTCCTTCCAATTTCCACAGACAACTCATGTTGAAGGTGATCAGGTTCTCAATTTGCATAATCTACACTGACACGTACATAATCTACACATACACTGATATTGTCAGGAGATTTAAGATACTGATCACCGTTGCAGTAATAAATGTGACGCAATAATGTTGATGTGTCATGTGTTTACCTAATGTATACAGTTGCTACATATTAGCTGGACATGTTTGCTAACATAAAATTTTTTTTCTAACAATGTTTTTATCCAAATTGTAAACAGAAATTCTCCTTACTAAACCATTCAAATGTTATTTCTTATTGAACTATTTTATGAAGAATGCTGTAAACTCAAGATACCGTATACGTTTACAAAGCACATTTCACTCGCTGTTCATTCACAAACAATGCTACATCATGTAAATGTTGCATATTTGGGAAATAATTTCCACCTGTGTGATCTGTAGTTTTGATCATTTATCTATAGTTTTGATCATTTAAAAAGTTCCTTAGTGAGAATATCAATAAACATCAAATTACAGTGTGTACTAAGATAATTATTTTTCAGTGTTTGATTAATATCCTCTCAGTAGTTTAGCCACTTAAAATCTTCTTTTCTTTGCAAAAGCCAGTGATTTGAGCTACATTTCTTAATCACTCTTCTCTGAGCCTTTCCTGTAATCAGTGTTTGCTTTTCCCTACTGTATCAGATATGCAAGTTATTCGTCACGAGTATTTAGCTGATCGTGTAATTCTTGCCGCCTCTCGTTGCGTCTACAAACAGAATCATTTTGTCCAACACTTCCAGTTGGTGTCACCTCTCCTGATCGGTTTCGTTCAGAATTCTAATGTGTGCCTAGGCTGTTCGAAGTCTTTGTCATCTATGCTCTCGTTGTCTCTTCGTTGCTCGATCGCGCTGAATTTCAAGTCACCGTTCAGCAGAGTTTCGGTGGTTAATTTTCTTGTACAAGGATTTCCAGCCACTTGTTGAATCCAGCGTTGTTGTGTTTGGTGTTCTTTCTCATTTGCATCAGAAATTGTTTGTGTTTCACCGATAGTAAACATTTGATGAGTAAGGGTAAATGGCCGCTGGCACGGCCTCCATGAATAAACATGAGTGTGCGCCATTGTCAGCGGTCGCGATTTTTGTTGCCAGGCAACTGCAGGACACCATCAAGTATATAAATATATATATATATAAATATATTTTTCGCTCGAATTCACGCGGCTCAGCTCCCGAGGGACGACAAATTTATTAACCTCGCTACGCTCGGGCCTTCGGCCCTCGCTTCGCAAGGAAAAACTCAATTAAAAGTTTATCGATGGTAAAACTTCTCATCTGAAGGGGTTTTGTCCTAAAAATTCGCTGCTAAAACCTTCCATTAATATAGCCAAGTGAATCAACAGTTTCACTTTATAATTTTATCCAAGTCTTTCGTGCAAGCGAAATCTACAACAGCGCGACAAAGTGACACTGTCAATTTTCTATCAAAACATTTCAAGACTTTCTAATTGCTTAATACTTTTCTTGGTGTGTAAAATACAATTCCCATTAGAAATCCAGAACAGTTTTAAAGGTTGAAAGGCTCTTTCTAGCAATTGTGAGAATTTTGTTTGTAATTTGATCCAACAACGCAAATCTCAGTTGACTGCCGGTATGCAAATTTGGGTCAGGAATGAAGAAGAGCCGGTACTGAAACATTTTATTTGACGAACCTAATCTATTAAACCCGTAGAACCTTTTTGTCTCACATGAACACACAAACGACGACCGGGCAAACTTTGCAAAACTGCATGAACAATGCAGTTGTTTACAAACGCTTTGGCTGTATTATAAACAAGAAAGACAATGAAGTTTTTCCTCTTTAATATATCACAGTAAAACCGTTTTCATCGAAGTTTATTGGACAAGAGTTCTCGAGAAGAATCGTCAACATTAACAGTTTTTCTTTTAAACAATTCATTTTTTCCCCTTCGAATTGGCGCGGCCAAAATAATTGCAGCGTTCGCATCATTATAAATTCGTTGAGCATAATTTATGATTCCCCATAAAAAAGAAAAGCAGCTTGATGTTTTGGAAAGGTTTCCTCAGAAAGATTTTCATTGAAAGAGATTTACATCATGTAATTTTAAAAATAAGCTAAGTTTACTACAGGATTTGCCCGCCGAGAAACTGCTTCACAAAACGCGCACAACGCGTAATTCTGTAAGAGGGGTTCAGAGCCACCTCAAATTTTCGAAAAGTTAAGGTGGCTCTGAACCCCTCTCACAGAATTTTTTTAAACTTTGCCAAAAGTTGCATCTTATCATACTGATCAAAATTCAACAATAAAAAATGGGGTTCACCGAGTCATTTTTTTAGTTATTAATGCTTAAAGCTAAAATTAAGGTTGTTTTCAGCATGTTATACTGTTGCTATAGTAACATATTGTGTCACAAAAATGATAACAACGTGTTCACCAATCATTGGGCATTCGTTTGAAATCATGATTGTAGCATCAACTGATAAAGAGTGGTTATAATGACCCATCAAATTCTAAGTCTTGAAAAGTGCTGCAAACTGTTGGGAGCCACCTTAAAATGTACTTTTTTAAGGGTCTTGGACTTGTCACAAACAAACAAATCAGTTTTGTCTGAAACTGTCGTTACAAAATCAATGGTCTTTCGAAATGATACATTGATACTAACATCATGCTTACGTTTAAATGTCATCAAAGCTTGAAAAGTAATTTGTGCACGACTCATAGTTAGTGAATTTGGCTGCAGTATAATTGCTTTGGATTGGTAGAACGCCTCAGCTTTGCTGAGAAGTACACAACCAAGGAAAGCAAAATCAAGGTAAATAGCTTGGTTGCGTTGTGTTGTGACCACAAGGGATAATCACGTACCACATTGGCCGATAGCGCCGAGTTGCTCAACTCGGTAAGGTTGTTTGTTGACCACAAATCCTGGTCATTTGCCACTGCCGAGCTGCACAACTCGGTGGGATAAATAATTTGTGACCACAAATCATGGTCATATGGCTTAATGGCCGCTGCATGCAATGACTGAGCTTGTCTGTTTGATTCCGCACGTCGACGTGGAAATACTTCTTTGAAGGCAAATCGCCGGGCTGCAGCTTTTTACACTGTATACGGAAGATGAGTCGTACACACTTCCCTCAGACTTCAATAAAAAACTTTACGAAATCCACTTGCAAAGATGAAGGAAATTATGTGATGCAGTACAAAAACTTTACATTTGAACACAAGACATTCATGGAGTAAACATGAGCCTTTCACGAAAACGAGGCTAGAAATTTTTCCGGCGGAAATGAGCCTCTGAAAAAAAAACCAATAGGGGCGGCCATTTGGAAGACCGTCTACCAAAAAATCTCAAATTTTACTGCACTTAAATCACAGGACAACCAACAGGAAATTAGGATTGCATTCATCGAACGCGACAAAACAAGACTTAATTTGATAGTTCTAACTTCACACGGGTAGCCTAATACGCAAAGTGTCTGTGTATGTTTTGCAATTTTCATTTCCAAATCAGTTTCTAGGGGAATTTTCGATACATCTGGTGTATTTTATTCGGAAATTAGTCATACTAGTAATTCTAGACTGAGTAAAAGTTTTTGTGCACGGTCGTGTAATTCTGTTTTTGAGATTCGCTAAAATTGAAAAAATAGCCTGGTCGTTTGCTGATTGCATTGCTTTTAAAAGTAGTCTTTTTTCAAATGTAACGGAAATAAGTCTGGTTTGGGAATAAAAGACAAGTGTGTATTTGATCGAAATCAATAAATTAAATATTCAAAGCGAGTACAGAAAACGTGTTTTAGCCAAAACCAAAATCTCTTATTACTCAAACAAACCTAAATTAAAAACAAATAAACCTAAATTGAAATAAAAATGGCCTATATGTAGGTTGAAACAAATTGACCTAGGTTAGAACAGTGGCAGTTGTCTTCGTTACATGTATGTTTACAAGTGGCATGTGGTAAGTTTGCTATTAAGAAAAAAATAATACCGTATTTTTAGGTATTTACAGTGTTGTGTGCCATGCCATTTTCTTTTTTACATTTTTGTGTAAACTAGTTTTTCATGTGGAGATGTTGTGGTGAAGTGGTTGGCATGTGAGACTTGAGGTCTAAAGGTCGGTGGTTCAAGACTCGTTCTCTGCTGATGTGTTGTTTTCTCAGAAAGAAAACTTTGCTCCACTTTGTGCCTCTTTTCCCAAGTGTATTATTGGTACTTGTGAACATAATGTAACTTGGGATGGACTAGCATCGCATCCAGGAAAAAGGGGGGGGGGGGGGGAAGAGTGGCTGGGAGGGGCTTTGGTAGTAATACTCCTCGTTGCTTCATGGTACAGGAACTGGGCTAAGCTCTGTCCATGTGGCCCACCTGTGGCTCGGTGCCACTTTATATTTTTTGTTTCAAATGGCCAGTCAAATTCAAGAACTGTGGACAGTAGAGTTGCTAACATGAATACGATCTTGACAACTCAAGCTATGACCTGCATGTACCACAGTTCTTGGATCTTGGTTGTCTTGTTAAAATGGAAGCTTCATGTACATGTATCATGACAAATTAGTTTTAAAAACACATCATAAAATGTTGCCAAAAGCTAGCCAGAAGCTTTGCCACTTAGCAACAGCATGTCATGCAACACTGTAATATAAATATTCTTTTACATTATTTATTTTAAACCAAAGAAAAAATTAATTTGAACCATAGCATATACTTGAAATGTGTTATTTTAAATATTCTGCAGATTTGTAGGATTTGATGCAGAGGAAGAGGTTGGCATTGCAATAGAGAAAATAAATGGTACTACTTTAGGAGACAATCATCTTGTGGTAGAAAAGGCAATGCCAAGAGAAAGAGGAGGGACCCCTAGAAGAGACCAGGAGTCACAGTTCCAGAGAAGAGGAGATTTTCAAAATTCTACTGGTTAGTTTATTCACAAACCTCAGTTGCAAAAATCCTTCTGATACATGTGTGACCGTGAATGGGAAAACATACACTAAGACTTTACTGTTTAACGGAAAGATCCATTTTAATTATTAGTATCTGTTTAACATCTGACCGTGTTTAAACGGAAATTGTCAGCGATTCACGTCCTTCACGCAATATTTGTGAAGCCTTTTGAACTATAAAAAGAACAGGCTTTTGATTCTTCTAAACTTTTGAAGAAATGAACTTTTGAAATGGAGAAATGCTGCCATAAGCAAAAAGAATATCCATGTTATTTTGTGTCAACAGAACTCCTGACCAAAATGTGTTTTGTTTACTTAATCTCAAATGCCAGTGTAAAGACTGAAGGTTTCTTCTGGAAATTCTCTCACCTCGGTAACAGAACAACAAGCAGGAATGGTGTATGCAAAATGTATTTTGAAATCTGACACTGTGCGAATATTTACATAACATGAGACAATAGTGTTTAACGAAAAGACTGTCCTCAGTTTTTCATGCTGACAGCACTCATAAATTAAATAAATGGCCCAGATTCGCATAACCATAACAAAAATGTGACCAAAACCCCTTTAACTCGTGTCAATGAAAAACACTGCCTCGCTTTGACTAAAATAAAAGTGCTTTGATTTTGTTGATCATGCCAAAAGCACAAAATTAGTCTTTTATTCGTGAAACAAAAGCGTTTTATTCTTACAAAGAGGATATCATTCCTTAAATAAACTAGTATCTATTTTGTATTAACAGATCTCATTAAATGTATTTGCCTACAAAAAAAGAACATTTGTGATAAATTGATTATAATAACTATATTCGTGTCCTATAAAGTTTCCATTGCACTTCGAAAATTTGCAACGCTCCTCGAAACTTGAAAGAGAGTGCATGTATGTATTCGCGCAGTTTAAGGTTAACTGTTAATAAACATTTTAAACTGTCCGTTTAAAGATTTTGTTCAACCATTGAAACGTTTGAGCTATCCGTTAAATGATTTTGTGCAACCATTTAACGGTTTAAGCTACAATGTATCCGTTTAAAATTCTGTTTGACTGTTTAACATTTTAAGTAATGATCCGCATATATATATAAGGATAGTGCTGAACGGCAATGCACGATGGAATGTCAACTTTTTTCATTATTACAACTAGTGATCTCATTGGCCAAGACTCAAAAACCGCTAAAAAGTTAAGGTTCTACGTGTAGGTGCATTAAGTCTAATTGTTTCAAGGTTTCAAGTATTTTGAGACCTACATGTAATTGCACAACATGCAATTTTTCAAAGAAATTGTATTTGGGGAACTTCATCAAAGAAGCAAAATTAGTAGCTACACTGTATTATTATTAGTATTAACAATGTGGACTTTGGAAATTACATCAGCGCAATTTACCTGTCGGAATTAGAACTTAATGACATTTCCACATCATCTACTGAAGTGTGTTATCTCGACACGAATATCAAAACTGGAGACATAAACACACCTTTCCGTATCAGCATGTATGATAAGAGAGATGACTTTGCATTCTGGATTGTCAACTTTCCTCATATGCATATGGACAGCAACATTCCTGCCAATCCAGCTTATGGTGTTTACATATCTCAACTAGTGAGATATGCTAGAATTTGCACATCCAAAGTTGACTGCATAGATAGACTCCGCGCAATTTCATTACGTCTCATTCAACAAGGCTTTGAAACCAATCTACTTCGGAAATCATTTATTATAATAAATTCTCCAGTCGCCATGGTCTTATCGTAGAGAAGTATGGTGCAGCCTTGCGTGAGATGAGATTAGCAATCCAGGCTTGAATTGCAACATCGTATCCTTACATTACGTATTTAGTAGTAAGATTTGTATTTCAGTTGTATCTGGGCACATTTACGTGCGCGTTTTTATTTCTTTAATTTAATTATTTGTGCGCATGCATTATTGGTGCATTATTTGTGCGCGTGCATTATTTGTTTATTTATTTGACGTGTGCATTTAGCTCGTTAAATAACTTCTTAATTTCACTTTGCATTATTTTCCTTACTTATTTACAAGTGTTGTCCGTGACTGTGCTCACATTGTGGGTGGCTCCTATTAAAATGTTCTGCAATTGGTATAGGATTTAATGGAGCCAAAACCAATTGTAGAATTGCACACATTTTAGGCATCCTACTGATGAACAGTTATGACACAGAGATATATAATTATATATTTTTAGCAACTACTGTGATTTGCAGTCTGTCCATTTGAATTGTCTTCGGCTATTCTGATTGGTTAAGCACGAACATTTCCTAAAATATATTTGACGCAAATGGATTTTCTGTATTTTTATAATGAATTTATATTTATAAACCATCAGAGGGTGGGGTTTGTATCTAAGCTTGATAACTTGCATGTACATGTACAGATTGAAACATGTCAATGTTTCTTTTGTTGTCGACAATTACCGGTGATGCCATGTTTCCTCATTTAAAGGATACAGAACACAAAATGAGCAGCCTCAATTTGTTTCTCAGCCATAAATGACAAGCTTGCAGTAACTTACATGTACATTTTCATGTACACGAAAAGAGACAGTTAAAAATAACTGTTTTACCTTCAACCCCAAATCTTTCCTTTTTCAGGTGGTCAAAATGAGCGACCATCATTTCAAGGATCCAGAACACAAAATGAACAACCTCAGAGAGATGGGTATATGGGACAGCAAAATTACAACCAGCAAGCTGTCAATGGACCCACAATGATGAACAATCAAGGCGGAATGGGCGTCAGACATGAGGAGCCTGTGTTCAACCCCAGAGGACCTGGTCGAGGAGGTACCAGTCAAGATGATTACAATTAATATGTATTTCATATTTGCATTATCACACTATATTATATCTATATTATTTTCACACCATTGTCAACAACTGACTACATGTAGATGCATTTTTTTAGGCAATCCAAATGAGCAATCATTGTTTCAAGGATACAGGTCACAGAATTTCAATTCACAGCCTCAGTGGAGTGGAAACAGGGGACAACAAACTTACAGCCAGCAAGCTGTAAACAGACCAGAAGGTGGAATGGGTGTGAGACATGAGGAAGCTGTGTATAACCCAAGAGGGCCTGGCCGTGGAGGTATGGTTATTTGCCTACATTCTGCATAGTTTTCTATACAATGTATATGTTGTGGGTCAAAATTTGCCTTGGTTAAAAATTTTCTTTCCTTTGTTTAAAACTCATTATCATACATTATCATGCATTTTCATACCCAAAAACAAAGGAAAAGAAAATTTTGAACCAAGGCAAATTTTGACCCACAACATATATAACAAAAGTACAGTTGCTCAAACCTCTCTGATGGACCACCACTTTCAAGCAACCTGATTCACTATATATATCTTGTTCACTATTAATATCAAGTTCCTTTTTTTCCATTAAAATCACTATATTTGAGACCATTTCAACCGTCCAAGTAAAGTTTTTCTTCAGTGGTTATTTGCGACCATTTTTTGAGTAAAGTCGGCAAGAAAAAATATTTTATTGGCTAAATGTGTGAAATTGATTGATTGTAACCAAATCCCTCTATAAATGGGATTGTTCCATTGGGTTGGCTGCTTACCCCAACAATGGGAATGAGCACTTATATTGATGGCCTCTTATGGGAATGTGGAAATACAGAGTTTGACTAAGAGTTCAAACACGCAAAATTCGGCCAGGACCAGCCCACCATTGACCACCTTTCATTGTACATGGGGGTGTCTGCTTTAAGAGAGTTGACTGTATACTAAGAAATTAAGAAAAAATACTGCATTGATAGTAGGAATCCAACACATGAAATTCTGTCACATACTGTATGTAGTAATATGAAAATGACAAACAACTCTTTCAAATATCATGAAGTACTTCTTAAACAATACTTACCCGCATTTCTGGACAAAAGTGCTGTCGTAATGATAAATCAGTGGAAAACTACTTAGTATACCTAACCTCATACTTGCCTAAGTCCACAAAGGCTGACAGTGGGTGGGAGGTGTGGGACAAGACTCTGCGTTTAACAGCAAGGCAATAAATTATTGATCACGGTCAGCTTGAATGTGATGCCATGTCAAATACAGTACCGCTCAAAAGTAAGTTGACACTCGATACTCGAGCCTCGATTCTCGAAGCGTTCGAGGATTGAGTCTCGAGGATCGAGTCTCGAGTGTCGAGAAACAAGGCGTTCTCGAGTATGCAAAAACTCGAAAGCTCTTTGAGGAAACGATTAACATGTATTTCTCGAGGAAAGAATAGCCGCTTGCACCTAAGTGTTTCACGTCGATCATTATTGAGTGAAAACATTCAACCACACGATATCGTCGATATGTTAGCGTACTGAACGTGATTTTTCCGGAGATTTTTTCTTCGGGTGTGGAAACTTTTAATGCGGATAAGCCTTAACGCTACAATGTAAGAAGCTGTTTTCAAAATCACCGAAAATAAAAGCTCTGTATTTTGATCAAGTACTGTAGTCGACACGAGCAGCGCCATTGAGTCTCGCCGTAATCGAAGCGCGACGTGTTTGTTTACTTTTCACATCTTGTGACCTAGACAAGTTGTGTTTATAACTAAATGTAGACCTGCAATCAGCTATGGAAACTTCTGATGCGGATAAACCTTAACACTACTAAATGAAGGGCTCCCTGCAATAACGTCCTCAGTGCGTTTTTGGAAAATTTTCACGGAAATCCTGGATTTTTGGCCTCCAAAGGGACTCACTTGCCAAAATTATGACTGGATCATGTACATATGACTGAAAGGATTTAATCCAGGTCAACAAATCTTCTATCTTCAAACAGAATAATTTTTTATTTTGAAAAGATAAATAGGGTGTCCTGGGAGCCATAGGGTGTCATAGGGGCCCAAAAAATTTTCTCAAAGATGTGGATTTTCTTCCCCATTTTGGAGCTGTTTTAAGTACCTTAACAATAATAAATCATTAATTTGACAAAACTGTGCTTTTAAAAGCCTAAAACATACAATTTTAGTGAAAGTTACCAAAAACGCACTCAGGACGTTGTTGCAGGGAGCCCTTCAAATGTAAGAAGCAGTTTTGAAAATCAGTGAAAATAAAAGCTCTGTATTTCGATGAGCCGACAGAAGCGCCATCGAGTACTGCGGCCCATTTGTGCAATTAATTTCTCAAGAGATCATTCAAGCAACAAGCTCATTAAATTTCTCGCCTCGAGACTTGAGACTCGGTACTCGAGACTCGATACTCGAAACTTTCGAGTATCGAGTCTCGAGGGACTGTCAACTTACTTTTGAGCGGTACTGTATAACGCAAATCAAAAATAGATTATGGACTGTCATGAAACAGATGGGTGACTGCATTGGCTCGAGTTTAACTTTGCCTAAATTTACATTTAGCCAGATAAAACAGTAAATACTGACTAGTTTATACTCACTGTTATCAGCTAAGCAGAAATGTTATTTTTGCTTGTAGGTGGCATTCAAACTGAGCAGCGATCATTTCAAGGATACCAACAAAATTATAATGAACAGCCTATGGAAGGAGGAAATTATGGACAGCAGAGTTACAGCCAGCCAGCTGTTAATGGACCAGAAATGACAACCTACCAACATGGCATGGGTATCAGACATGAAGAAGCAACATTTAACCCAAGAGGTCCTGGCCGGGGAGGTGGAATTATAGATCAACCCCCTCCTGATCAGGCACCAGGAGGAGGCAACAATTATATGAATGGGATGGCTAATGATTACTCTAATGTTGAAGGTACAGTGTAA
This sequence comes from Dendrophyllia cribrosa, assembly GCA_024195265.1. Classification (NCBI taxonomy): domain Eukaryota; kingdom Metazoa; phylum Cnidaria; class Anthozoa; order Scleractinia; family Dendrophylliidae; genus Dendrophyllia; species Dendrophyllia cribrosa. The sequence continues at coordinate 14,705,987 of JAJLRJ010000013.1, read as the reverse complement.
TTAATACATAAGAGTCATATGCAGTTTAACGGGGCTATGTCACCAGATTTGAGCACCTTTGAAAAGCAAAAAGACATATTTGTATCAAAGGAAATCTGAAAATAATGGTCTAGTGTTGTTAGCAATAAATATTATGTGTACCATAAAAGTGCACTGAAACTATTAATGTCTGTTTTTAGCAGCAGATGGCCAGGATGAAAATGGATGGCAACTTGAAAAATTTAGGCTAAATATTTCAAGTTCTTTCCTCATACATGTATCTTTGTAAAATTGATAAGAAATGGTTGTGGTTCAATCTTTCTTTTAGTATTCACTTTATATCTTGAAGCTATTTATCGTTTATTTTAGCAGAGTTGTGACCAAAAATCAGCCAAATCTTTGTGACATACATTTGTAGCCTGGGTAGTCATTCCCTGTGGAATTTTCTATGGCAAGCTTTGCACTTAGGTGTCAAGACATGCCAACAAGTCAACCAAGCTTAAGAATTTTTTTTGGGAGGAGATTGAGGGAAGCTTGACTTGTTTCCCTTGCAGGAAACCACATCAAGTGACGTCATTTTGACATGTAATTTCAGCAACTCCTTTTTCTTGAGGGTGGAGCTGTCAAACTTTCGGCAAAAGCTCACTGTTGTTTATTTTAAGGTGGCTTGATATGGTTTTTTGACGCCCGACCACCAATTATCTACCTTAAAATAAAGCATCTCTAGAAGACGTTTTAAAGAATGTCATGCTATTATACATGTACTTACTACAAATAGACTGAACTTTAGTATGCAGCTCAAAGTTTTGAGATCGGTGCGTCCTTGGCAACGCGGCATTGCTATGTGTAATGTTCCTAATTGAGTATTTTTCGGGCGTGTTGAGGGTTTTAGCAAAATCGGTCTTAGGTACAGGTATGATACTATGGAAAGCCGTTACTGCCAAAAGAATATCAACTTGAAAATTGTGGTTGAAACAGATTTTAGTATCATTGAGTTACAAAATTATATGTTCAGTTAGGAAAAGTACAGTGTATGGTTGACTTTTGGAAAGCTATGGTTGAGTTGTTTTAGGAACGTTTAAGTTCTCGCTAGCGAGTTTTCCAATTCTCGCTAACAAGATTTTCAATTCTCGCTAGCGACAATGTTTTCACACTCCTGAAACTGCTGTATGAATTATTGTATGAGAAGTTGGAGGACATATTCCAGGGGAGGGGGTACTCCCCCAAAATACCTGTACGGGTATATGTGCTGCCCAACAGGGTCGCGATTTTGGAACTACGGATATATAACGGGGTATCCATTTTTGAGAACCTTCCTAGAACAGGGTATAACATTTCGAACGCACGAAAGCTTTAAAATTAATTATCAGTAGATAACATTCAGTAAAGAGGGCTATTAAAATGTACTAAATTCATAGAACGGGGTATAACAAATTGACCGATTACTAGAACAGGATATCATTTTAAATACAATATTTTTTTCTAAACCGGGGTCCAAATTTGGAGACCTAGGCAGCACTAGGCTAGTTTTCCAGCCATTTTGTGCACCCCCGTTCCTTCACGTACACCATGGGAGGAGGAGGATCTGAAAAACGGACTCCCTCAAACTGCTGAAAATCCAGCTCAGGGCGGCACATACCCACCCAAAACATACTCGATTACCCCCCAATTTGACCGGTCCGGCCCACCAGTCCTGACAAATGGTAAGTGCCCTTAGACTCTATCAGTGAACTGGATATGTGTGTCCTGCATTATGTTTTCCTGCCTCAAATAGCCCAGTCCTTACGAGCAGAATTTACACTGCAATGGAACTACCATGGAATCAGGACAGTTGGACATAGCTTTCCACTAGCCCTGTGTAGCTATGGTATGGTTTCTCTGAATGCCAGTGATGACATTGTAGCAGACCTTCATAGCTTAATAGTATTGATTTAATTCAAGGTCCCCTGTGAAGACAGGTCAGATGTCATCATTAATTGTTGTTCAACCTTGTTCCCCAAAATCAGTTTCAACTCACAGATGAGGAGACACCAGCGAGTCCAGTAGTCTTCGCAGACATGTCGAACTTCTCATATGATAATTCAAACAGCACTTTCTGAAGTGTGAGGAGGTCGGACTGTGGACCGCGGTAGCAGTTGTGATTTATGCCGTTGAAAATGGACTGGGTAATTTCTGCAATCTAGCCCCAACAGGCAAATCATCCCAAACAAACTAGAAACATAAAGTTTCCTTTCTAAGTATTCAGTCACAAGGCTGTCAGCACAAGACTCTACATGTAATTGTTGTAAACGATCATTAAAACCAATAAATAACACTCAGGTTCGTCATCAATAGCAGAGTTCTTGATGCCAGCCATATTGGCCTTCTAGCTGCCGCCATATTGAAGAAAGGGAGATCCTGGGAACGAGGTTAAAAACTGGAAAACTCACTCGCAAGAATTAAAAAACTCGCTAGCGAGAATTGAAAAAATCAGTAGCAAGAATTGGAAAACTCGCTAGCAAGAATTGGAAAACTCGCTAGTGAGAATTGGAAAACTCGCTAACTAGAATTGAAGGGGTCGGTGCATAACCAGCCTATGTTGCTTTTTGAGCGTTATACTTTTTTTTCTCGCTCAGATTTGCCTAATTTTATCGTACAACGAATAATATCACAAACCCTTGTCGAATTTGCACTTATCCTAAGAAACTGGACTAATTTCACCTGAAAAAAAGCAGAGTTCTGGTCTTCTAGTGGTTGTTTGCATTCAGAGCGTAATTTTGACGCCATTACAGCAGATTGGCCGCGAGAATATGTGACCGCAATACTCCTGACCCGCGCCAACGACATGAACGAAAATACCGTTATTTACGCGCACCTGGTTCGTTATCGATCGTGAGCTTGCTACGGCAAACACATCTTCTGTAGCGTGCATATGAGCTAATATGTTTAAGGCCCATCCGGTGATTGCCCGATATCCGAAGTGCTTCGAGACTTATAATATTTTCCGTATTTCGTTTGGCGGACATTCCGTTTTCGTTTTCGCCATTGATATCCCGACATGCGTTGCGATGGTGGCAGATAGGTCAGCTTTGCGTGGTCGTGCGGGAGATTGAAATACAGCGTTGGGCAGCTCAAAGTGAGTTCTTGCGGCCGGTGAAATTCAGCAAGGCGGGCAAAGACTATGAGCCGGCAGTGGAGGACCGGGAGTGCTTCCTAAAGGAGGTCTGTAACGATAAGGGAGATGGCACGAATCTAAGTGGCTGACTATCGGGGTTTTTTTTTTGCATACGTTAATTCTCGAAAACGACAGAAAAAAACAACAGAAAAAAATCTGAACAATGTTTTGCAACTAATTTGTAGTTCACATGCCAAAAATGGACAAATCTGAGCGAGAAAAATAAAAAACGACCTCAAAAGCAACATAGGCTGGATATGCCCCGAGCCCTTCAATTGTAAAACTCGCTAGCGAGAACTGAAAAACTTGCCAGCGAGAATTGAAAAACTCGCTAGCGAGAATTGAAAAACTCGCTAGCGAGAATTGTAAAACTCGCTAGCGAGAATTGAAAAACTCGATAGAGTGAACTGAAACGTTCCTAAAACAACTCGACCATACATGTAGCTTTCCAAAAGTAAACCGTACTTTCCCAAACTGAACATATAATTTTGTAACTCAATGATACTAAAATATGTTTCAACCAAAATTTTCAAGTTGATATTCTTTTGGCAGTAACGGCTTTCCATAACGACACAATGTCAGAACTATTCTGGCTGAGTTTCGTTGAAATATTCAGGAGGGTTTTATAAAAAAATGGGGGCCGGATTTTTCTTGGGGTAAATTTGTGAATATTTTAAATCATCTGTCATAAATGACAACTTACCGAAATGGTTACAACATTTTATTGCACACATTTTAAAATAGAAGTGTAAAGCATCCTAATTTCGTGTATTCTTTCGAAATAGGCTAATAATTATTTGATTTGCTGATGTGTTACATGTTGTTTTGCCTCCATTTCTAATAATTATGTAGCACTCAAAAGTTATTGGCAAATTAGTGCTTGCTTTAATTTCCCACATTACATTTTCTTAAAATTTGCAGCTGAGCAAGTACATTGTACCCTATATTATTCCCCCACAAGCACTTTTGCTAGGTGATCAGTAGAGTCTAAGGCTATCAAAAGCTTACCTCAAGTTGGACAGATGAGACACAATATTTCTGCATAGATTATTTTTCAAATAGTCACTTATGGCTGGAGAAGAATCAATTTCAACTCAAAGTTTTAACGCGCTCATAAATTGATCAAAGTTTCCAGTGTTGTAACCATGGCAACATACTTGGCTCCAGTCCCTTTCTGTTGTAAACCATATATCTCAATTTTCTATCAAATCAGGCAAGACAGACAGTCCTGCTCGAAACACACCAGAGTCCATGTTGCTGTAGGTCTCCTAAAATACTCATTTAGAGTGAATGATGTTTGGTTAATACAAAAAATGGGAAGGTCAGTTCTGCAAAAACTTGATCTGGAATCAAAACTGTTACCATGGCAACAGCACAATGGGTGTCATTTTATGCCTTGTCTGATGTAAATTACTGGTGCAAAGTTTGAAGAGCACCGCTCTAATAGTTCTAACGATATTCTATATTTTGTAAATATTTGTCTTCCTTTAGAAGCATTTTATGACGTCATCACTTTTTACACAAAAACTTTAAAACATTTTAAAACAGAAAGCACTATTATTCTTGTCTTCAAAAGGTCTTTTAAATAAGCTTCTGTCAGTTATTTTTTTACTTCATAGGCACTTTAAATCAATTTGTTAAAAAGAGTTCTCAGCATGTTCAATAAATGGTACTACAGTAGTAGTAGGGGGGTTGGACAATTACCAAAAAAAATTCCTGCAGAAGAAGTTTAAGAGAGAAAAAAATTGTGCACAAGAAAGCACGTGAAAAAAAGAGACTTATTTTGGTAAAAAAAAATTCTTGCAAATAATGATGCTGAAAAAAATTCATATTCAGAAGAAATTGCGCACACCCCCCACACACACACAAAAATTAAATGTCCCTAAAAGTGCATTGTTATGCAGTGAAAAGAAGAAACGATCAACAAACTCGCTAGTTTGGCATTTACCTTGTTTATGCCATAATCAATTTCCATTGATTTTACTTTTGTTAACCCCATCAATGCGATTGCACTTTAAAATTAACCCAGTTAACCCTTTCACTCCCAGAGTCAATTATGGAGACATGTATTGTTGTTCTAACTTTTGATTCTGTGGACGAAAACCTATGGTGTGACCATTCAAATGAAACCTCTTCGGCAGTACTTTTGCATGGTACCATTTGTTTTGTGATATTTTACAAAATGAAATTTGGGATTTTTCTTGAATTTTGATGTTTGGCACTCTTGGGAGTGAAAGGGTTAACTTCATTATAAATACTTTTTAACCAAGTTACGTTTTTTTTTTCGCGCCTGTTCATCCCATAGGGTAAATACCCTTCACTACTTGTAGTCAGAGTACTTGTTTTTACTTATTTAACAGTATTTTAAATTTGAACTTGAACATTTTTGGCATGAAATGGGGTAACAAATTTGCTTCATGGTTGGCTTAGGTCAAGGAAACTCGACTTCTTGGTTGAATGAGGGACAACAGCAATGGGGTCATACCAGAAGTGATGTTGTTGATCTACAACAACAAGACATGTCCATCACTGGACGATTGCCACACAGTGTATCTTCCCAAGACTCCTACTCCAAACCACAGCAAAATGGTATGATGACTGTACATATATGCACAGGCAGCCCAGGATTAAGAGACTCCTCGATGGCAAAAATATAAATATTTTATCAAGGAGTGCTGTTGTGTGCCTGTGCTCCCTGTGGTATATACAGGTGTTTTGAGAAAGGTTGTCACATACATTAAAGGCCCACTGTCACCCAGTTGGCTTTGCGGTCGTTTGTTTTTGTTTTCAAATGACGAGCTCGCTCGTGATTGGCTCTTTCGGGAATTTTCGACTGCGTTAAATTCGCAATGCATTTTGGGTGACAGTGGGCCTTTAATAATATTTTGTAGAAGTACTATTAAAAGTGTACAGTCATGTATGTAACAAGACTAAAAGGTAGTATGGGTTGTAGTAATTAGAAGTACCATATTTTCCGGTGTATAAGTCGACCCCTGAAACCACGAAAATTTGCCCCAAAAATCGACTTCGTCTTATACACCGGCCAAAACTCAAGCTGTCGGTTCATAAGGAAATTAGCATAACAATGACCCTGAGGTTAACATGGAAGTGACATTTATTGCAGTAAAGGAGCAATGATCGATCTTGGTTTCACTTTCCGAGCAAAATACACATTCTTACCTTTACGAGTGTGAATTCTTCACATTAGGGATTTGTCATTAGAAATTTTCGATTTTCCCGCTCAATGCATGCAAGTTTGAGATTATTTTGTGCTTGAAATCCATGACTACTACTACTTCTGAAGAAAACAAATCAAACATCGATCGACAAGACGCTAGAAACTTGGTAACCGCACACTCGAAATGAGCACATGCTTCTGGCTTCTGGTTTCTGTTGTTGTCCGAGCTTAGCTGGGTTACTAAGCATCCAAGATGGCGGCCTGTTCACAGATTCGTTCTGTGGCTTCATGCGTTCATTTTACGGCATTTCTTCATTGTAAAAAGCCCCAAAATGACCCACAAACATAAAGAAAGAAATTTTAGAGCAGGTATCTTGAGAATTTGGATTCATATTTGTCAATTTATTAATTAAGTGCATTTCGTTCGCGTGTTAGTCAATCAATGTGGTTTAAGTTTACTTTGACTTTGGGTCTCAAAGATGCTCTGCAAGAGAGACAAGACTTGTTTTTCCTAGAAAATCGTAAAGAATGTTTCTCCTCATACTTGATGCCAAATCAAGAATATCCTAATTTTTAGGCTCAAAAAGTGGGGTCGACTTATACACCAGTTCGACTTATACACCGGAAAATACGGTAGTCCTGACCATTGCCGTGGAATACTACATGTATGACATAAAATGATACAAAAGAAATGGTTTCAATGGTTTTGTTGTTGTTGTTGTTGTTTTCAAAGACCCAGTATCGTCCATTATGCTTCATGCACCTCAGTTATTGTTTTGGTTTGCATGGGAATGAGGCTTATTGCTTTCCGGGGTTTTGCTTTTCTTGGGGCAAACATTCTATCGCGTGGAAAGGAATTATATCGTATCATGTGTCTGTTCTGTTCAAACGTTTTATATTATTAAGTGTGTTCTTAAGTGTTGCCTGATTGCATCGACGAAGGAGACGCTTCCTAATCTTGTCGGCTAGGCGGAACGAATCGAGAAAAGTGTCGGTACCAAATCTGAGCCATCTTGAAACGTCACAATAGTATCCAGCATGCTTAGCGCGTGTTTTGACCTGCGTGCGCACTTTTTTTGCTGCCTCGTGCTCTGACAGCTTGTTCGACAACGTACAACGTTCCACAACTACAAGCCGGCCCTAAATTAAGAAAGAACCAGAAACATGCCTGAAACGCGAATGCCATGTCACAACGAGGTACCTAAGGAGACGCACTTTAATCTGTGATTACTTCTAGTAAATAAGGTACTCGAATAAACGTTTAGTGACCAACATGGCCAATGCAAACGGATTACAAAGAGCTATAAGACCTACTGGATTTTTCAACATCAAGAAAATGGCTGCCAATGCTCGCAGCATGCAATGCATAATGGACAAAACCTGGTCTTTAAATGAGAAAAAAAACAAGCTATCCAATGATACTTCATTTTATCAGCTGAAGTGTTTTTTAAAAACTTAAATCATTCTGTAATAGCATTTTTCCCAAATGATAAAAATAGACTATCACAAAGCATCATGGGATCAAAATGTGGACAAACATTTCGATTTGACTGCTTCGCTTCGCTTCACTTGCTTCTCGATGTTAGTTATTTTTGAAGAATGGCAAAAAGGAATGCAACAAAACACTATTGCACAGGAAAACAAGACAAAACACATGAAAGTGCTTTTTTGTCTGACCGCATTTCAATCCCATCATGTCCTGCGCACTGCAATGATGACATCAATTCGAAATAATGCTATTTTAACTAGTCTATCCATTGAATGGAGGGTAGGTGCCATATTTGCAAAGGCAATGCAATGAACCGGCTAGGCGGCAAGCAACATGCAGCTAAGGAGGTAACCATGGCAACCAAGCCACGGGTCTACCCCCGGCATCTGTCACACTGCTATCGCAGTGGAAAATAAATACAGATGATGATCCAGGGCCCCCCAAGTCAGAGGTGGGAAGAGTGGGGCAATAGACCAATTCCGATATATTAAAATTCATACTTGGCTCCGAGGCTTAGGGGAATAAAACAAAAGAAATCACATCGAGGTTCAGGTATGAATAATTTATTTCTTTTGTTTTATTCCCCTAAGCCTCGGAGCCAAGTATGAATTTTAATATATCGGAATTGGTCTATTGAGCAGGCAAGTGGAAGGCAAGCTGAGCAATGGCGGACCACGAGGCAAAGCAAACAAGCTATCCCGCACATGCGTGGCAGCTGACCGGAGCTTGAGTCGCTGGGCAAAGACCGCTGGCTAGCAATTCCTCTCCCAGTTAACTACGATTAGTGCTAATCTCATCAAATACTGTAGTTCAAACAGTGACAAAAGTGAACTGTAACCCATTGACACCTGAACCGCCCGTAACCGCCCGTACAAGACTCCACTGCTTTAAAAAATTGTAACTTTCTCAATCGTGCAAACATTGCCTTAACTAGCAGTTGTGAGCATTGACTAAAAAGTCTTTCAAATTGAGATACCCAATAAACACAAAAAAGTCAGCGATTTTTGCAGAATATCAGCGTTTGAATTTGGACAATAACAAATTAAAATTACCGTTTTTAACGTCATAGAAAAACAACAAAAATCACGTTTTTGCCTTTTGTTTTTTTTATTCAAATCATCGTGGCAAACCCAAAAGTCAACATTTACAGCAAAATTCAGTCCTAGTCCTAGCTTAGCAGTGAATTTTTTTGCTCTTATTCGTTGCTCGGGCCCAACTACAGCTTCTTATACTAGTGCATACTCACCTTGCCTCGATTTTCAACATCACCACCGCACTGCATGCTGGGAAAAAGCCAAAAATTTTGAGAGCGTTCCATTCTTTCCCCACACATTTCATATTTATACTAAGTCCACAGCCACTCCGACCCACCGCCGAAATTTCGCGCTTGTTGTATTCTCCTGTGGTCGCAACTTCCAAAATATGCCGGGGTAGGTCGAGAAATTCATCCAGAGTCGAGTCCCAAAGCCACTTCGTTTCCAGGCGGCCATTTTTCCAGTTCAACGAGCAACGAGCCAAATTTGTAAACGAAGTACAACACCTAACTCGCTTCATTGAGAAGTGGACTCAGAACTACCTCCAAGCTTAATGATGCTCACCAGGCAGCTACTAAAGATGAAAAATGGCTGTGAACTTACCAAAAATCGTAGATAATTCATATTGGACCCTTTATTGCAAATCAACCAAGCAAAATGAGATCGTCACAATGACGTTTCCAGTAAACTCGAGCCTTCAGTGTTTTAGAACAGCAGCACTTTCAATGGTAACTCCAAATATGAAGTCACGAAATCCTATGGGGCGTGTGTATGCAGAAAATCACTCAAAAACGTAAAAATCCTCAGGTGTGAATGGGTTAAAGAACAGACTTAATTAAAAGCAAAACATATTCTTCTTGTCCAGAATAGCAACTCGTAGATTTCTTGCTAAGACATATTAAGAGCTTTGAATGTCATTGTTCAAAATACAGATGAACAAGCAATGTCTGTGCCCTTTGATTCATTTACATGTGAAGTCCTCACATACACAATGTACTGTACATACATGTACATTCTCAAATGAGCACCTCATTTTAAACAAGCACCACCCTTAAATAAGGACCCTTCCTCCCAGGCTAAAGCTAATAAAAGGTATTCTTTTGAAATTTTTAGTAAATAAATATATCAAACAGGAGGAAGAGTGTTTCATCAGGAGCAGTGGGTTGAAAAAACGAGGCGTGGATGAGTTTTTTTTTTTAAACCAACTTCGAGATGTTTGGATACCCAATGGAACACTCTTTCCAGTGTTTGGTATAGCTTAAACGGATCATTAAATAAAGAGAAAATGAAGGAATAAAATCGCTCAAAATCTGTGTTTACTTAATTAAGATCAGGATCCAGTTGTTCAAAAGACGGTTAACGCTAACCCAAGATTAAAACTAAACCGAGGATTTAATTTTATTATTTTGTTAGAAGTGTTTTCAAAAACTAATAATTATAAGTTACATGTGAAGACAAGTCAGAAACAAAACTAAAGGGGGAAAATACTTTCATTGGAAAAATCTCCATTGATTTATTATTTAACTGGAATCAAAATTGATGCTAACCTTGGGTTAGCTTAACCGCGCTTTGAACAACCTGGCCCAGGTTTCCAAACCACCATCGCACCTACAATTTTCATTGTTCAAACTTGATGAAGAATTAATAAGTTTGACAAACAACCATCTTACCTGTCATCAGTTTGTGTCAATAAAATAATTATATTAATCTGCCTGAGCTTCTCTCCAAGGATCATTCCACAGACTTTGTGCATGATTATTGATAATCATCATTTTGTTTTTCAAGGTGGCCAAAGCTGTTATAAATGTGGCGAGACTGGACACTTTGCTCGAGAATGTCCTAACCAAGAAGATCGTGGAGGAAGAGGTTGGATTAATTATTAATATCTTATCTACATATTTACATCTGCATACATGTACATGTACAATGGTCTTTTGTAAGATTGCTCTTAAAGGAACAAGCTCATTAGTTTCTCAACTCAACTTACTCCAAGACATCATTTTCATAGGTCAGACATTTTCACACAAGCTTTTTCTTTGACTGACCTCTAGTGGCCATTAATGTTTTTACAAAACAGTTTGAAAGTTTCACGGTGCATCATTTTCCATTAAATATTAATGTTGCCTTGTCATGTTGATCTTTTTCCAGGTGGACAGGGCTGCCATAAATGTGGTGAAACTGGTCACTTTGCTCGTGACTGTACCAGCCAAATGCAAGGAGAACGTAGGGACAGAGGTAAGTCTTCAGTTTAACTAATTGACGTTGGTTTTCCATGCTTCCGCCCTCGTATTGATGATAAATTTTGTAATAACATTCATTGTCAAAGTGTTGCAAATTCTCATCAAATCGAGAACACAGCACTGCAGAGGCAAAACTTTTGCTGACAGCATCAGTGTGCCATGTTTTTATCTATCAGTACTCTTATTGACAATAAAAATTAACCTATTAGTGCATAAGAATTTGCATAGTTATTGTAAAATCAGTTTTAAATAAGTGTTGATTTGTAGACTTGAGAAATAAAAAGTAAAAACATTTTCAATGTTGCAGAGAGTTGTGACGAGTAAAAGATTGGTAGATCTTTTCTGATTTTTCTCTGAGACTCACTTGTCTGAGTATTTGCTTCAGGCTATAAAAACACAAACCAGCCATTTTTTATTTCTGTTATAAAATAGAGCCAACAAAGTGTACTTTTACTAAAATGTCTATTTAACCAATCAAAGTGTGTGTTATGTGGTCCAAGTGTGAAATGCGGTAACTGTAGTGTAAGTGCTAATGATACATGCACATAAAAGTTATTTTAAATGCTCATTTAATTTATAAAAATCAATTAATAAATATAAAATAGAAACTTTTTTTACATGTAGTTTCTTGTTTACATAAAAATAGTTTGGATGATGCTTGTTTTACCACAAACTTTATAGAAAAGAAGCATTTTCTATTTCTTAAATGTTAAATGGCTGTAAACCAATCACATTATTAATTTTAAATAATATTATGCCACAAGTTTATGTTTTTTTTTTCTTTCAATATATTCTAGGAAACCTAACTTGCCACAAATGTGGAGAGGTTGGCCATATGGCAAGAGAATGTACATCTTCAGGGGGTAGGTTTTTATCTTACAAATAATTATAAAATGAACCCAAATAATTATTTTGAAACATGTCCCAAACATTCATCCAGCTGATTGGCTTCTTATTTTCGCTATTGTTAATAACAACAAGAAAATCACATTAAAATAACAGTACTGAGTCCGTAGCATTGTACAAAATTAAATGCCACGATGAGGATTAACTGAAGAGCATTTATCTAAAATAATTAATGACATTTGATAGGTGAAAATGGGTAATTTAGAGCAATTTTGTTTCTTGGGTGTTGTTTGTAATCAGTATATTTACATTTTACACAGTTCTGACAAAAATCCTTTACCAACTTTATTTATTTATTTATCATAAATCCTTTGTAGTTGTAAAACAGTTGCTATTTTTTGCTGCATGCAGGTTTGGATAGAGCTTGTCACAAGTGTGGAGAGGAAGGCCACTTTGCAAGAGAGTGTCCAGCTGTCACATCAGCTTCATCATCACCAGAAAAAGGTTTGGGCTTACATGTATTTTCTGGTTGATATTCTGACATAATTTTCCAGCTGCAAATTTTCTCCAGTTTATTGTTACAGTAACCATGGCTTCTGTACAGATGTGTCTACATGCAAGCATGAACACACGGAATTGAAAGACTCGGATCCATTGACTATTTCATTTCTATTTCAAATTCGAGGCCTTTTTATTTTTTCACACTCATTTTGCCTCATTTTTGGCATGTGAACTACAAATTAATTGCAAAACATTGTTCAGAATTTTTTTTTTGCCGTTTTTTCCGTCGTTTTAAAGAAATAACTTAATATGCAAAAAGAAAAATAAATAAACTAAACTCCGTCTCCCGTTGAATCCTGCTCGAGAAAATGAATCCCAAAGTTTACCCGAATTTCTTGATTTTATGCTGATTTTTTTTTCACTTCCGATGGCCAAGTTTGGGCCCATACCGCTAAATCCCGCTCAAGAAAAATTCCGAAGTTCATTCCCTCAAAATCGCTTCATTTTTATCACCAGTAGTCAGCAAAGGTGTCGCAAAGCATGTCGGGATATCAATGGCGAGAATGAAAACGCAATGACCGCACAAACAAAATACAGAAAATATTGTAAGTCTGGAAGCACTTGGGATATCGGGCATTTCAACTACGGCACGGGATGGGAAATGGCCCACAACTCGCAATGCTGCCCCTTTCCTGATCGCAAGTGATTCCAGACTTTCCCGCTGGCTCACCTTGTCCACCAAGATCCATTTTCACCTTGAGCACTAAATAGTTTATTAGACACAAGGTACCACAAGGGACACGACTCGATTCTTTGACAGGTGCCAGAGACTTAAGGATTTCCAGACTTAATGATGTATTTCAATCACCAGATAGGCCTTAAACATGTTGGCTTATACACATGCTACAGATGATGTGTTTCCGTAGCGAGCTCACGACTGATAAGTGAGTTAGGCGTGCATAAATAACGGTATTTTCGTTCAGGTTGTTGGCACTGGTCAGAAGTATTGTGGTCGCATGTTCTCACGACCAATCTGCTTTGTAATGACATCGTTTTGGAAGGAACTCCACTCGGATGTACGGTCAAATCACTACAGTGGAACCTCAATTTAACGAACCTCTATATAATGAAGTCCTCGGTATAACGAACGATATTCTTTAGCCCGGCAAATTACAAGGAAGATGTGTGGAACAGAACCTCAATATAACGAAATCCTCGTTATAACGAAAACAATCCGGCAGCCCAAACGTAAAATCTACCCTGATATAACGAGTAAATGTCAATGCGCGACAAAAGATGAATGCGGAACAGACCAACAGTGTGTGCTATAGGGAAAAGGTATAACCTGTACTTAACAGTTTTCCAGTGCCGTAGTTATATTTACAGTGTACTGTAGCTTCATACAGGCATTAAAGTGCAAATGCTTTTTGTTAAGATCCAGAAAGACGTAGCCGTAACAAAACAATTATTAACTATACCTCGATATAACGAACATTTTGGTTTTTTTTCCGCAAATTCGTCATAACGAAGTTTTTGATATAACGAACCCTCGATATAATGAACCAATTTCGCCAGTCCCTTGGCAATTTGTTAAATCGAAGTTCCACTGTACAGGGCCAGAAGTCATCTTTCTTCAGGTAGTTTAGTTTAGGTTTTTTTTACATACATTATTTCTCTAAAACGAAAGAAAAACCAGCATACAAATTTCGGTAGTTTCTTGGTGTTGCGGATGGTGTGATCACCAAATGACGTAAAACAAAAGATTCAAAAGACTCTGAACAATACCCACACCACAACACAAAAGCTAACCAACAATGGCTTCCGCAACACCAAGAAACACCCCAAATTTCTGAACGATGTTTTCACATGCCAAAAATGCGGCAAAATGAGCGCAAAAAAAACAAAAAGGCCTCAGATTTGACATAGAATGGTTATGCTCCGACCCTACATTACACTGCATTGCATTGCATTGCATTTTTTGGAATTCTATGGTTTTCTTTATTTCCAGAGGAATAGAAAAAGTATTCCAATTAATTAGTAGCTGACAAATTATTTTCATGATTTCTCCATTACCCAGGTGGCCAAGGCTGTTTTAAATGTGGTGAGACTGGCCACTTTGCTCGAGAATGCCCCAACCAGGAAGAGAATGGAGGGAGAGGTTAGAAAAAAGACATCTTACATAAATTAACAAACTAATAAAATTATGGAGATCCGTGCTATGAACATGCTGCCATCGATGACAACATTGTTGAGACACTGTCATTTAAAGGGGTGTATTTCAGGAACATAACAAACAGATGTATCTACATGTACATGTAAGCATAAACGCATTGAATTTAAGCATGGCATACATTGAATTCCTAAAAGTACATGTAGCAGCCTCCATTACTTTTGAAATTAGCAGCTTCCAGGGGCTGCGACTTTCGGGTAATCGCTACTTTTGGTTGCTGCTATTTTTATAACGTTACAGTACATTGCATGTTTTTTTTTTTTGAATTCTATGGTATAATTTATTTTCAAAGGAATAGAAAAAAAAAAACTGTCCACTAAGTGGCTGACAATTTCATGATTTCTCCATTACCCAGGTGGCCAAGGCTGTTTTAAATGTGGTGAGACTGGCCACTTTGCTCGAGAATGCCCCAACCAGGAAGAGAATGAAGGGAGAGGTTAGAATAAAACATATCATACATTAATTTTACAAACTGAGTGTAAGTGAATCTATTTGAATTAAAAATAGAGATCCATGCTATGAACACAATTGATGACAAAAGTGTTGAGACACTTTAAAGGGGTGTTTTTCAGGAACATAACAAACAGATGTATCTACGTGTAAGCATGAACACATGGAATTTAAACATGCACACAAAGAATTCCTTAAGTAGCAGCCTGGGAAGGTAGTTCAGGAACATAACAAACCTTACTGCTCCCACCCCCTCCCCCCCCCCCCCCCCCCTCTTCACTCCCAAACCCAAGTTGTATTTGTTATTGGCAACGGACTACCTGACCAGCAGTGGATTATTGGAAAGGGGTGGGGGGGGGGGGGGGGGGGGGGGGGAGATAGATCACGGTATTTTTTAGATCACTTTATAGTACAAGTTAAAAAAAGGTAGCAAAAGTCGTTCTGGACAAAAATTAATGCCTTTTAAAACTAATTTTGATGCTGATTGTTTGCAAAAAAAGGATTGATGAGCAGTTTGAGGGGTTGGGTGATCATTGAACATTGTGGGGGTTCAAAATTTGTCATTTGGTACCGCTTATTCAGTTGTTTAAATCTAATGGACCTTTGTTATAGTTTTTTTGTTACCATTAAGGGTCTTTAAAAACTACAAAAAATTGTAGAATATACTTAACAGAAAGATTTAGAACTAAATTAAAGCTGTGTTGACAAAATATTTTTTCTCAGCTTAAGTTAAAGCTAAATACAGTGGATCCACTTAAATGTCACCACATTATTAAAATCAGAATAATATTTGAACAAAAAAAGTTTAAAAACTGTGTGGCACTCGTGATACAATATATAATGAAAAAGTTAATTAAAAAAAGTACCAAAAGTTTGAAAACATCCCAGATGTTTCGGGCTCAGCCCTTCTTCTAAAAAAGTCTTTTTTTTTTTTAATTTTCAATAAGCTCATCATCCCTATCAATTTGTACCCCATTTCCCTCTCCCATCCTTCTCCTCTCTCATTTCCCTTCCCCTTTACACGTGGGAAAGTAACATTGATCACAGTTTGAATCTGTAGTGTGATAACAGGCAATATTTTCATTCATGTTTGTTTAGGAACTGAGAACAAGGTGGCACCTGTAACATATATCCCACCAGAGCTTCCCAGCGATATTGATGAGCTGTTCCAGGATGCACCACACAGTGGGTTAAATTTTGATAAATATGACGAGATCCCAGTGAAAGTTACTGGCAAAGAAATTCCTCCTGCAATATCTACTTTTGAAGAAGCTGGGATTTTAGAACAGTGTGCCTTAAATATTAAGAGAGCCCAGTTCACTAAGCCAACACCCATTCAGAAGCATGCAATCCCTATGACACTGGCTGGAAGGGACTTGATGGCTTGCGCTCAGACTGGCTCAGGAAAAACCGTAAGT
Organism: Dendrophyllia cribrosa; assembly: GCA_024195265.1. NCBI lineage: Eukaryota > Metazoa > Cnidaria > Anthozoa > Scleractinia > Dendrophylliidae > Dendrophyllia > Dendrophyllia cribrosa. The sequence continues at coordinate 14,689,468 of JAJLRJ010000013.1, read as the reverse complement.
AAATACATGTAAGACAGTTATTTGTCTTTGTTTTGTACCTTGTACTGAAAGTTCATGAAGGATGAGAGAGATGTTCGATTAGATACACTGTACATTAAAATTATAGAGCAATTTTCGTATGATCTTCAAAAATGTTCGCAATTTGTTTCATCTGCCAGTTGAAAGGATCAAAACAAGCTTTGCTCGGTTTCCCGTAAAAAATATCCCTAAATATAAGAAAAAAACCTTGTTTGATTGACCTATCAGAACATTGCTGAAAAGCTAGTGACGCCAAAGAGAAAAGCTTCTTGTTAGCTCGCAATCCGTTTGCTTCTGCACGCATTTGCCTTCGTTTGATAAAACAATCAAACTGCTTCCTTTCAGTTTGTTGTTATTGTGGTTGTGTTTACCAGTAATCATTTCAAGGTCATACGAAAATCGCTCTAATATCACTGTCATGAATGACTTCTGACTTTGCGAGTTGGAATGGGTTGTCATTTGCTTTTGTTTGCAAAAGCTTCTCATACTTTGGCAGCAGTTCTTGACACAAGTTTGCACCATGAAGCTACTCAGTTTTTTGGCTTTCAACACAGCTCCACTCTCCTTAGAAAATATTGACTTTGGTCTTAGACAATAATTATTGACAAGTCCTGTTTAAAGTGCTACTACAGTACAATGCATGATCAAAATTTAACATTTTGTATTAGAAAAAAAAAATACATACCTTACAGCTTATCAGAGATGCGTTTACCTGTCGGGGCCACTGAAATGTAGTTTGGACTCTCTGTTTAGTGCCATGACATCATTTTCTCACTGTTTCTCACTTGTGTTTGCAAGCGAAAGCTCGTAGTACCACTACAAAACATGCTTCCCATCACTTCAAACACAAAACAAAGCTTAAAGACCGTTCTCTAGTTTCCTGGACAGCAATTCGGAGAGCACATGTGTGGATGTTGCAATTACAGTGTGTATGCGTTCACGTAAACCTTGAATTACCATCCGCCATGGAAGGACCACTTTGATGGGTTTACCCTGTGTTTACCTTACAGAGAGCAGGCAATGCAAGCGCTTTTGAAACAATAACTCGCGTTTCCCTTAATGTTGAAGAGAAATCGAAAAGGTAGCTAATTCACATTGCTCTTTGGTCATTTGTGCTATTTTAAATTCCAAATCCCCTTTTCTTTTGATTCTTAGGGCCACATTTCTTTCGATCACTTCGATTTGCCAGCCAGATCAATGTTTTTAAAACTTGAAAACATTATCACAGAGTTGAAAATGAGCGAGACTTATAAAAATCGGTTTTACTTTTATTAACAATTGTTTTTTTTTTATAATTAAAAATGGAATCGTTTTCATTGTCGCGATGCCTACGAGTTAAAATATCAGGCCGACAAATCATAGAATCGGTCTTGTGGCGCGTCTGTTTACATGATACAATTTGTCGCCGCCAGTTTGTCGTTTCCTTGATTACACGCTGCAATTTGTCTGCGCAAAATTTCTGTGAGAAAAATTGCCTTGATCCCGGGTGACCATTTACCCAAGAAAACCGGTGTTTTCGGTTGGAAAGCAAATGGTATGGTTGATTTTCCGGAAATTTGGGTTGGAACAAATGGACAACCTTCAGCCATTAATTAAAACTAGCATGTGAATTGGTCATTTTGTTTAATTGCTGGTTGTGGAAACAAGAGTGACAAGTGCCCAAATCTAGCATTTTTTTTCCTGTTCCTATTAAAAGTTTTAACAAACTAGCGAGAACAAAATGGAAAGGTCGACACTTGAAGGTAGAATAGGACACTTGCTAGTCTTTCTATGTGCGAGCCACACTCACCAAGGCCAGTCATACACCCTGTACAATGTGCTGACACACGGTACCTTCCTTGTTTGTTATAATCCACAACCGGCATTAGATGCACTAGTGTCAATCATTTATTGTCTGCGAATGTAATAATAATAATAATAATAATAGTCTTTATTCATCAGATAAAAATACATATCTGATGTTACAATCAGTTACATATACAATGGTTCAGATAAATTAAAAATTAAGAATCAAAAAATTTTAAGATTTAATTTATTATATAGCTAAGTTATACTTAAAGAATTAATCTATTAAAAAAGCTATCTTTAAAACGTACTGTGTTCATATTTGGCTTTAAGCTGGTTCTGTTTCTAAGGTACGCAGATGTAGTGTGGATGGTATCCATGTTTTAATTTGTTAAAAAGACAGCGGTCACTTTGTTCTAAAAACCCTAAATATTAAAACTAACTGATGTAGCGCCTCTTGTGACATCTTTTTATAAAACTTTGCACAACGGTAAGATCTGAAACACTAGTTGCATAAACTAAAAAGCCATACACTATTTTTGGAAGTACAATAGGCTTTTTCCGAGTTGCCTTTAGCTTCTCTATCAAAGCGAGGCTAGGTGCGAAACCTTTCATATGAAAATGAGTTTTCATTCACATGCAAATAAGTTTTATTTGCATGTGAATGAAAACTCATTTTTGCACCTAGCCTCGCTTTGATAGAGAGGCTAAAGGCAACTCGGAAATGGCCTATTGCATTTAAAACTGGAGATCTATTTCACCTTGATTGTATCCTTCTTTGCGCATGCTTCTAATTATAAATAAGAATTTGTTGGCTTCGTGGAGCTTTGCCCTAATATGTAAACTGAACTTACAATTACCTTGTATCGTGACTCCCAGTATCGCTACTATACTGCTCGATATTGTATAACATTGGATAGACAGTCGAATTGCCTCTCTTACGCAGGACTAATTCCTTGCATTTACTAGTGTTAAAGTGCATGCTATTGGCATCAGTCCAGGCCATAAACTTCGACAAGGCAATGTCAGATTTATTTGGTAAATTTCTAGAGATCGTAACTAGGATTGTAGAATCATCTGCATATTTAGTTAATGATATTTTTTTCGTGCCCATCTATTTCCAAGTCATTTAAAAATAAATTGAAGAGGTGTGACAATTTTCCACTGACATGTTATGTTATTGTATACCACCCGCTGCTTTCTGCCTTCTAGAAAACTGACATACCAGTTAATAATAACGGGTCCAATAGAATGCGTTTCAACTTGTCTATTAGGAGATCGTGTTTTATATCTTCTTGTTAATCATACATGCCCGCAAGGACACTGGAAACGAAGCCGCTTACCATTTGGTTGTATGCATGAAGGCTTCTGTAAGCTTTGTTGTGCGTTTGTATAAAAATAGTATCCAACACAAAGTAAGAAAGTAAATCCATCGATTCGACAAGTGGAATGCTTTCTTCACTCATCTTTTTGGCTGGGACGAGAAGCGGATCGATGCCGATCCCAGAACGTTTTCAAGACTTCTACACTTTACTTGCCTTCAAGATTTTAGCCATTATTTTACTACATTATTTCTGTTGTTTCAGTCACCATTTTGATTACGTCAGTCCTCCAACATGGCCGCCGGTAATTTTGTGACGTCATCCGCATACACACTATATGGTATGCCACAGGATCATGGCAGTTCAATGGCAGTCGAAAATTGTAGAGAATTCAAGCGCAAAATAAACTTACTTTTTTTCATTGTATGAAAGTAAACTTTGAATGGAAGTTAACTACCGATTCCCCGAAAATGATAGGTACTCTATGATTTGATTGTAGTAGCACTTTAAGAAGAGAAATGAAACACTTTCATTTTCATTGCAGGTTGCATATTTAGTACCTGTATTGACCTCCATGATCAAGCAAGGTAACCTCAGTGGTGGATTCTTAACTGGTGAAACTCAAGCTCCAACAGCGCTCTGTCTTGCACCAACACGTGAGCTTGCTATACAGATCCACAAGGAAGTGTGCAAGTTTTCTAATGGGACTGTGGTATCTGCCGCAGTCTGTTATGGAGGGGTCAGTGTGCAGTACCAACTTGACAAAATAAGGAGAGGCTGTCACTTCATGATTGCAACGCCAGGAAGACTGCTTGACTTTATTAATAGGAATCGGGTTGGTATACACACTTCACTCTTGATTATTACAGTTGAATTTACTCACATGTACAGTGTGTGAACAATTAAACACATCAATTGAAGGGCTCCCTGCAACAACGTCCTGAGTGCGTTTTTGGTAACTTTCACTAAAATTGTATGTTTTAGGCCTTTAAAAGCACAGTTTTGTCAAATTAATGATTTATTATTGTTAAGGTACTTAAAACAGCTCCAAAATGGGGAAGAAAATCCACATCTTTGAGAAAATGTTTTGGGCCCCTATGACACCCTATGGCTCCCAGGACACCCTATTTATCTTTTCAAAATAAAAAATTATTCTGTTCGAAGATAGAAGATTTGTTGACCTGGATTAAATCCTTTCAGTCATATGTACATGATCCAGTCATAATTTTGGCAAGTGAGTCCCTTTGGAGGCCAAAAATCCAGGATTTCCGTGAAAATTTTCCAAAAACGCACTGAGGACGTTATTGCAGGGAGCCCTTCAAATGGACTAACCCTAAGGAGTTTGACAAAGTTCACCTGAAAAAAAAGCAGAGTTCTGGCCCTCTAGTGCTTTGACTGTACATTCCGGCCCTAGTTACATCCAAAACTGCATAGAACGTAAGTTGGAAGAACTCAAAACGACGCCATTATTATAAACAAAACAGACTGGCCGTGAGAATATGCGACCGCAATACTCCTGACCCGCGCCAACGACCTGAACGGCGGGCTTATCGATCGTGTTCGCCACTTGCGACAACATGGCTGAACAGCGAACAACTCAGTAGTTGAGCGCTGGTTTAAGCCATGTTTCAGGCCCGCTCGGCGATGGAAGGACATCATGAAGTCCGGAAATCCTTAAGTCTCTAGCTCCTCTCAAAGAAACGAGTCGTGTTTCTTGTCATACCTCGTGTCTAAAGCGCCATTTAGCGCTCGTGAAAAATGGACCTTGGTGGACAAGGCGAGCCGGCGGGAAAGTCTGCAATCATTTCGGATCAGAAAAGGGGCAGTGTTGTGAGTTGTGGCCCATTTGCCATCCCGTGCCGTGGTCGAAACGCCCGATATCCGAAGTGCTTCCAGACTTATAATATTTTGCTATAATTTTCGGGCGGGAACTCCATTTCGGATTTGCCATAGAATTTCCCGACATGCTTTGCGACAGTGGCACAGAGGCCCGCTATGCGTGTTCGGGCACTTGAAATACAGCTTTGGGCCGCTCAAAGTGAGTTCTTGCTGGCCGGCCGAAATTGGGAAAGGCAGGCAAAGGCTGTGAGCCGGCAGCAGAGAACCGGGAGCGCTAATTCCTAGGAGGTCCGCAAAACTAAGCATGGCTGACCAGTATTGGCGATAAAATGGAGCGATTTTGAGGGAATGAACTTTGGTTCGGGATTGTTTTTTTTTTCTTGAACAGGATTTAGCATACAGGCCGAAACTTGGCCATCTGAAGTGAAAAATCAGCATAAAATCGAGAAATTTGTGTAAACTTAGGGATTCATTTTCTCGAGCAGAGACACGGAATTATCTTTTTTTGCATACGTTATTTCTCAAAAACGAAATTCTGAACAATGTTTTGCCATTAGTTTGTAGTTCAAATGCCAAAGAGGAGGCAAATCTAAGCGAGAATAAATAAAAAAACTGGCCTTACGTTCGACATGAGACGGTTATGCACCCAGCCCTTCAAATGTCTAACTCGATCAGTATTCATAACAGTAATCCCAAGCGGCACATAGTACACAAAGACAACACGCTGCAGTGCTTTTTTTAGTTTTATTGATGAAAGAAACAACTTGTTTTTTTAATTGCTTTATTGGGTACTCTCTTTAAAGGCAGTGAAACTAACAACATGCGTTTTTTTTCGAGTGAAACGAACAATTTGAGTGGTTTAAAGGCAGTGAAACTAACAACATGCGTTTTTTTCGAGTGAAACGAACAATTTGTCTGAGTGGTTTAAAGGCAGTGAAACAAACAACATGCGTTTTTTTCGAGTGAAACGAACAATTAGAGTGGTTTAAAGGCAGTGAAACTAACAACATGCGTTTTTTTCGAGTGAAACGAACAATTTGAGTGGTTTAAAGGCAGTGAAACTAACAACATGCGTTTTTTTCGAGTGAAACAAACAATTTGAGTGGTTTAAAGGCAGTGAAACTAACAACATGCGTTTTTTTCGAGTGAAACAAACAATTTGAGTGGTTTAAAGGCAGTGAAACTAACAACATGCGTTTTTTTTTCGAGTGAAACGAACAATTTGAGTGGTTTAACGGCAGTGAAACTAACAACTTGCGTTTTTTTCGAGTGAAACAAACAACTTGAGTGGTTTAAAAGGAGTGAAACGAACCAACAGTGCTTTACCACACTTGTCTAAACACAAGTCCGTGGCGAAGAAACGGCAATTTTTGAATAATTTCAGTATTTTGTCAGTCACGCGCTTTCAAATCAAAAGACTGGATATTTTCAAAATTTGTTCCAGCGATTTATCTTAGACCTCTCATCCGATGGACTTCAAACTTTACCAATCTTATTTTCTAGACGAGAGCTAACATTCCACCAAAAATGAGGGTAATCGAAGGAACTCAATTTTTTCCATACATTTCTTCTAAATTTATAGGGAATGTATGGAAAAATGGAAAAAAAAAATGTTTCTCCGATTTTGCTGATTTTTAATGGACAATTACCTCTTATCTGGCAAATAAGTCTGACAAAGTTTGAAGTCCATCGGATGAAGGGTCTCAGAGAAATTGCTGGAACAAATTTGAAAGTGTCCAGCTTTTATATGAAGGGCTCCCTGCAACAACGTCCTGAGTGCGTTTTTGGTAACTTTCACTAAAATTGTATGTTTTAGGCCTTTAAAAGCACAGTTTTGTCAAATTAATGATTTATTATTGTTAAGGTACTTAAAACAGCTCCAAAATGGGGAAGAAAATCCACATCTTTGAGAAAATGTTTTGGGCCCCTATGACACCCTATGGCTCCCAGGACACCCTATTTATCTTTTCAAAATAAAAAATTATTCTGTTCGAAGATAGAAGATTTGTTGACCTGGATTAAATCCTTTCAGTCATATGTACATGATCCAGTCATAATTTTGGCAAGTGAGTCCCTTTGGAGGCCAAAAATCCAGGATTTCCGTGAAAATTTTCCAAAAACGCACTGAGGACGTTATTGCAGGGAGCCCTTCAATTATTGTCTGTATTTCAAGGGATGGTGTACAGTTGTGTTATATCCTTAGACAAGAAACTTTGTTGTGGAGATCTAAAATATGCTGGGGTAACCTTGTCCAGGAGAAATAAGGTCCGACTGGCGTTAATGTACAAAATCACACGTGATACATGCCAACATGTGACATCCAAAAGCAGATACCACCCACGTAAATTTTATCAGTTGAAATGTAAAACGAACACTTACAAGCGTGCAACTTCTTCCCATCAACAACATCGCAATGGAGCAAACTGCCGTCTTGAAACAAACCACTTTAAATAGTTTTAAGGAATCTTTTTTTTTATATAGTAACCATAATTAAGTCGTTTTTCAGTTTTTTTAACATCACACCGTTAGCACTTTATTATTTCAACACATGCACCGTACAAAGCAATGTACATTTACGTTATGACCTTTGCCTTTGTGGATTAAATAAATAGAAGTAGAATTAGAAGCATTTTATCTAGGACTGAAGAAGTAGTTAAACCCGCACTAGTTTATTCGACTGTAGTTGCTTCATGCTGCAGAAAACCACACGTTTATTTTTGGTGATTTGGGCTGCCTGTGGCCCAAATGATATTTAACCTACCTTCCCTGCCCTATATTGCATTTAATTAACAGTAGTTTGTTGTCTGTTACAGGTCACTCTGGCAAATGTGCGCTATCTGATTCTGGACGAGGCAGACCGTATGTTAGACATGGGATTCGAACAAGATGTGCGTAAGATAGTTGAGATGAGTGGAATGCCTGATAAGTCACAGCGGCAGACACTTATGTACAGTGCTACCTTCCCTGACGAGATTCAGCGTCTGGCTGCTGACTTTTTGAAGGAGCAGTACCTTTTTGTGGTGGTGGGAAAGATTGGTGGATCAAATCTGGACATCACCCAGGCTGTTATCTCTGTTCCTGGAGATGATAAACAGGAGAAGCTTTTTGATATTTTACTCAACTCGGGTGTGTATTTCAGATACAGCTTATGGCGCTTACCATTCCAGGGCTGTGCTCTAGCAGTGCCTGGGTGCCATAGGCCACTAACTGTTGTCTTCAGGTACAGATACAGCTTATGGCACTTACCATTCCAGGGCTGTGCTCTAGCAGTGCCTGGGTGCCATAGGCCACTAACTGTTGTCTTCAGGCAACAAGAAAAACTGAGTTTTTGCACGTAGCTTAACTGCTGGGCACCCTAAATTTTATAGTTGGACTCGCTTTGGGCTTCCTATGTTAACACTCAGAGCGCAACCTTGAATTTGTCATAACAGACAGTTTGTAAACAGAATTCACCTTTTTGAAAACCTGTTCCAAAATGAAGCATGCTATCTACGAATTGACCGGTGTGGACGGCCAGGAAGAAAATTACGAAAAAAATTAATGGCATACTATTTATGAATTGACCAGCACGGTCGACCAATTGTGCAAAAGTCTGCTGAACATGCACTGGCTTGAAATGTGATTGGATTTCAAGTGTTAGATAGAACTAATAAAAGATTTGTAATACAGCACTTGACAAAGAACTGGTTCAAATGGGATTTTACAATGGAGCCTCAATCAAAAAAAGTTGCTCAGAGACATTGCTATCAACAGTTGAGGCACAATAATGTAGGGGATCTGAATGTATGTTCCCCTAGAAAATGTGCACAAATTGGAGATTAAATGGTACATTGTGACCGTAAATTGTCGTGCTTTCACAAAATTTCGAAGATAAAAATAATGAAGCAAACAAAAGTAACAATTTGTATAAACATGTCTGACAGAAATTATTAAGTTCAGGCAGAAAAACAGCTGACGTTATACATGTAGCCAGGGAAATGGATCGTGGACTGGCTTTTATTGCCACCGCTACGACTATCCATGTCTTTCTAGCGACCGCTTTTCCTTTTCAAATGGGTGATCACTGTAGAATAAAAACTTTCTGAAGATTTTTGAAGATTTCCAAAAGTTTTCCGAGTACTGTCCGAAGGTTGTATAATCGTTTCCGATCATTTTCTAAAGTTTTCAGAAAATTACCGAAAATGTCCTTAGATATCTGAGGAAGATCCAAAGATTGTAGATCGACACCTTTTAGTTCGCATGACATTTAATAAGGGAAAACATGGTCGCTAAGGTAAAGATATTGATATCTACACTCTTCATAGTAAAGGTAAAATTGATATCTTCACTCTTCACAGTGAAGATAAAATTGATATCTTTACTCTTCACAGTGAAGATAAAATTGATATCTGTACTCTTCACAGTGAAGATAAAATTGATATCTTCACTGTGTCAAGATATGATTTTTCCACGGTGGGAGAAATCCTTGTATTGCACTGAAGTTTATATAAAAAGAAGTGTTATTAACGGTAATTAATCCTTTTTCAAAACAGGCACAGACCGCACCCTCATCTTTGTTGAGCTAAAGCGAGTAGCAGATTTCCTTGCTGTTCTTCTGTCGCAAAATAATTTTCCTACTACAAGTATAAGCGGGTACGTATTGACTTAAGTTGTATTAACCGTCATAAGCCTGATAAACTTAACTAGTTCTTTTCTCTCCTGTTCGCAGTAGGGCAGTGAAGCGATAAACTATCAGAGGCCAGCTTAATGAGTACTTTAACTAAGTTCAACCACAAACCCATGGTGGGTTGAAAACCCACTTATGGGTTTCTGGTTCAACTATATTTATAGTTTTTGTCAAATTCTGTACATGTGCTTTAAATTGAATGACTACGTTAAAACCACAATCATGGTTATTTTACCGTTCTGTTCTTTTTGTCAAATAACAAATGCGCTGTAAATTATGAGTTAAGATTACACTTGTTCACTTAGCGCCCAAGGTAAACATGCTTTTACCCCCATTAAAAAGGCTTTTAGGACGAGAAATATACATATTAAAGTCCAGTTTTCTTTCGCACAATTGCAACACGATTTTGGAACAAGGAATATAAATAAACTTCCATTTTCACAGTTTTATCTGGCGGCTAAAGGACAGGTTGCCGCACGCAAAGTCCCCCTTTAAGTAATGCTTCACATAAGAACTATAGTAAACTTCATTGTTCTGCGGCAATGGCTCTTTCCCACATAGAATATCTTTGATTTTAAGAATAGAGGAGGAGCTGATGGTTCATAATTATATTTCATTATAAAAATACAGAAAATCCATTTGCGTCAAATATATTTTAGGAAATGTTCGTGCTTAACCAATCAGAATAGCAGAAGACAATAGCTACTAATTTTGCTTCTTTGATGAAGTTCCCCAAATACAATATCTTTTAAAAATTGCATGTTGTGCGATTGGGTCTCAAAATACTTGAAACCTTTAAAAATTTAGACTTTTGAGTCTAGGCCAATGAGATCACTAGTTGTAACAATGAAAATAGTTGACATTCCATCGTGCATTGCCGTTCAGCACTATCCTTCTTATGCGGATCATTACTTAATGTTTAATACAATCTCCAAGTTTCAAATTCATTAAAATATTCTAAGGCTGTCAATTTTTAGTGCCAACTCAGGAAAATATTGAGCTGATTTTCGCGCTAGTGGCTTGTTGTTTCATTATGCATCTCCATTGTATCAAATCGCCGTGGAATTGTAGCTTTCAGTACATCATGAATTCGTGTAACACTTAAAACAAAGCAATGAAGTGTTTATGAATTAATTATGTACTGAAATTTACAATTGCATGGCGATTCGAGACAATGGAGACGCATAATGAGAGCAACAAATCACTATTCGTGAAAATCAGCTCAATATTTTCCTACGTCGAGGCTGTAAATTGACAGCCTTAGGGCCGATTTACACGGTACAACTTTTTTGCATGCGACACGCTTCCAGCATGCTTACGACATGACTTAAGTTGATTTACACGGAATAATTCGTGTTGTAAGCATGTCGTAAGCATGTTTTAAGCGTGTCGCATGCGACAAAGTTGTACCGTGTAAATCGGCCCTTAGAACGTTTCAATGAATTTGAAACTTGGCAGTTGTATTGAATATTAATTAAATTTTATGAGGACTATTCATCAATTCATCAATCGCATTTAAATTCGTGACCATGTAGGGTCAATTTTTAATAAAAAACGCTAAATGACACTCCAGACCAGTTCATATTCAAGCCAACGTTTATAAAATTCAAATGGACGATTTCGCAGAGATTTTCACTCAAGGTATTTGGATGGCATAAAATTCATTTAAGACCAAAATATTATTTCATCAAGCCTTGTAGACATAAGTTTTAATAACATTTCAAAATTGTTTTGTTTTTGTTGTAATTTAACACCTTAAAACTTCACTCGAAATTTTCTCGAAAACGCTTCCATAGAAATTTGTAAAATTTTGTAGAGCTTTGGACAAGAACGTCAGGTCGAAGATCCCGAGAGCGTTTTCCAAAATTATCTCTTCATGACAAGTAATTCGGTATTATGTAAAACAGGGAGTGACGTCATAACGTTGCTTTGGTAACTCCGATTTCCATAAAACTTACCTCATCTGAAACTTTAATCTTTCTCTAGTACAGCTGTGGCAATCGATTTTCCGTTTTATCGTTTGTGGTGGTACACAAGTTGCTCAAAGCTAAACGGTATCGTCACTCAAAAACCCAGTCGAGCCACCTTAATTTCCATCCTATTTGGTGGCCAAAGGCAATCACAGTCGAAGCTCCCATAAGCGACTATCTTGGTGAATTGGAAAACGTGGTCGTAACTAAAAGCTGGTCTCTAACGAGAGCTTTCAATTGCACAGTTTTACTGAGAATTTTCAGTAAAGAGGGTTTCATGAGTGTGGTCACTGTGGGAGTTATTCGCTTACAAGAGTGGTCACAAAACGAGCTTCAACTGTAAGCTCCCGTAAGCGGACACCCTCGGGAAGCAGAAAAAGTATCCGTAACTGTAGCTGGTCAAGTTCAGAAATGTTTCTCGTAAGAGGAGAATTCAAACGGGTTTTTGTCAAAGGCCGCTGTAAGATGAGCTGTCTGCTTACGATAGTGTCCGCTCAGAGAGCTTCGACTGTAGTTTCATTGCATAAGTAACTAAACGGGGCCATTATTTTTAAGTTTGTGTGGATTCAAGTGTATTTTTTGGCCTTTCGAAGTATCACTAAAAATGGCTAACATTGTCACTTTAATCGGTTCTGTACAGGGATCGAACGCAGCAGGAGCGTGAGGCAGCCTTGCGTGACTTCAGAAGTGGCCGGGCACCAGTGCTTGTCGCAACATCAGTGGCAGCTCGAGGTCTGGATATCCCGGATGTGAAACACGTGATCAACTTTGACCTGCCTCAGGATATCGAGGAATATGTACATCGTATTGGTCGCACTGGACGGATTGGAAACAAAGGAAAAGCTACTTCGTTTTTTCAGCCAGGAAAAGATGAAAGACTTGCCCGCAGTTTGGTGAAGATCTTATCAGAGGTAAAGCTTAACTTTTAGTTTTTTTGCAATTTTTCATTTCTGTCGGACTTTTAACATGCTTAATCCGCACTTTTTTTGTTTGAAGGCTTAATTTCCACCAATTATACATGTATCCCAACGACGTTTTGCCTTGGAGTAATTCTTAGAGAAATTACAGTTACACAACAAACATAAACCAAAAAAAGTCTTTACGCTGAAACTTCAATTTCAGAGTTTTGGGCAAAATCATTGCTTCACAGAAACAACAAAACTTTAAGCAAGTAAATAGTGACAGTTAACTGACAAAAAAATGGAGCTGCGGTGGTGGTTCGGAGCCTAGTCTCCGCCGCCATGTTGTTTCCTTAGACAAGAAACTTTATTCCGCATTATGTCTCTCCACCCAGGTGTAAAAATGGATACCGGCGACAAACTGTTGGGGATAATAACCCTACGATGGACTGGCATCCCATCCAAGGGGTGTATCAATACTCCTAGTCACTTCATAGTATATAAACCAGGTTACCCTGTGATGGACTAGCATCCCATCCAAGGGGGAGTAGTAATACTCCTAGTCACTTCATAGTATAAAAAACCAGGTCACCCTGCGATGAACTAGCATCCCATCCAGGAGGGAGTAGCAATGCTCCCATTTGCTTCATGTTACAGAAACCGGGATAAGCTCTGGCTCTGGGGCCACCTGTGGCTCGTGTGCGACTTTACTTTACATATTCCACAATATTACTTTTAATTGACGTTACCTGTTAACACTGTTTTGTGTCACAGGCATACCAGGAAGTCCCCGAGTGGCTCGATCAGGTGGCAGAAGAAGCAATTGGCTCATCGTATGGCCCTGCTGGTGGCAAATTTGCATCCAAAGACAGAAGAGAGGTAAATTATTGTCGTGTAGTTACCGGATTATACTTTTAATTTGAAGGTTGTTGGTTGAAGTCAGTCCTGGTTTGTAGCATGGTGTTGTTTCTTTAGACAAGAAACCTATCTGAACATCTGTCTCCAAGGTGTATACCTTTGGAACTACTAAATCGTTTGGGAAACTTAACTAAATGTTAGTGGTAATGGGCGAGGTAACCCTGCAATGGACCGGTGACCAATCCAGAGGGGAGTAGCAATACTTCAGCTGCCTAATGCGGTAGAAACATAACAAAATTATAGTGGTAATACCGCGACGGACAGTTCTCTTAGTCCCGAAGTTACCAAAATTCATACTATCGTTACCTCTATTATACGGACACCTTTATAATGCAGACACTTTAGTCCCCCTTGGTGTCCGTATTTAGGAGGTTAGACTGTAGTTCTCTCTTGCGGCGAGCATTTATAAATGTCTTCTGTCGTGAAAGCCATTTCCGGAATACATAGCATGTCTGGATGGGTCGGTGTTACTTCCCGTGTTTTAGCACCCCTCAATAAAAACATTCGAACATTCCAATGTGTTTAACTTACGTTCTTACCTTACAGAGGGATCAGTTCAGGTCATCAGCCCCTCACCAGGCTCGAATGAGTGGCCCTGCAGATGGGATGGGTGCCGTGACCAGAGGAATGGAGCGAGTTAGTGTCCAGCCTCCCAGTCAATACTCCAGCATTCCACGAGAGGTGTCAATTACACAGGACGAGGATGACTGGGACTGAGTACAGATAATTGACTTCGGATAATTGAGGACGGATTCTGAATTACGGATAATGGCTGGAAGCAAGAGATTGTGATCTTATGTGCTCTCGCTGGGACATTTTAATGTTCGTTACTTGTTTTGTTTGTTAAGCACGCCGTTTTACTTTACTCGGGGCTCAAGTCACTTTAGTGAACTGTTGGTTATATCAATGTGTTCCGTTACGGAGAATATGTTGCGTTACCGTGAGTGGTAGAGGTTTATTCTCGGGCTTTTTTAGTGGGCGGTGTTAAGTGCGCCACGAAAAATAGTTCTTCTCGTTTTACTGCCACCAAGAGAAAATAACTGGCCCAATTATTTTTTCTTGCTTCCTCTCAGTGACCAACTGCTTGATAACTGAATTTTAATTTTTGATCAAGCATTTAATGGAGGGTTTACAACGCTTAGTGGGCTACTATTCTGTTGCTTTTTTGGAGATTGACTACCCAATCAGATTTCGATGACAGCTTTCAGTAAAAACAACTAAAAACCACTTTGGTTTTCAGTTGGATTCCTGAAAATTTATGTGACTTAATTACAAATGGTCAAACGTTTGTGCTTCAAGCTGTAACAACTGTTTCATTCGTCTTTATTTAAAAAAAAAGCATTCTTCAGTTTTCTATAGTTTCCCTGATGAAGCCGTTGTTTAGGTTGTCGTGCAACGCATCTTGTTTCTAATTAGAGGATTAAACGGATTCCACTAAATTTCCGGTAGCTTGCGCGCAGACAGCTATTTCATTTCTTCGTCGAAGAAAGGTCTAAAGAAGGAAATAGGACACGTCTGCGCGCAGGCTTAATTTAGGTATTTTTTTAATCAAAATTTTTTCATGCGCGGATAAAATGTTATTCGGCCCATCCCTCCTCAAAAGCACGCAAGAAAAGTTTCTAGACACTGAACATTAAGTTACAGTAGATGACATAAAAGACATGCTCTGGAAGTCATTGTTACAGTTTCTGAACACTTTAAAATGTTGATGAAATAAATCCACAAGACTACAATTCCAATGTGTCAGTTTCTGAACATAGTTGCAATGGGTCAATTTTGTAACACACTTCACCTTGATGTATTCTTCAAGGCTGCCAATCGCTTTAAAGAACCTCCGAAAACGCCATTTCATCGTGTCACGTGACAAAATACGCCAGGGTTTATTGAAGTATTTTAAGCACCCTTATCCGGGGGGTTTCTTCGCCCAACCTGCCATGTTGAAAGCAGAGAAGGCCTTGGGGACAGATTTTCCTTGGAGTGTTGGGGAAAAAAGGGAGAGAGATCTTGCGGAAAGATGGAGGCTAAGGCGAAGACAACGAAAAAGGAGACTGGCGGTCAAGAAATCAAAGATTCCATTCTGATGGATTATTATTATTTTTTTTAGTCGTTATTTTGCCTTTTTAGTTCATATTTCTTTGCGTTTATCACTTTGGCGATTTTATCTTCCTATTTTAAGATAATAAAGCAAAATTAAAACAAGCTCCTGGCCATAATCATAAAAACACGATATTTCAGCCGGGACACTGTACCTTTAAAGACAATCAAAGGTCAAAGTCCATATAATGAGCCCAAAGCTTACAGCCTTGTTCTTCTGTAGTTAAAGATGATTGCAAACTTTTACAACCATATAGATTTTCCTCGTAAGTATTTTGGTAAGAAATCTAAAGGTTTACCAGCTAGCCTTTAAAGTGCCTCTGTGATCAAATTTTTGATTTTCATTTTTTTACATTTTCGTGTACAATTAGACTTGCTTACTCATCTTGCCAAATTTCAATCCATTACGAACATCAGAAGTCATTTTATTTTAACATTTATTTCCGAGAATTTACGGCCGCCATTAATCAACCTTGTTCCAAGGCTTGGTTGCGAATGGGAGAAAGTGACGTCAAAGGCTCAAATTTACCTCACGGGTTGAAATTATAATAACAATAAGTATTGAAAATCACGCGAAAAGCAACAAAAACTTTGGACTAATTCTTCGTGCAAATTTCTATGCCGATTGTTATTATAATTTCAACCCGTGAGGTATGTTTGAGTCTTTGACGTCACTTTCTCCCATTCGCAACCAAGCCTTGGAACAAGGTAGAGTAATGGCGGCCGTAAATTCTTGGAAATGTTAAAACTAGTAGTAATCATAGATTATAGTGCGTCTCCTTATCCCGTGGCACCTCGTCTTGACCCGACCTGATGCCTGATTTCCACGCGCTGGGTATGCTGGATACTATTGTGACGTTTCAAGATGGCGCAGATTTGGTACCGACACTTTTCTCGATTCGTTCCGCCTAGCCGACAAGATTAGGAAGCGTCTCCTTCGTCGACGCAATAAAACTACTTCTGACGTTCGTAATGAATTGAAATTTGGCAAGATGAGTAAGAAAGTCTAATTGTACACGAAAATGTAAAAAAAAATCAAAATCAAAAATTTGATCACAGGGGCACTTTAAACATTTAAAGTAGTTAAGGACTTGGCGGTACCAGATCAGTTTTGCAAAACTGATCTGATACCAAGCCAAGTCTTAACTACTTCCCATCTGTTGGATTAAAAAATATAGAAAAATCAAATGAAACTATATGTTAATAAAAACAAAATGGTGCGTTTATTCCATTGCGTGATTTCCTTTGCGTTTATTTCATTGCGTGATACAATTCTCGGAAACACAGGAAGTCTACACAGGATTGAATTAAGGAAAGTTATTTTTTGATTTAATTCTTTTTCATTTTATAATGTCCATAAGCATATGAATTTATACCATCTTCCAGTATATATCTTTTGTCATCGAAACAGCTGAGTGATACTTTATTGATTTCATAACTTCCTAATTGATGGTTTTGACTTCTTATTGTTTTCATAGTGTGATGCATCTGTTTATTTCCTAATAACGTTTCTTTATAATCTTGATGCTTGATATTATTTTTGATAATATTCTTTTTGATTCCCTTGGCAGTCTTTCCTCCTTTTTGGTTGTCTTTCATGTAACTATACATTTTAGATCGTAGACCGATGAATTCAGTTATTGGTATACTTGCAGCTTCATCTTTGAATTTACCAATTACTTTTTTATTTGTCTTATCAAAATATGAAGAATCTTCAGGGTAATCGCTGTTATCAAATTTATCTTTATCATTCCAAAAATCTTGGTATACATCTTCAGCTTCAATTTCATAAGTTAAACTGTCTGTATCAGTAAATAAAAGTCTAGCCTTATTATCATATTTATTTTTGATATAGTTATAATGGAAGTCATACATTAAAACCTTGCTGAGATCTAGGATACACATACCAACATATGCCGGCCTGTTTAGGGTTAGTGTTTCTTTAATCTTATGCACAGCTACAAGGTTTTTATTGAAGATCTTACTGCTTACATATGTTGGTTTAGCAGCCATTTTTAATAGTTTCTTTTCATCGGTCACTAATCTAACATCTACTCGTTTTCTGATATTTTCCATTGTTTTTCCGAAGACTGAATTGTTCATTAATTTAAAAAAGTCTTTTTCAAAAGCATTTTTAGCATTTTTTCGTTTGTTTGTGTTGAAATCAATATATTGCTTCAACCATGCAGACTGATTAAACTCCAATACTCGATGGACTTTGGTTACTTTTAAACCTAGATCAGTGTATAATTGTAGGTCTCTATAATGTAGCACATACTTTTCTTTGTTTTTCAAAGTTGGGATTAATTTATGTACAAGACCTGTTGATATATTATATTTAGCTGATATTTTTTTACAATAATCTGATAGCATGTTTTTGGTTACTTTCACTTTTTCTGGTCCCAATGGATAGTCATTATGAATGTCATGCAACTTTTGGGGATATTCCAAGTCAACTTCTAGTATTAAACCTTTTTGGGTGTTTTCATTATATTTGGCTAAATTTATGTTGTTTATCTGCTTTTCTGTCATCCATCTAAAACCGCCAGTAGGTAGGTATTGTGACGTAGCCCAACCATATAGATTGTTAGCATCCAGATACATTATATACTTTGAGGGCACCTTCTCATCATATGTTTTCATGTATTTATTGTTTGCTTTACCATACCTATTGGCAATGTAGCTTATTCCACCACGCATTCCTTTTTCGATAAATTGAAACATGTCAATATCAGTTATAAGTTCTAATTTGATATCAGTCATTTTAAGCATAGCATCCCAAGACAAACCTGGAGATGTGAAATAATGACATTGATCTAATTTGTAGTATTCTAGACAGGTCTTTCTAAAGTTTTCAAACACATCAGCTAGCAAAAGGATATCAGATTTAAGATATAAATTATGGTATTCACCCATATTTTGAAGATTGAAGGTATTCCACACATTTTGAGCATGTTTGTAATCTTCATTTGATATATGTTCATCATTCAATATGCTGTAAAATTCTTCTTTTGATGGCAGTTTTTCATTGAACTTTTCAAAGCTATCCATGAAGTCATATGGATACACTCCTTTTCTAGTCATCAAATCAAACTTTTTATCTTTGAATTTTTGAGATGTATATTTTAATGCTTCTTTTGGTAGATTACTTACTAGTTTTTCTAAACTGGAACTCATGAATTGGAAACTGTCAATAAATGTTAGATGATTACCAAGCATGAACGCCATATATTTTTCCATGTTGTTAGGAATTGCATTGATGTTCATTTGACACTTTTCACCTTTCTTATTTGTATATGTATGCTTCTTGACTATTTCACCAATCTCTTGCATTATAAAATGACTGTCATACCCACGGAGATTGTGAAATATAACCGGTATCTTATCAGTTAATCGGAAGTTAATATTACAATCTTGATGCGCTGATCCTCTATACTTGCCAGTTATATGACAATGATCTCGAACTCGAATATCTTTCTCTGTATACTTTTTATCACATATATGGCATTTATCAGCTTTTTGGAATTCTTCTTCATCCTTTTTTGTCATTTTTAATGGTTTGTTAAAATATCTTTTATTCATATTACGACAATATTTAACTTCTTCTAACATAGCTTCCATAAATTTGTTAACAGCTTTTTCACCTCTATAGATCTGTATTGGTTTACTATATTTATCATCATAACAGCATACAACCTTATAACCATAACCACAATCAGTATGTTTTTGATACGATTCAGTATAGGATTTGTCATTGTTTGGCCTGCATCCTTCTATTTTTTCTGTAATAGCTTCAAAATCTGCATAGATGACAAATGGTACAGGCAACTGCTTATGGAAGTTATTGAATTTTAGTATATTGTTATCCTTTGACGGCATTTTTATGGCTTGTTTTCCATTTATGATGATGCAATTTTCTTTATGATTTAATAATACTCTTTCACTACTGAAACATTGTAAACAATACATACAAAAATGCTTTCTATGTTCATGTTTTGTTTGATTGTACATAAATTTATTGAAGTCTTTTATTAATACATAATGTCTGTTTTCACCTTCTGTTATCAATAATAAATGCATTTGATCTTCAAATTTTTCTTGGGATATGTAAATAGGAAATGGTTGTTTTTCTTCATATCCAAATACATTGATATTGATATTATTCTGTTTCTCAATTTTATTATACTGTTTTTGATTGACTGGAAATTCAATTCCTGAGTAATTCAACTTTTCAATAAATTCTTTATCACATTTTTTAATTCTCTGTGGGTATTTTTCTTGAGGATTCAAATGTCTGATGTGACACCATCTAAAGCATTCATTGTCATTGTTTTTCATGTTTATCAAACCTTTAGCACTGTTTCTGAGTTCTTGGGGCAGTTTAATATATGAAGATCCTCTCATTGGTTGATATTTTACAATATTAAGATAATGATTGTCAACAGATTTAATAGTCCATCCGGAGCCTTCAGATATCCACTGTGCAATTTTATTTAATATCTGTTGTTTGGACACTTGTAGTGATTCAGTGATCTCTAGATTGTTTATGATTGTTTGAACTAGACTGTTGAAATAGGCAGTTTTATACACTGTTTCTCCATTTGATATTTTTGTAAATGTTACCTTAAGCGTTTCAACGAATTTTAATCCTTTCATTGATGTTAATACACTGATCATATGGTATGCAACAGCCTTTCTTGTGTTTTGTAGTTGCATTAGTGGGTCTTTGTTGTTTTTTATGTCAATTTCATAAGACTTTGTATAGCCTTTAAGAGCTTTGTCTGTCTGCTCTATCTTAGTTCTAGGTGCTGGCACTGGTTTGTAAGTTCTAGATGCTGGCACTGGTTTAATAGTTCTAGGTGCTGGCACTGGTTTAATAGTTCTAGGTGCTGGCACTGGTGGTAAAATGATATTATCTTCATAGTTTTTGACCATTTCCCTAACAGATTTTCTCGGTGTAGGAACTGGTCTCCTACGTTGTTTTTCGTCATCCACAATGATGATTTTAGGCTTTTTATTCTGTTGCTTTAAAAGCAATTTGATGAGTTCTGATTTACTAAGTTTCTTAAGATCACTCTTATTCATATCTATAAGGTTAGATTTTTCTGATTTCATATATATAATAATTCTATAGATAATCTTTTAAATAGTTTTACAAATGTGCGTTTAAATATAGTCGAGAATTCAAATAATCCAATCATGTATCCTTCGAACTATAACTATGAAAAGAATTAATTTTGTGTGTAATTTGGATTATTTTTTTGTGTTATGTTGATGATTCGTTGCATTATATTGTTGACATTTACATTCTTCATATGCTTTTTTGTTTTCAAGTGACACCATTTCCCTGCAAGTGTATAATTTTTATCATTTTTACAAACATTACAATACCACTCTTTATTTAACATACATAGGGTTTTATGTTTTTTTAGTTCTTCTGTTGTGAAAACTTTTGGTCTACCGCGACCTCTCTTAACATTTTGATTTTCCATATATAATACTATACTATAGATATTATTTTAAATAGTTTCATAATAGTGCGGATAATATTGGTCAAGAATTATATATTTTGCATTATTGCGTAATAGTCAGAAACAATATTTTTGGCTACCAATGAATAGCGAATGCAAAGATATAAATATCTCAGAAATTTCTGGGATACTTGTAAATAGTAAGATCTCTTTAAAACAATTTTGTATATCCCTTTAAATCCCTGATTAGTGTTCTAATGTTACTGATTGTATTTTTTAAACCCATGTGCCCTGGATCAGATGAATATTTCTACATCTTTCCAAATCCGCGTTGCTGCTTGTTTTTGTTGTGCTAGATATACTATTTTCTTGTTTGAGATATTTAATATTATCAACTTTGGTTTGTTTCAACACATTACATTCATCATCGTATCTATTGTTTTCTATCTCATTGCAGATAATATTCAATAACTCTTTCAATGTTATATCTTCATCAATTTCATGTATTTTTTTATGATAAAGTTTCAATAATTTCTTTTTATATTGTAACAGATCCAATCTACGCTCATTATCATATATTTTATCATGAAGATTGTCTATTTCATCTTCACATTCCTGAATTTGAAAATTTATTTTTTTGATATATTTCTCAATGCTGCTCATGATATATATAAACATTATATATTTTTTACATCTTTTAGCGGTATCCAGCTGTTAAAATCATCACTATATCCTTTCCACTTCACCAAAGCTTGTTTTTTCTTATAGTCTCTTTTGATAACCTTATCTATACGAAAAACATCTTGTTTAGCTTTCAATAACTCCTGTTGATAGAAAGATCCTTCTATTGATTCATCATTGAGATCTTTTAATTTGTAAGTTATAGGATTAGTGTATTGTATCTTATTGACTGTAAACACTTCTTCAGTCCAGTTTGGTGTATAACCCTTGTCGAACACATTCCGTTTATACTTTGAAATTCTAACCTTATCACCAACTTTAAATTTTGGTTTATATGATAATAGTTCCGTATCATATAGATTGAAATAAACAGTTCCTTCATTCTTTTTCATAGATGCTTCAATAGGTTTCATTTTAATACTTGAATGCTTTGTACTGTTGTATTCATTTAATAGTTTTGGTAACATGTCTAAATATTGTGTTGTATTTTGAGCTGTAAATTGTTTCCACATTTTAGATTTTAATGTTCTGTTAAATCTCTCAATAATAACAGCTTTACCTTCATTGAAAGTAGAATACATCTCAATATTATTTTTCTTTAGCCAGTCTTTGAAAGTTTTATTATAGAATTCAGACCCTTGGTCTACCCAAATAAATTTAGGTTTCCGTTTGGATTTTTTAATAATATCATCAAATGATTCAGTAATTGTATTACCTGTTTTATTTTTAATAGGGATGCTCCAAGCAAATTTCGAAAACACATCAATGATGTTTAACAAATATCTATATCCTTTATTCCATTTTGAAAACTTCTGCATTTCTACAAGGTCAGCGCTCCAAATATCATCTATTCCATTAACAATAACACGTCTCTTTTGAAATTTCCGTTTGATTGGTTTATGTAGTTCATTTGCAAGGAGTTCAGCCCAATCATTACTCAACTCCTTTTTACGTTTTTTGACTTCCTTTTAACACCTAATCCAAGTTTTTGTTTTACATCAATCGTGTTTCTAGCCAACCAATGCCCCCATTGTCTTTCATTATACGGTACGTTGTCTAAAGCTTGAACCATTTTTCGGTCTGCCTTATTTTTACATTTCCTATCATCCTTGCAGACTGAATAATCGACACCATGTTGCATTGCTATTTCATCAGTTCTTCCTGTAGGTTGGTCATATATTTCTAATATTTGGCCAGTTGTTGGGTCATATTTCACTTGACTCTTTAAATCATTATATGGGCCAGTATATTTATGGCCGGGTAATGTCCAACCGCCTTTTGGTTTCGGAAGCTTCCCAATGGCCTTATGAATATCAATCCCACTACCTTTATGCAATGGATCTAGTTTCTTACTAATATCTGAAGTTAAACTATCTAAGGCTTGATCCAAATATTTATCAGCCATTCCTTTTATTTTTTGTTTAGCATAACCAGATTTAATTGCCTTTGATGCTCCGATTCTACCTAAATTATACAAACCTTTTAAAGCGCTTTTAGCTGCTATTTCACCAAGACTGTGACTACCTTCTATATTTAAAAAGCCCCCATCTTGTGAGGGCTCAATTAGTTTCCCTGTTTTTGTTTTATAAATTTGGTTTTTGTTATACCACATTCAGCGCAAGTGCATTTCAACATAGTTCGACCATTTTTAGTTTTCACATATCGTTCGCTTCCTGGAACACATTCAGTGACTTTCTTCTGTCTAACACAATATGATTTTACCATTATATATATAAGTTAGATATTTCTAAAATAATGTTCGAGGAATCTCTCATTCTTCATTGTATCATATATGTCAAATACTTGCAATAAATTATAATATGAATTCCCTTTATTCATTTCATTCAGAAAGTATAAACAGAAGTAACCACATGTAGTCGTTTTTATGTTCTGGATTTGGTTGTTTTGATGTAACAGAATCAAATTCTTTCTTTTTGTATGATTTACGATCTCTTGAAATGGAGGCATACCGAAACTATCAAAATAATTTATCACGTTGTCTTTGACATATGTGGCCACCCAATGGCTTCCACTCATATATGAGGGTTCAAGATTGTATATGAATAACGCCTGTTTATGCTTATGTGGAACTTTCTCATCCCTCGATAGAACATCTTTGATTGGGATGTTCAAATATCTACACCATTTTATTAGATCATGATTACTTAACGGGATATCTTTATGGAATTTTGGTTTTACAGTATTGCCCCTAGTAGTGGTATGCCATTGAATGGGCTGTTTTTCCCTAATAGTATGCCTTCTCCCGACTTGTTTTTTTTTGGTAGTTTTTTTTTTAATCCCCATACCAATTGGATTATCCCATGTACCTATAAATGGAGGTGGTTGTCTGTATGCACCAATTCTCGGAGCTCCCTTACCCCCTTTTTTCTTACTAATTCCCATTCGTGGAGCCCCACTACCAGTTTTACCAGTCAAAGCATTTAGAAGGAGTGGAACACCGATGCTTGCCAACAGAGTGCCTAAAAATCCACCTGATTGTGTTTTTGTTGGTTTCACATGAACACCTGAACCTGATTGAAGGGCATTCAATATATCCTGTTTTTGTTTCGTCGATAAAAGATGCTTATATTCTATCAGCTTATTAATTTTGTCTTGTGGTACGAGAAAACCACCCGACTGTACGCCTTTGCCAGATATTGATTTCACAATCTGAGAAGCACCTTCTGAAGCCAATCCAGCAAGAGCTGATAGCCCAAGGGTTTTACCTATAGTTGGTGCTAGTGTCTTGCCAATACTTAAGATAGAAGTTAGTAGACTACCTCCAACCTGTTTTCTAATATTACTTTTGACAAGTTTGATATCCATACCCTTATTCATCATACGATTCTTCTCCAATCTCTTCTTTACCATTGCTGGTACATATAGAATATCATTTCCATTCAGAGATTCATTTGATAGTCTGAGAACAATAGTTTCCCTTTTTTTGAAAGCATTGCTAAGATTCTTCTTTTGATTGTCAGACAAATTTACTTTGATTTCAAAAAGCTGAGTCATTTGCTGTATATAATATATGTTATA
The DNA here is from genome assembly GCA_024195265.1 of Dendrophyllia cribrosa. Classification (NCBI taxonomy): domain Eukaryota; kingdom Metazoa; phylum Cnidaria; class Anthozoa; order Scleractinia; family Dendrophylliidae; genus Dendrophyllia; species Dendrophyllia cribrosa. The sequence continues at coordinate 14,664,766 of JAJLRJ010000013.1, read as the reverse complement.
TAATTTTTTCCAGTTATAAAACATATATGAAATAAGGATATTTATTTTTATTAGTAATACATTACTTATTATACAATTTTACACTATAACCAATTCATTACCCACCTTGTCAATGACAACAGATTCTTCATATAGGACTACAGCATGAACATTGAAGTTTGCAGCTGCATTCTGGCTTAGTCTATACCTGAAGATTAGCTGTTTCGGATCTCTTGTTATTTTTTCAGTTTGATACGTAAGATTAAAGTAAATCAACCCATACAGAGAACTATAGTTTGCTAAGTTCAGCTGAGTTCCGCTGTTATAGTCATTTTTCCGCATAGTATATGACATCAAATCGTTAAAGATTCTCACTTTTGATTCTGTATCATACTCTGTTTCTGGATAAAAGACTCCATTTCCATATTCTAGTCTACAGTTTAAAAGGGAAGAGTTATTATTAGCAGCATTAAGTTTAAAAGTGTCCATTAGATAAGGACTGTCTTCTTCAACTGCATCATTAGGCGGGTTTGTTCTTTTCAAGTAAACAAAAATGTGTTTGACATTGTCAATACTGCTTGAAATCTGGAAAAATCCTGATGATTGTGTAGGAGCTGATGCTTCGTACATTTCCCTTAAATATTTCCACTGAGTTTCTTTAAGAAATGAACTAACGAAATTGTCATACAATGAATCCTTTGGAGTTAGTTTTGTCACCCAGAGCAAAAACCTGTTAACAACAATTCTTCCAGCATCAGTTCCATTAGCCATGTGAATGAGTTCACCATCGTTTTGTAGCTCAATGTTAAATTGTATTTGCATTGGTACAAGCATCTTATCTTCAAGTTCTTCAAAAAATGAGAACCTGTTCAATGGTATGATCACATTAATGTTTTTAGGACCACCTGTACCATTATCGCGCAGAGCTTGAGTTTGCAACCTGCGAGCTTCAAATCCTGTGTTATTCGCAGCTGTTGTAGCATTCGTGTCCAAATACCAGAAACTGTTTTTAGCAACTGATCTACTGTAATCATCAGAATACTCTAGCAGGTTTTTAACAAAAGTGACTTTATGGAGATTGTCAGTGTCATAAACTATTTTTCCTGCAGATTTAATCATTATGTGGTCAATTAAGGAATGCCCTCCATTAATTACCGTTATTCGATCAGCAGCAGCATATCCTGCTCCGTCTGCTAATTTCTGTAGTTGGAATTGGACTTCAATATAGGCATTGTACCAATCGTAGAAACTCGATCGATCATTAATTGTAAATTTATAACCATTTTTCGTTTGGTGTTGACCGTTAGCTGGAGACCTGATTACATCATCGAGTTGGAATCGCACCAACTCATTTCTTTGTAGAAAATTATCCGTTCTAAAAGACATATATTATTATGTTATATAATTTTAACAATTAAAAAATATATTCATTGATTCTATACAAATCTAACTCTACGTCTTCTCCTCAAACCATCTCCAGAAATGAGTCTATTCAGTATCATATCAGTACTTTCTTGATCTAGTTTTGGCTGATAATGTTGCTGCAGCTGTTTAATGGGTGAGGATGGAACAATTGCTGTTTGTCTTGTAGCTCCTTTTCTCAAATTTGTCAATCTTTTCATTATCAAATCACCAGATTTTTGAGATACCGCCTTACCCAGTCGCTCACCTGCATGGGATATCCCCGATTCTAACGCCTTCTTTGCTATTGGCTTAGCAAATTTCTTGAAAACAGATGATGCAACACTCTTCAACGGTTTGAAAATATTATCAACGATAATTCCCGATCCTTTGTGTCTGTATACAAATTTACCAAGTTTTGGATGGTAAAATCTTTTGAATTCATACGGTTTCATTATACTATTATGTTATATTATTCTATACTTTTCAGAATCAGTGAGAAAGCTGTATCTGCGCCATTCAAGTTAACTAATCTTCTTTTTCCATCTGTGATGTATATTCGGATACTACTGATAGTATTTTTATTAACTGGGTTATATGTAACCCGTTTAGGTTCTAAAGTGAAGCTATAACTAGGTTGGAGTACACTGGTAGAGAAGCTATAAATGATGTCTGTATCTTGACCGTCGACAAGTGAATCATTAATTAGGTCACAATGGATATTCAAAATATCGGTGTCTTGACTTAGATTTGGTACTCTAGGACCAATATTTGTTCCACTTGTCAATACTGTCTTATCAAACCCGATTAGATCATTAAAATTGGAATGCGTTAAATCAAGCTGATAATTCTGAGCCAATGTAATCGTAACCCTAAATGTTGTCTGATCAAATTCAAGAGTGATTGGATATTCATCACCGTTCTTTGTTATATCTTTTATATATTCATCGAAATCAGTATAATTCCATACTCCTGATGGAAATTGTATGTTGTGATAAGTTGTACCATTATTAGAGCTATATTTTATTAATTGATTGTTGTATCCTGCGTTAACATTGAACCATGTGAAACTCATATTGATAATTCTGTTAAGACCGATAACATATTGAGAATTACTATCCAATATCATTTGTCTAGTAAATTTTGTTGTGAAATCTTCAGGTTTATTATTTAATTGGGACTTCACACTATAGGAGGATAATACTATCTCTCGTTCCATATATAATAAAGTTACATTATATTTTTAAAATATTGACCATACAATTTATTATACTGCGATCTATTGATTTTCGATATTTTCAATAATGTGTCCAATATAGTTACTCCCATATTTCGCATCTCAATGCTGGTATTCCCTGCCAATCTTTCACCAATAATCAATTCCAATTTTTTTAAAAGCTGCTTTACATCATTAAAAAACATAATATTTCCACCTCTCTGTTTTTTTCCCCGACTCTGGATTCCAGAACCTTTTATTGTTTCCAATTTAGTATTATAATGTTTTATGTATTCATTTAAAGTATCTCTCGCATTGTCTATTCTTTTGTTTCGCATTTGTCTCTCAGCTTCTGATATAGCCCCACTTTTGAACTGTTTTGTAACATGTGACTTATAACCACTTAATTGACTCCTTTTTGATTTTGCATCATTTATAATCTTATTAAGATAGGCCCTAGTCTTTTTATTTGTCATTTCTGGTTGATTTAACCTCATTTCCACATTTTCATAATCCGTAATACCAATATCATTCAAAATCTCATTACTTATATCTTCATCATCTAATCCATAGTCCATCTCTTCTTCATATTTTGGTGGTAATTCATCTGGTTCATCACCAAAGTACTGAGGATCAACATAAATATCCTTATTTCCTTCCAGAAGATCTTGTAAAGATTCTTCATATGTTGGTGGTTTTGGCACCAGTTGTTTCTCTTGATTTGGTGGGACATAATCACCAAATAAATCATCAACTTGCACGTCTTCGAAAGGGTCAACTTCAGGCATGTAGTCAATACCTTGGTCACCTTTTTTAGGTGCTCGTTTCTTTCTTATAGGTACCCTTAAATCTAAATTACTGTCGATAACATCATCTAATTTACTAGTTACTGGTTTGAATACCTTCGTCAACGATTCCTGACTTATCTGCTGACCAAGATTATGTTTTGTGATTGCATCATGAACATAATTAATTTTATTTCCTAATTCAGATTTTCTTTTTGCAAGTTCTTTCCATTTAAGTAAACTCATTTATTGTTATATTATTACGTTACATAAAATTTGGAAATCATATATAAAAAAGAGCATTTTACACCGTGTTGTACACTGTGTTGTACACCGTGTTATACACCATGTTATATTGAAATAATATACCCATATAATATAAATGATAATACCAAATTACGATGCCGATGATGATGTAACCTCAAATTATAAACAGTTATATCCTTTCATGCCTGACCGATGCTTCCGGATGCTAATTTGCGGCCCATCTGGGTCAGGAAAAACAAACGTTCTGCTAGACATGATCTATAGGCTACTCTATTTCGATAAAATTTATCTATATGCTAAAAACTTGGAACAATCAAAATATCAACATTTACTGGAAACATTGAAACCAATCAGTGAAGAGGTGGGTTACCCAATTATTGAAGCAAGTAATGATCAAATATTGCCTTTGTCCGAATTAAATTGTGATAACCAAAAGTTGGTTATTTTTGATGACTATCTTAATACTGGTAGTAAAAATGATGCAGAAATAAGAAACTACTACACTAACTCAAGAAACAAAAATTGCAGTTGCATATATCTTAGTCAATCGTTTTATGACACTGACAAATGTATCCGTCTTAACTCTACACATTACTGCATTTTTGAATTTCCTTCTCCAAACGAACAAAACAGGATTAGTAGAGAGCTTGGTATAAAAAAATCTGACTATGAAAAAGCCACTAATGATTCATATTGCTTCATATATATTGATAAACCAAGGAAATTCACAACCAAGAATTTCAATGAAAAAATATAATATACTCATATTATATATAATGAGTTATTCAAACGGATTACTACCATCAACAACAACAACAACAACAACAACATCACAAGGGCCACCAGGCCCGCCAGGCGTTGGCTTCAAATTGACAGATGATGGTAATTATGATATGCAAAATAAAAAAATAGTAAATATAGGAACAGTTACTGGTTTGAATGATGTAGTTGATTTCAAATTTATTAGAAATACATTTGTTAGTAAGCATTTACCATTAGTTACAGCAAATCTTGATATGAAAAACAATAATATAAGAAATTTAAAAACACCAATTTCAGAAAAAGATGCTGATAATAAAGAGTATGGAGACACGCATTATTTAAAATTAGATGGAACAACTCATATGGTGGGGGATCTTGATATGCGGGGACATAAACTAATTTTACCCGGTGAGATTGATATGGATAGAAAATTAATCACAAATCTGGACACGGATGAAGACAATGATCTTTGTGCAACTAATATGATAACTCTTAAAAATTATAGTAATAAAAAAGCTAATATTACAGATGCATATATGAAAAATGAAAGAATAGTATTGACTGATCACATGGATGCCAATTATCATTCTATATTAAATGTTCAAGCAGCTGGTGATAACGATGCTTTCCCTTTTTACCATGGGAAGACACATTTTTTAAATTATGACGGTCAACAATATGATGCGAAGAATAAGAAAATCATAAATATCAACACAGATGAAAACCAAGATCTTTCAGCTGTGAATATGATAACTCTAAAAAAATATCATCCCGATGTTCCTGATCACACTCATGAAGTTACTAAAAACATTGATTTGAAAGAACTTTTTAATATTGTAAAATCGAAACAACAGACATACTTGGATTTAGCTGCAAATTACAACAATCTTGTTTCATATAATGATGTTAAAAACATTTTTGTCAGTCGTAAAGAGATGTTGTCAATGGAGACTGGTTTGGATATGAATAATAATACAATTTTCAATATAAAAGATCCAACAGCAGTTGATCATGCTGTGAATAAAGGGTATGTGGATAATTTAACTAATCTAAAAGCAGACAAAACATATGTTGACGCTAAAACAAGCGGAAATAACCTAAGAATAACACAAAATGAAGCCTCAATCAACGACATACAAACGAAAAAACTCGACAAATCGGATTACAATACTGGAGTTGTTAAGTTAAAACAAGATCTGGAGGAGAAAATCAGTCATACATATATTACAGGAAACCAACAAGAGGATGTATTCAGGTATTTAATGCTGGACATTAATGAAAGCAGTAGCGAATCAAATATCACTGTAACTGGAATCGTTGATTTTCAACAATCCCTACATAAACTGAATAAAAAAGCCTATGAGTTCACCCTAAAGGTTGACAACAGTGGCCTATACCGATCAAGAATTAGTTTTAATCTGCATCCGGTACCTATAGGTTATTATACGCTCGTCATTGAATTCTACCCGATACAAATGAGTGCAATCAGTGTCACAGCTCAAGCGAGTACGATGGATATTCAAAAACAAACAACGAAGCTGTTCCAAAATTATTCAAGGACAATCGTTCAAATACATAGATGGACTCAAGTACCTCCAAATTATTTATTCATCGATCTCCATGGCCGAACGATCGCTAATCCAGCTACTGGTCATCTAGTTGTTTATGGTGTAGAAGGCTACCAGAATGATGTCAGTACTGATATATACGACAATGTATATTTTATTAAAAATGGTCTTATGAAAATGGAAGTAGATTTGGATATGAATGGTAGAAAACTTATTGGTTTACCAAAACCGAAAAATAAATTCATATTTTCAGGAAATTATATGAAAAATAAGAACACTAATGATATCATATTCAACGGTTCATCATCATTTATTGCGGTAACTAATTTGAAAATAGTAAAATTAGGGTTGATAATATTGGACGATAAACCGCCTGAAGGATACAAAAAAATGGTTATATTAATCGGTAACAATTCATTTGGACCCCAAAATTGGAATAAAGCATCGAATAAAATTTATTACACTTTCAATATAGCGTCATCAGTTATCAATTTCAATGAAGATACAGTTGTACGAATCAAATTAATATCAATTGATCATATTACATATGCACCTTATAATTGCCATATCAGTGTACTTTTTGAAGAGTTTTAATATATTGATATATATAATATATTGATATATATAAATGTCAATTCTTGCACAGTCAATTAATTTTTGTAATAAATTTTTCACAACCCAAAAAAACCTACATCCTAATACTAAAGATGAAATATTAAAATCGGCTTTAATATATCAATTTTTGTACGTTAACTATTTGAATAAGCCAATATCATTTAACCAAATATTAGAAAAACACTCTGACATTGGATTAATAGGACCAGGTTCTTGTACTCTAAATACCAAATACCAATTTTTAATTAAACATGCTATTTTTCATGATGCATTTGGAAGATTTTACAATGACTATGAAAAGGGGCCTGGATACACATATTGCTGCCTTTCAATACCGAAGAAATTAAAAAGATCTCCAATAATGGGTCAAATCTCTGGATTATTATATTGCCTCATTTCAAATCCTAAAATTTAATTATTATTATCCAAATATATAATATAAATGACTAAAACAGATATATTCAATTTCAATCATATTGATAAAAACATCAGCCAAGAAAAATTATCTGAAATCAAAGCATTGTATAAATTTTATCATAAACGATTTTGGTGCTATAAGAATGCTTTCAAATATTTTAAGAGATTGAATTTAGCTATTAATGTAACTTCAACAGGCTTAATAGTTATTGGTACTGTAGCTGGTAGTATCACATTAAATCCTGCTATACTAGCTTCTATTTCTGGAGCTGGTTTAGTGCTAAAAACAGTAAGTGAAATCAAGAATTATAAAAAGAAAATCGAAATGTCTGAATTTGCTTATACGACATATGAAAAAGTATTAGTTTTTTTACGGTCTTGTCTTAGAGGAAATCAATTCAACCACACTGTTTTCATCAATGAAATGAGACAGTTTGTCCTCTTGCTGATAAATTCGAGAAACAGTATGATAAAAAATTTGAGTAAACTTTTAGAGTAAATTTTACTAACAAACTTCATTCAATAACTCATTCATAGGGAAACCCCCTTTGCATGACGATATTGGATCATTTATTAATAATTGTTTGTATTTGATCACCTATTAACAATAGGATATTATCCCAATATTGTTTATAGCAAGTTAATGTTCTTTTCGATTTAGATAAAGGTATATCATTTTCAATTGGTAATTTTAACATCTTAAATAATTGTTTTAAAATGTAATCAATATTTATCATACGTTTTCGGTTTCCATTTATCTGTGGCAAAATTTTATCAATCTCCTCAAAAATTTTCATGATTTTAGTTATATTATTGTTTGATATCTGTAATTTGTGTTGGCTACAGATGTCATTTATTGTGTTTTGGATATGATATTTCCGATGATATACCGATTTTCGCCGTATCTTATGCTTATTCTCATAAAAATCAATGTACTCATTAACATAATTATATCCATGTACGGAACCACAATTTAGACAAACACTCATGCCATCTATATTATTTATATCTTGTTCACTACAACATGACTCGATCACTCTCACACTACTATCAACTTCTACTAATTTTACGTCACAAAAATCGCAAATAAAATTACCCATTGCTTTCAACTCATCGTGAATTATCTTATCACAATTCATTCTATACTATTATTTGAGATAATATTTTTAAAACAATAGCTATAAGCGGCACGTGTCTAAATTCCCAGAAAACAAAAATAGCGAACATGTAAAAATCGGCTAACGCGAATTTATTGCTACCGAACGATGTCATTTCCTCACAATAAATATTCCCACGCGTGGGAAACTATCTTTGTTCCATTGCGTAGATGTTATTTTTAATCCAAATGCTAATCATGGAAGCTGTCATAAAAGGTGATGAAACAATAAATATTCCCACGCGTGGGAAACTGAACCAATATAAACAAGAGTGGAAGGCATAATATTTCGCACACCTTTGATATCACTGAAGGATAAACAGCGTTTTATTGAGTTTAGAACAGACCGGGCAAAGTTGAGAGATCTTGTAAAGTTAAATCAAACCCCATAATATGTTAAAATTTTTTCTCTCGTGATCTGAAACAATAGCTATAGTGATGACTCATTTCATAGGGGGCTTCCCCTGTTTTTTCCGAGAATGTCACACACCGATAACTCCATCCTGTTTACAATCTGATGACTCATTTCCTCACAATAAATATTCCCACGCGTGGGAAACTATCTTTGTTCCATTGCGTAGATGTTATTTTTAATCCAAATGCTAACTCTTTGATGGTTGTCATAAAAGGTGATGAGACAATAAATATTCCCACGCGTGGGAAACTCAACCAATATAAACAAGAGTGGAAGGCATAATATTTCGCACACTTTTGATATCACTCCTCCAAGTTTTGAGTATCAAGATTATTGAAAAAATCTTTCAAATCAATTCCAATAGTTGTCTTCAGGTGTTCTAAGGTGTAATCCTTGGCATTCTTTATATTGTGGCAAACATTCTCATATCGCTGATCGAGCTGTTTTAGAGAGTAAGGCATCTTAACTTCACAAGCAACTTCACAATTGTGAACTTTTTCACTGAAAAAGTTCACAATTGTGAATCAAAGTGTGAAGCCTCTGATTGGTTAAAAATATCACACGACCGTCTCGTGATCTGAAACAATAACTATTAGTGATGACTCATTTCCTTTTTATCAAAACATGTTCAGACTTGTAAGCGGGGGATTCCCCGTTCTCTGTTTCTGGGTATTACATCCTGTGTTTCCGAGAATTGTATCACGCAATGAAATAAACGCACTTTGTTTTTTTAACATATAGTTTCATTTGATTTTTCCATTTAATTTTGCCATATTTTTTAATCCAACAGATGGGAAGTAGTTAAGACTTGGCTTGGTATCAGATCAGTTTTGCAAAACTGATCTGGTACCGCCAAGTCCTTAACTACTATTTAAAGGTCAACCAAGGTCAAAGTCCATAAAGTAAGCCCAAAGCTTGCAGCCTCGTTCTTCTGTAGTTTATCAATTATCAAGATGGTTGAAAGCTTTAAAAACCATATTGATTTTCCTCTTTAGCATTTTAGTTAGAAATCTAAAGGTTCACTTGCCATTTATCACTGTGACGTTATTGACCTTTAAGTGACGTCATTGGTAAAATATGACATGGCTCCACATCTATTAAAACTGGACGTTTGCGCTAATTGTTTATGCGCATCCTTACTGCGCATGTAATTCATATTGCAACGCCATGCTACGTCATGCACGAGCGCGCGCAAAGTAAGAAATCTAATCTTTAATCGTATCGACAGCCTGCTGATGCTCCGGTAACGCTGAAACTCTACATCTTTCTTAAGTAGTTGCCTGATTGGACACACAGTGGTGGACATATCTGGGATGAAATCTTTAAAAGAGGCAACAGTACCCATCAACCTGCGAACATCTTATTTACTGGCTGGCTGGGGTAATTCCACGATAGCTTTAACTTTGGCTGGGTCAGGACGGATCTCATTTTCGCTGATGATAGTTCCGAAGTAGAACTCTCTTCGTTGCTTGAATTGAACCTTCTTTGAGTTAAGAGTCTGTCCACGAGAGGACCAGGCAGACGTGACACATGCCATCTCACCGATTTCTTTCAAACTTTCACAGCTTTTTAGGTTCACTAAGTTATTCAAGAAACCAAAGTGGTTCGGTCCCCTGACCATTCCCTGGGGTATTAGAGGCCCCACCTCAATTCCCAGGGGTAAAACCCAAAAATATCCCTTAAAAATGCACTGACAAGAGACTTCTCTCAAACTAACAGAATGTAATGGATTCTAATCTAATTTCATCCAATAATTGCTGGAACCTTTAGGATCTGAAAACTTAAAGTTCATGTAATTTAATATTATTCCTGTCAATTAAGAGCTGTCAATCATTGACCATGTCACGCAACTTCGTCAAATTGTACTTTTTCAAATGCAATTATCTCCAATGGGCAACATTGTAATTCAACAAACGTTATACTACAATACAAACCTATCCTAGTACTATGTTTCTGTGAAAAAAATTTTTTGGCATCTGTCAAATATTCTTAATGGCATTCATTTAAAGTAAGTGACCAGCGTCTTCAATGTGCTTTTTTTTCGACACAGAGAATATCAAAAAAATGGAATGCTGACGAGCCATTCGACGCTTTAATTATCAACATGCTTCCTTTCACTATATATTATGCGTCGAAACACATTTTCAAGACAGTTTAACTGCTAAATTTATAGCTGATATGCTAAATATTCGATGACAGCGCAACGTGGACTACGTTAATCAGTATACATAATTAATTAGCATCCACGTCTCTGCTTTATCGGCTCCATTTGTAGCCTACACATTGTTAGGGCAAAATGTTACCCAGTTGAGTCATTTGAGAACTCTTGTGGGTAATATTTTCGTTGAAATTATCGCTCTGCGCGATTACCTATTTTGGCTATGTTACTCATGTTTCATTTGGTGTTGGTTTTGTTGTGTTATCATATTTTCCGGCGTATTTTATACTATATATTACGGGGGAATACGATACAATACAAACCTGCAGACGATGTAAAGTCAACTTTGGACAAATTCCCAGCTTTGAAATAATTCCCTTTCTTTTAAGTCATTTTTGAGTGTATTGAATGTTCTGAGTGACAAATGAAATCAACATTGCGTGACAAGGTGAACATAAATGTTCATAAAATGTGGGTGCGTGACGTGACACCCGCCAGGCATTCTTTTAAAAACATTTTGGCTTGAAAATAAAGTTCACGTTCACATTTATTATAATTACTTGAGTCAAGTACTTAGAATATGAAGTTTAGCTGAAAATCCGCTTTATACAGAAGTTTAACTTTCTCTTGTATATCTGACTTTTACCATCACATTCAGTTCACATGTTTCTAATTACCAAGGTCTCGCTTTCTGTAAACAACAAAATATAAATAACAAACGAAGCGCTTCGTGCCGGCCGGAGTCGTATTATTGTTTACTTGTTCAGTGCAACGAAAAGATAATATCTAAAGTTTAAAATAGCTTGCGTCTTACTACAGCAGCTTTTATGGCTGCATAACTGTCAGAATTGTCGTGTTCGTTTGTGGCTTACTGCAACAGCAGTTGCGATGTTTCGGCACGATTTCCTGGGCGTATTGTGTGTTTCACTCTGTCTGCATGTGTGGAGGACATCATCTGCGACAGCTAAAGTAGCCCAAACTAACGTTAGCACAGAAAGATGTCTTATTTTAGCGCGTGTTGGATTGTTTGATCACCACGGACATAATATGATCATTTGTCCAAAGCATCGTACTGCGCTAGGAACATAATGGAAAACAAGCCTGAAATGTCACCATCCTCTTCACGGCAATTCCCGAAGAACCAGGCAGAAGGAGGCCGGAGCAAACCTTCAAATAAGTAAAGCTCGTTACACAAAGTACGAAAGCCGAGGACAGACTTCGGACTTCGGACTTCGGACTTCCGACTTCGGACTTCCGACTTCCGACTTCCGACTTCCGACTTCCGACTTCCGACTTCCGACTTCCGACTTCCGACTTCTGATTTCTGACTTCCGACTTTCTCTTTTAAGGAGGCTCGTACCCATTTCTCAAGTCCACACCCTTTCAATTTTAATGAGCCATATCTTTTGTTGTAGCGCAAAAAAAGTCAAGCCACTTTGCATGCAAACACACAATACATTGAACTTTATGGGAGTATAGGATTTGTTTACTTGTTTACATCGGTGCTTCCATGGCAACGAAATGGCATCGCCCAGAATGCCATTGTCTTTCGCGACATTTACTTACAGTGCCCAGTTTCTCAATACGCGGCATAATAATTTGCATATTCAGAACTAGTCGGCTGTAATTGGTCGACAGATTAGCTTCGGGAACACTCGGGTCTCTTCACGGACTCGGTTGCTGTCAATCAAACGGTTTGATGTGTGAAGTAAATCCCAAGGTGTGATAAAAGTCAACAATAGCGCCTTAATTAAAGGCGGGCCGCGCTCTTTACAAAGCGTTTTGTCAACAAGTTCGTGTGAAGCAAGATTTTGTTTTTCGACTCGCTAGACTCGCAATGGTTGGAGCGCGAAGGCCAAATCATTTTTCCCAAAACAGGATTTTTTGAAAAGCTTTGCCAAGTAGCCAGCCAACGCGATGCGCGAGACACTTGCTTGTACTTAATCGTTGCGCTTTTTTACTCGACCGGTTAACGCAGTCCAGATCTAGACGCGCTCTTTTAAGTCTGGTTTCCATATAATCGCAACGATCGGCGATCGCTGCGATTCTTGCGACCCTTGCGATCATGTGGAAACCAAAACGTTGCGATTGCGATCGCAGAGATAGAAATTTTTTGAAATATGTTTACATGATTTTATTTAAGACCATCTATAGTAAAATAAAACACGCAACTTTTTATTACGTGGATTCAGTGTTTGTCAAGTCATTGTCCGGTATCACCTCAATTTCAATGGTTAATTATGCTGCCACACGCAATATTGTTTGTGGAGGCGGAGCTTAGGGACATTAATATTCACGCGCGAGTTTCAAACGAAAACGAAAGTGTCCCGCGGGATTACCGAAGGGCAAAAAGGACAGAGCGAACAGAGCACTTTCAGAATTTCAGGAAAAGCCAGAACTTCTAATCATCGAAATCGTACAAAAATTTCTGTGAGGCTTCCTTAAGTGTCAAGCTAACATAACCATATGCTGACACATTAATAAAGTCATTTGTTGAAGAAACATCCAGCCTCAAAAGCGGCTTCCCATACTAACAAGCGACTGAAATAGCCGATTTTCAAAGTGAAATAGCCAGAACTTCTAGAAGGACTACAAAGTCAACAATGGTCAAATTTTTTTTATTGATGCCTCTTCTACAAAAGCCATATGCTGACACTAATGATTGTTCAGTAGTTTGGGCAAAAACGTGAAAAGTGTGAGCCATGCTGGACAGTTTTGGCCATTTTCTCTTTGTTTTGAATACGGTTCGCCGATTATCTTTTCAAATTTAACGCTCGGAGCGTGGTTCAAGGTCCCGGATGTGTCGCCTAATTCTGGGCGATGGTGATCCTCCGAAATTCCCAAGTTGCGGAGTTTCTCTAGATCAAGAGAAATTTTTGTAAAACCCGCTACTGAACTAGTTGATTAGACCATGGACTTCAACTGGACAAAGTTTAAAAGAAATGCATGAGAGCGTTTTTGAAATTTTTAGGGATGAAGTTTTGGGGATTATAAATACAGAGAAAAACATACTATCGACATAATTGGCTAATATCTAAAGAAAACGATGCGCGATGGGAATGTAGTTTCACCTCATAGTAGTTTGATTCCATTTGAAATGGTGTGTGAAAAAGTGAGGGTGTTGCTTTGGACGATTGCGAGAAAGAAGGATTTGATTAGCGTGCGTTCAGCACTTTTGTTGCCATTTTTGTATGTAATTTGGTCTACGCCTACAAATGTGATGATAATTTGGAAACCGCGAGATAATTTTTTTTAACAAATTTGACAATCTCGAGATTAATCATCAATTTATTTACGCCGATTGCAACAAAATAACTCTCATATTTACACTATATGTAGGGCATGGGTTTCAAACAATTTTGTACGCGAAAAGGTAAAGAAATCAGATAGTTTTGGTCTAGAATAGAGTATCATTTACCGAGAAAACGATTAGTAGTATGAAGAATTTAGTCTACAATAGAAATCGGAAATCGGAAGTGACACGTGGTTGCATGCAGCCGGAAATTGGTGATTGCACTGTGCAACAACAACTTTATTTCAGTATTCCCATTTCTCCCATCTGGACCCCCTTCTGGACCCACATCTGAACCCCCTTCTGGATCACCTCTTTTTCCAAGAAATGGCCAAATGACAGTTTTGAATTAATACACGTGCGCGAAGTAGGAAAAAATGTAGAAAAAATAATAATATTAAGCAGCTGCAGACTTTCTTTTCACGGTATGTCATTATTATTTAACGATGGTCTCCGAAAAGACCAGATTCTACATCAAATAATAAAGAAACCTGAAAAACACTCACCTCCATTTTAACAGCCAGGTAACAGTCAGCAGTAGTTATGTAAAGAGCTTATGGTGCAATCGTAAAGGCGGAAAATATGTTGTAATTTTTTATAGTGCCCTTCAAATCCTTTTCCAGTTGCCCAGTTGTTTTTATGTTCTGTTTATTTCAATTTTAATATATATATATATATATATTTTTTACATTTTTTGCTACTTCGCACAAATGTATTAATTGGCAATTTCCTGGAAGAAAAAGAGGGGGTCCAGAAGGGGGGTCTAGATGGGGGTCCAGAAGGCGGGGTCCACGTTTTGTACTGGCCTGTCAGTTATTTTTGTATTCAGCTTATAGGAGAATACCGCTAGGTTGCCAGTTACACGTTTTAATGAGAATTCCCAACGAGATTCCTGACAGTTAAGGCAAGAAACAGTACGACAAATGGACAAGCGACCAAAAACGCTTTAGCCTGCGAGCAAGCTCTCGGGCTAAACCGAAACCCCGAGCCCGAGAGCTTGCTCGCAGGCTAAAAACGCTTCGTCCAGCTATGGGCTGACAAACAGATTAATGACATGAATATAATTTGGTGCGAGCCTATCATGCCAAAATATATTTTTCCGGAAATAAAAATTTGGATGATATGTTTGCAACAAAAACAATTTTTTTCCTCCAGGGCGGAACGGAACCTATTTATTTCTAGTTTGTATTATTGTAATTTCCTTACTCGTTGTAATTGCAATACCATGCATTTAGTAATGGGAATACTGAACTAAAGTTCTTGTTGTACAGCGCAATTACCAATTTTCGGCTGCATGCAACCACGTGTCACCTCCGATTTCCAATTTCTATTCTAGACTAAATTCTTCATACCACTGATCATTTTCTCGGTAAATGATACTCTATTCTAGACCAAAACAATCGGATTTCTATACCCTATCACGTACAAAATTGTTTGAAACCCATGCCCTACATATAGCGTAAATACGAGAGTTAAATCCTCGGGTATCGTCTGTGTTCATACCTGCACAATCTGGAACAAGAGCGTTCCATTTAGCCTTGATCTCTTTCTGTATCGAGCTTTGCTTATTTGTAGGTTTGCTCCTCCTTCTGCCTGGTTCTTCGGGAATTGCCGTGAAGAGAATGGTGACATTTCAGGCTTGTTCTCCACCATGTTCCTAGCGCAGTACGATGCTTTGGACAAATGATCATATTATGTCCGTGGTGATCAAACAATCCAACACGCGCTAAAATAAGACATCTTTCTGTGCTAACGTTAGTTTGGGCTACTTTAGCTGTCGCAGATGGGACTTGCATTGATGTCCTTCACACATGCAGACAGAGTGAAAAACTTAATACGCCCAGGAAATCGTGCCGAAACATCGCAACTGTTGTTGCAGTATGCAACAAACGAACAAGACAATTCTGACAATTGTACAGCCATAAAGGCTGCTGTAGTAAGACGCAAGCTATTTAAAACTTTAGATATTATCTTTTCGTTGCACTGAACAAGTAAACAATAATACGACTCCGGCCGGCACGAAGCGCTTCGTTTGTGATTTATATTTTGTTGTTTACAGAAAGCGAGACCTTGGTAATTTAACAGAAACATGTGAACTGAATGTGATGGTAAAAGTCAGATATACAAGAGAAAGTTAAACTTCTGTATAAAGCGGATTTTCAGCTAAACTTCATATTCTAAGTACTTGACTCAAGTAATTATAATAAATGTAAACCTGAACTTTATTTTCAAGCCAAAATGTTTTTAAAAGAATGCCTGGCGGGTGTCACGTCACGCACCCACATTTTATGAACATTTATGTTCACCTTGTCACGCAAAGTTGATTTTATTTGTCGCTCATAACATTCAATAGGTGGTTTTCATGTTACGTCATCGCCGCCATGCTGGTGGACATAAACAATAGTTCTCTCATTAGCTCCTTTTGTTCGTCCACCAGCATTTGTTCGTTTCACTATTGTTATCTATGTCTCTAGAGATTGGTTGCAAACCACCTATACACTCAAAAATGACTTCAAAGAGAAAAGTAATTATTTCAAAGCTGGAAATTTGTCCAAAGTTGACTTTACATCGTCTGCAGGTTTGTATTGTATCGTATTCCCCCGTAATATATAGTATAAAATACGCCGGAAAATATGATAACACAACAAAACCAACACCAAATGAAACATGAGTAACATAGCCAAAATAGGTAATCGCGCAGAGCGATAATTTCAACGAAAATATTACCCACAAGAGTTCTCAAATGACTCAACTGGGTAACAGTTTGCTTTAACAATGTGTAGGCTACAAATGGAGCCGATAAAGCAGAGACGTGGATGCTAATTAATTATGTATACTGATTAACGTAGTCCACGTTGCGCTGTCATCGAATATTTAGCATATCAGCTATAAATTTAGAAGTTAAACTGTCTTGAAAATGTGTTTCGACGCATAATATATTGTGAAAGGAGGCATGTTGATAATTACAGCGTCGAATGGCTCGTCAGCATTCCATTTTTTTGATATTCTCTGTGTCGAAAAAAAAGCACATTGAAGACGCTGGTCACTTACTTTAAATGAATGCCATTAAGAATATTTGACAGATGCCAAAAATTTTTTTTCACAGAAACATAGTACTAGGATAGGTTTGTATTGTAGTATAACGTTTGTTGAATTACAATGTTGCCCATTGGAGATAATTGCATTTGAAAAAGTACAATTTGACGAAGTTGCGTGACATGGTCAATGATTGACAGCTCTTAATTGACAGGAATAATATTAAATTACATGAACTTTAAGTTTTCAGATCCTAAAGGTTCCAGCAATTATTGGATGAAATTAGATTAGAATCCATTACATTCTGTTAGTTTGAGAGAAGTCTCTTGTCAGTGCATTTTTAAGGGATATTTTTGGGTTTTACCCCTGGGAATTGAGGTGGGGCCTCTAATACCCCAGGGAATGGTCAGGGGACCGAACCACTTTGGTTTCTTGAATAACTTAGTGAACCTAAAAAGCTGTGAAAGTTTGAAAGAAATCGGTGAGATGGCATGTGTCACGTCTGCCTGGTCCTCTCGTGGACAGACTCTTAAACTTCACTTCTACCCCTTGCATATCTCCAAACGCTTTGTACACTCTCTTCTGTTTATCAAGATAATTGAAAGCTTTAAAAACCACATTGATTTTCCTCTTCAGCATTTTAGTAAGAAATCTAAAGGTTCACTTGCCATTTCTCACTGTGTGACGTCACTGACCTTTAAGTGACGTCATAGGTTAAATCTGGGATGGTTCCACATGGTCTGTTTGTTAATTGAGGAAAGTTTCATGCGTTTAGGTTGAAGTGCACACTTCCCTCAATATTTTAACGAAGCCGCAATACCATTGAGTCTTCTCAAATGAGACATCCTTTGGATACCATTTCACCACCACTCTTTAAAGAAAACTGGTTTATCTCCAGTTCTGATTAAAGAACTGTACCAGAGGAAGCGGCGAAGTGACGTTATTTTGTTTTCAAAGGATATATCTGACCAGAGGGTGATGTCGCAGCTCTAGAAGGTCTTACATCATTGGCTTGCCATCCTTAGAGATAACAATAGGACAAACAACACAACAATTGACCCTAACCCTAAAAACAATAGCAGCTGTGTTTTTCAAGGCCAATGAAAATAGAGGCTTCTAAGAGCTGCGACCCTACCGTAACCAGATACTAAGAACTTGTAACGAAAAGGGGTCTGCTGGTCCAAAAATTACTGGCAAGTCTCTTCTATCAATGTTGTCATTGAAAAAAAAATAGGCGTACCAAAATTGTGTAGTTTTAATTAAAAAAAAATTTCCATTTGCCGTGATGTTTTCATCCAGTTTTTTTAATCACGTTTATTGCTTTGTTCCTTTGATATAACAGGTTTTTACACAGATCGTATGTAAAATATGGCTGATTCAATTAGAAAGAATATTCCTTGCTGGTCAGCTTAAAAAGTGCCTATGAAATGAAATTTTCGACCTGTTTTTTATACAAAAAATTTGAAGTCCATGTTCCAGGAAAAGACAGGAAAACAGAAGCAAATAACATGGTGACGTCATCAGTTGTGCAAAAATGCCAAAAATGCGGTGTCGCTTTCAGACGCTTCAGCATTTCTCGAAAACAAACCACTTTTTAGCTATGTTTTTGCAGTTTTACTCACTTGTAAATGTCCTCCGACGATGAATTTTGACTACAATGTTGACTACGAAGGTCTGCACAACTGTGGACGTCACAAGTCCTAATTTGCATATTTTGGCCGTGCGCTGGTTGTTCCATATTTTTGGCTCAAATAGGCCAACTTTGAGGTAAGAAAAAAAAAATAGATTGCGCGCTTGACCATAACTTAAATTGGAAAATTATGAAACAGTGGAACATGGACTTCAATTTTTTTACTATAAAAACGGGTCGAAAATTTCATTTCATAGGCACTTTAAGCGGTTTATTATTTTGGCTACTTAACTGACTGATTCCCGAGATGTTTTCTTTTGCAAAAGCGTTGCAGGACTTATTTTTTTGGAAATTGTTCCACACCTCACCCCAGCACCACCCCCACCCCCTCCTCCCATCTCGCGAAAAAATAAGACACGAAGGGCCGAACTTAAATCAAAGTGCCCTCTGGGCTATCTCCTGTAAGTTTTTCCCCATCATGCAATGCTGTCAGATTATGTCTGGATATTGTTTTTGATGTTGCAATTGGACTTTTAGGTTAGAGTGCGTGGTTTCTTGACTTCAATTTCTCTTTCGACAAGTAAGTTTCCATGTTATTGGTAATGGTTATGCAGTCCTCTTGTCTTGTGTCTGGAGCAAGTTTCAGTACTTTCAACTCGTCTGGATTTTCACCTGGTTTATTACCAAGAGCTTCATACAAACATTGTGTTACTGTTGCCTTCCCTAAACCCACGCCACTACTTAAAGTGTCAATTGATTCTCGTCGTTTTTAACAGAGAGTAACATGGTAAAAAAAAACGCCATTTGTTCTCTGTTGAAAGATTGAACAAGTTCTCTATAACTGTTATCATCCATACGATTAATTACTAGCTTTTCATTATCATTTGCTGTAGAAAAAATTCCAGCATTACTTAAAAAAAGATTGGTCCCTTGGTGATTGTTATCTAAACATGGGTTTAAACAACCAAATAGTTCCCTGTACAGTATCTAACTGATCACGTTCCTTATTTTCAGGATCTCCCATAACTTTATGTAAGAGTTCTCCTTGCTTTTCTTTCAAATATAACATGTTTTATTTGCTCCAGTATAGGAACATGATAGGAGCTTATTACTCCTGAACATGATTGCATTTTCATTCTTAGATTTTTAATAGATACTTACATCCGTGATCAAAAAACACTTTCTAACAAGTCTTGCACGCGGCAGGCTGTGGACACATAATCACGGCCTATTTACTGATCCTAATATGTCCACAGCGGTAACATAAACTTCAGCCGATTGCCATTTATTTTGCAACACGTGTCAGCCAAAGAAACCCTAACAGTATATGCCAGGACAGTGCAGCGAATACATAGAGAAATAAAATAATTATAATCATGGCTATGGCATGAAATCCTCCGGGATCGTGTCATCAGAGAAATTATCCAAAGATCAATGGGTCAATATTATCGAGCAAAGTAGATAGATAATTGCGACTTGTCACATCCTAACAGTGATCTATAGCAAGGAACAAATACCTCGTAAACCTACTTGGGAAAGCTATTTTAAAACAGAAAAGTCATTAGCAAGGATTAGTGTGGTGTCATCGTCGTACTGTGACACTTTGCTCTGTTTGTTATTCGAGCCTGGGATTTGAATTAGGCCGGCCCTCAATGCTCGGTTCCCGGCGAATAGCTTGGCCTAAAGTCTCAGCTACAATGAGAGGCGACAAAGGATCGCCCTGTCTAACTCCCCCTTCAAGAACAAACGCTGGCGAAAACCAACCGTTGTTCGTGACAACTTTAGTTATGTCTGTACATAAATAACTTTAAATTAATTACCCATCGCCGGAAATGCAGTCCCAGGTTAAAGCGATGTAGCACACGTTGTAAGAAATCGTAATTCACGCGATCGAAAGCCTTTTCCTGATCAAGACTGATCAATTTTCTTTGCATTGTACAATTTAAAACAAGCAGCAATGTCTGCTATTAAAAACACGGGTATTGAGAAGAATCGGCGATTAAATTTGAGATAAGTCGATATATTAAAAGCAAAACTTTCTAGAATTTTCTAGAATAATATCTTAACTTCCTAGAATCATATTTCATATCTTTAATCTCTTGTCCAGAAGAATAAGCATTTTAAAACTCTTTGGCGTAACGCCACGAATAATGAAGAATGTAAAACAGTCAACGGATTCTTCGATTGTGGAGCAGTTACATTATTGGGGCTACATGTATGCTTCGAATTCTTAATTTCTTATGTACACTTAAAGCCCGGTTTCACAAATGGTAGAGTTTGCTATCTTTTATGACCTTGAAGTTCCGGTTATGACAAGTGATATGATGTCACTTTGTGGTCATTTTTATCTGTGAATGCGGTCAATACGCCAAGCAATGTCTTTGACTTGAAACTCAGTATGGAAAATTAAACCGATCTGTGGACTTCAAATGGATTTTTCAACACTTCCATAGACGCTACACCACGATATAAATGTGAAGTCATTCGAGAAAGCGCCGGCCTTATAATTAATTCATCTATTCTTAATCTCAAAAACACTTGAAACAGAAAAACTTGTCCGCAGGTTACTAACCACTTCTCGCCAAACTTAAAACCGGGGGAGATACTCTATATACTTTTTGGGGAGCATGTGCCGCTGGGACTCTAAAACCCTTACCCTATACAAAACCATACCCTTCACAGCCACACATACCTATATAACTTACAATAAAACTACCCACCCCCCCCCCCCCCCCCCCCCCCCCTCCGGAAAAAGGGACACACGGCCAATTTTTAGGTCGGGCTGCTTTGCTAAGCCCGACCAACAAAACATCATTGTAAATGCATACCTCAAACTCTCTTTTCCCTTTCTTTAGAACGTAGTGCTATAAATAATACCAAAATAATTATTAATGTCCTGAAGCAACTAGTTTGACAGTTTGACAATCCAGATTGGACAAACATTAAAACACATCGTAAAGGATATTAGCCAAGCGTGCTTCAGCGTGCCAAATATCTGACCAAAGTCTACATTAGGTCAAGATAACATTACGTAACACGTTTTGACGCTCGATACAATTACCTACATGCTTCAAGCAACATGTTCCCCAAAAAACATGGAATTCATAATCGTCCTTAAAAATCATTGCTATGCACGAGAGACATTAAACAGTAAGAATGTTACCTAACCGAAAAAAAATATATACCGAGGCATTTTTCAAAACTGCGTGTATATGAAATTTAACACGCATATTTTTTTAGATTAAGGTCAAGTCAAGAAACCACTGTATTGAAATTATTGAAATAGCGAGAGCTTGAATTTTTGATAAAATACGGCCAAATAAATTGCTCTCTCATCTAACGTTCTCTAAAATCTCAGTTAACTAAATCAACCTATGAATATATGGCTTTGTCAGGCCACAATCGTGCGCTCGCTAAACAGCTTTCAAAAAATATCCCACTCGACTCTTGTGTTCTTATTGATAGCATCTAACAAAAATGTGCTAACAAAAATGCAACAAGAATGTCCCCACAAATTCACTAAAAAGTCTATTAATAGTATCTAACAAAAATTTTACTAACAAAAATGCACAACCATGTAAAACTTTTTCGTTTATTGTTTTGTACATGTGCTGCCGTTTCGAACTTAAACCTGTTCGGGTGTCTCTAAGTACTGCTTAAAGCTGAACCCTTTTAAACCCCAAAATGACCAACATCAAACTTCTCCTCACAAAATCCATACATAATCAGTCTCTTTTCGATTTGCTCAAGTTAGCCAGTACAATTTGTTCTTGCGACTCCTTTCTCAAGTCAGCTAGCGCAAAAATAGTAATTAAAAAAAATATATACAGAATGTTTTGCCAGCCAGCAAGAATTCCGCTGGGGAACAGATAAAGAGAGGAACAGATTCGTTGGGTGCCCCTGTATACTTGGCGTGTAATTTGATTGACGGCTCTGTCACTTGAAGTATACTCAGAATTTTAAATATGAACGCTTATCAATGTAAGTAAACATACGTGATCTAAAGTATACTTGAGGTCTTTGCTTACTTAAGGTCTATTTACTACGCTAGTATGAACCCACCTATTGACTGGAGCGTTTCCATTTTAAAAATGGCGATAAGTGACAAATTGGTTTAGTCCCTTGAGATTTAGAATGAGTCTGTGGCCCCCGTCTTTCTTAGGTCTAATGAAGATGGGGAAAAACACTTCATAAGAATCATGATCTGTTGTTTCAATAATACTTCTAGATAGTAGTTTTGCTACTTCATTGTCAATAATGGCACATTCTTCAACAGAGAAAATAGCCCGGGGAAAATAGATTGTGGGCGTGTAGTGTTAAATGGCCTCGTGTCCAACTCAACCGTTGCACCTCTGACAGATGTCAGAATTTCCTTATCAGAGGTAATCTGCCGCCAGGCGCTAATGGACTTGGTTAGTTATGCAACCAGCCCTATATTTAGTGTATCTAGACTCAAAATATTCCTTTAGGTCACGTACCGATTTTTTAATGTTTCAGAGATTGTATTATGTCCTCTCAGTTCGGTTCTTGGAGGTGGTTTTTTCTGGTCCTTCCCTAAAATTACGGCTTGCTCTCTCCAGGCCTGGAGTGTTTGCCAAAATTCTTTTGTGCCCTGAGTTTGTTATCATAATGGGAATTGTATGGGCGGGAAAAACGTGTCGCGCCAGATTTGCCTGCACCTATGGCTTTCCCAAGGTTGTTCGTATCTTTAGCATCGCGCACTTGTTTGGCTAAGTCGGCCCCAAATAGCAAATCTGAACGACTGGCCAACTCATTTGCCTGGGTGCAAAGCGAATGAAATTCAGCTTTAAGGGCCGGTTTAATCTGCTCCCGGCGTAAGCGGGAAAGCTCCCCGGTAAGAGTCAACCCAGAAATTTGGGATCAAATGAATAATTCTAAGCGCAAAGCCGACCTGAGAGTCAGTAACATACAACAAGCCTTACAGGAAGCCACTTTCGGCATTTTAAAAGCAAGTGATCGATTAGTGGACCAGAAACCGAACACAGATAGAGAAACACTGGCCGCTAATATCGACGCCATTGTCCTAATAGGACACGCTGTCGGTGGATATGTCGGCGCAATTTTCAGGTTTGGCGTGTTTAGCCAGTAGTGCTTTGAGCTTATCGTTGGGAAGGGTGATGCCCCACCATTTGGACACTATGTTAGCCAAGCTTTGATTTATTTTGGCGCCAATATTTTTATCAACAATGAGGTCAGCCTCGAGAGATTTGAGAAGCTCGTGGTCTTCTTCGGGCTCAGTTGTTTTAGATGGCGCTTCGACCTCATTAGAGTTCGATCCCTCAAGGAGATCCGTGTGTTTTGGCGCTCAACAATCGTTTTTAATAAGAAGGCCATTGTGCCCATATTTACGTTTATTTCTGAAAGTGTTTGCGCTAGGTTTTCTCCAGGTTGGCTTGTAGACCGACCTGCTTCAGCAGGGTGAGTGATCTCAGGTTGAGAATTATTGCCAGGTTGGCTGTCTGACGCACCAGTTTGGTGGCTAGCCTCAAGTTTATCGTTTTTAGCTGACATGATGAGCAATTAAGAGGTTACGGCACAATTTTTGGATGTAGATTGCTAAAGGGAAAAAAGAAAAGTAGCAACCAATAGTTAGTGATCTCTATTCAGATTGTAAATACTCACGACATTAAGTATCCGTCGTTTCGGCTCCGCAAGCGAGCGTACAATGGCTCAATAAGCTAGCGCGCGTGCGTCTCATGGTACTCCGTAGTGACGTAGTACTGATGACAGATAGAACAGTAATGTGCTAACAAAAATGCAACAGGAATGTCCCCACAAATTCACTAAAAAGTCTATTAATAGTATCTAACGCATTTTTTGGCTAACAAAAATGCATAAAGAATGCACGTTAGCCCACATAAACTCCTGTAAGTTAAACATTAACTTACAGGAGATAAAAATGTTTTGCAGTCTCTACCATTCCCCCACACACACGCACCCTCTTTCGCTAGGTCACGCAATATGATGAACTTTCGATTCGACACGCGATCTTTACTCATCAGTCAAGATGTCTATTGCACAATACAAGTGTGTGGCTGTTGCCGAAGTTGAATCGTTTGTGGAGCAGTGTATGAGGGCGGTGGGAACTGATGCACAACACAGTAAGGCTCTAGCACAAGTGCTGAGCGCGGCTGATATCAG
Organism: Dendrophyllia cribrosa; assembly: GCA_024195265.1. Lineage (NCBI taxonomy): Eukaryota > Metazoa > Cnidaria > Anthozoa > Scleractinia > Dendrophylliidae > Dendrophyllia > Dendrophyllia cribrosa. The sequence continues at coordinate 14,639,907 of JAJLRJ010000013.1, read as the reverse complement.
GGGACATTATACCCATGGACTACACAGATTAGGTGAGACATGCTGTACGAGGAAATATATACGATTATACCATGCCGGACCGACCGCAGCAACTGCCTGCAGCAATTGACTGCCTAAAATATTTTCTTAATTTCAGGTTTCGGTTTGATGTATACCAAAACCATCGATACTACTGACTATATTATACGACCAACAGCGACAACTTCAGAATTAGTACAATTTGCGAGAAATTACTTACTTCGCTCGAGGAGTATTACCGTAAGTTGTATGGCGTGACCACCTAATCTTGGGTATTCAACAAACGGCAGTGCAGTGTAAAAATCTGAAAAAATGTAAATTGTAGTGAGCCTTTTTTCTTGAATAGCATGCAACTGATATTACTAACAATTTAATGTTACTAATTTTCTGGTTGTTTTTCCAGCAGTTTTGTTTGTTTGATCAACGGAGTTTATCTGTAGCATCGGATTTCCCTCATTTTGTTCCAAGACATTTACACAGTTTACAGAGACAGATGCATCAGTCTGCAGTGTACAGTGTGCAAGAGACACATGTATCAGTCTGCAGTGTGCAAGGTCTTATCAACACAAATTCTGATATGAGAACTGTTCTAAGTTTGATCAATTTAATCGTCGATCACAAAAGGCCTCAAAATGCAAATTAAGTACTGAAAAAATTATATGTAACACTGCATACAAGTAACAACCCGGCACATGTTTTATGAATAGACTGTTTTTTCCTTTTTCTCAAATTCAATGAAACTGATATTTTGACTAGCTAAATTTAATGGTCCATTAAATTATTATACAATAACAGTATACTATGTAAAGTGATAAAAGGTTTTAAAAGGGGTTATGTCACGCTAGTTGAGCGCGTGACGGGGGACGGATCACTAAGTTATACAGTCGAACCCGTAAGCGACCACCCAAAATGCAAAGGCACGGTGGTCGCTTAAGGGAGATGGTCGCTTAAGGGAGATGGTCGCTTACGAGAGATGGTCGCTTACGGGAGATGGTTTCACTACTACTGAAGGTAGTCTTACTTTTCAGACAATTTTATGTTTCCCCGTAAAAGCAGGCAAAGCACTAAATAATACACTGGGTTTAAAAAAGATGCCACGAGTTCAAGCTTTGTATAGATTCTTGTTTTTCTTTTACTTAGACGAGCGAGCACGCGCGCTAGCCGCCAAGCAAGCGCCTCGCGACTTCGCCGCTCGCGCGCGCGTGCTTCTCGACCAACTAAAAGAAAAATGAGAGACGGCTCGCAGTCCAATGAACCACAAAGCACTCATTGCAAAATATTGTATCATACTGAAGTTTTGATGCAAAGGACAATATTCGTTTTATTGGACTTTTTGACATCGAATTATGGGCAAGTGGTCGCTTACCAGCAGTGTTGAAAGTGGTCGTGGTCGCTTACGAGAGGTGTGGACTATAGTGCTTTGAATGGAAGAAATTTGGTATTTTGAAAAAGTGATAGCTTAGGAGACGAGGTCGCTTACGCGAGGTTTGGACTATAGTGATTTGACTGGAAGAAATTTGGTATTTTGGAAAAGTGGTAGCTTAGGAGGGGTGGTCGCACATGGAGGTTCGACCTTACAATGTCGGTCGGAAAAGGGTAAGTATTTAGGCACACAGTTCATCTGTTGTGGTACTTCTGCGGATACGATTTAAAAAGAAGAGTGATTTGTGATTACTATGCACATTTATTGGGGGTGGGGGTTGTACTAGGACCTCTTCATATGAGCCGGGTTACCAAGATCTTGCCTCACTCCTAGTCTATTTTTCGACTTCTTTTCATAAAAAAAGGTTTTTCTCTACGGCCCCATAAGCTTGTAGCTTTAATCACCACCGTGGATAAATAAAGTTTATTGCATTGTATGGTATATTAAATAAATAAAGGGACAAGAATTTTCAGAATTACGGCAAAGAAAATCATGAGTATATATGTCACGAAAGTTAGCTGCTCGTGTTCTTGATTGTAACACAGGTTATTTAACCTGCTGTGTTGTTCTTTTAAAGATACTTACGTCTGTGACATCAAGAATGGCACGATGGAACCTCAGGGCGAACCAAGCATTGAAAAGGAAACCGGACCGACTGCTCTGGTGAATGGTAACAATGTGCTTGGGCCGGTGAGAACAGTCATTTCATTATTTACATTTAACCGTAGGGTAGTCCTTCCTTGGCAAGACCCAAAGTTGGTTATTGCATGTCTTCTTATTTATCTGAATGAGTTAATTAAAATTAGTTAAAATTTTTATCCGATGCATTCAACCTCGGGTCGCGAGCTCCACGGGGAAGTCTGTCTGGGACCTGTCTTGTTCTTACTCTACGCGGCTGGATTATTCAAAATCATTGACAAACACCTACCCAACGTACACAGTCCACACAGTTACGCTGACGACACCAAAATCAATCTGTCTTTTCGACCACACCCACCCGTGTCTCAGGATGTTGCGCTGAGGAGTGTCGAGAGCTGTGTTGCTGATGTCCGTGCCTGGGTGCTTTCTAACCGTCTTCTGATCAATGACACCAAGACCGAGTTTGTAATCAGTGGTTTCTGACAGCAAGTGTCTGAGATTGACAGTTGGAGGTCTACGATCGAACCTGTGAAGATCGTGCGTAACCATAGAGCATGGTTTGATTCCCACATGTCAATGAATTCTCAAATTGCGAAAGTGTGTAGAAAGGCATTCCGCAGCCTTTATAACATCCGGCAGATCAGGAAATTCCTTTCGGAAGAAACGACGAAGATTTTGGTGCATGCATTCATCACCACACATCTCGACTACTGTAATTCGCCACTCTATGGTCTCCCACAATACCAGTATGACCGTTTACAAAGGGTTCTGAATGCCGCGGCTCGTCCGGTCTGCTTGTACTCCCGTCCTGAGTAGACTTCAGGCCCTGCATGGAAAGCACCACCCTACATCTCTAGCCTGTCTGGCCATCTGGCATCTTTGTCGGTCGGTACAACCTGCGTTCCGGTCAGGATATGCCAGTGGTCCCAAAGACAATGCTGAAAACCTTTGGAGAAGAGCATTCTGCGTTTAAACTTGTCCTTCACACTATACTTTTTCTTGATTTTATAGTTTGATAGTACATAGAATCATTTTATTTTTATATTTTCATATTACTTTTACATATAGTCTTATAGTAACATCGCTTTAGAATATTTATAATTTTAGCGCTATAGAGAAGTAAGAATTATTATTATCTTATTATTATTACTCATACGCAAAGCGCAATAAGTTATAGGGCGCGATCCATTCGACCGAAAAATTCGGTTTGAATTTCCGAAATTTTCATATGTCGAATGGAACGGTATTTTCCACTTGAATGAACCGATCTAGTTTCTTTAGCAGGCGATATGATGTTGTTGAGACTGGTTGCAATTCTTCCATAGTACCGTCCTACAGAAACAGTAAGTTTATTTTCATAGTAAGAACACGAACTCAATTCCACAAACAAGGAATATTCACAATTGGCGGGAATTCATATGCAAAGAAGTTCGTGCATTTTACAAACGTATGGAGGAGTTCACGCTCTAAGTTGCATCATCGGTAATCAGGGCAAGATGGCGGGAAATTCAAAGATTCAAAGCCATCTAATTCTTCCTGAATTCATATATTTGACACTTTCTCTTTGAAAAGTGTAACTTATGAATCCAAAGACACAATAAGCTGAATCTGGAGTGCATAATAGTCCAAGATCAGTTTTTAGAAAACCTCAATTTTCCCATACATTTTATGTAATTTTGATAGTGTCAAATTACAGAAAATGTATGGAGAAATCAAGGTTTTCTAAAAACTGATCACGGACTTCTTTGCACTCCAGATTTAGTGTATTGTTTCTTTGAATTCGTAAGTTACACTTTTCAAAGAGAAAGTGTCAAATATTTGAATTTAGGAAGAATTAGCTTTCTTTGAATTCCAATACAAATCTTTGAATTTCCCACCATCCTGCCCTGATTACCCATGATGCAACTTAGAGCGTGAACTCCTCTATTGCTCAAGTCATTCAGCTTTGTTTCCAAGTTACCAACGGCAGGAGCGATATTTCCTGAATCATCCACAAACACTCGACGAAAGAATTCTAAACCGTCAAACGTGAAGAAACACATGCAACAATAATAAAAATCTTCTGGCGTGAGTGCCTGGCGTCGCCCATCCGCCCATCTTGTAGTTTTTCACGAGGCAACAACCACGGCTAAATTGTCGCACCGAGTAGAAATGCCAAATGGAACAGAATTCTTGAAATTCCACATTTCCGGAAAACAGGACAACCTCGAGAGGTTGACCAAAATTTCCGAAACGAATTTTTAGAAAATTTCTGTTCCATTCGATTTTGTACCGGAATTTCCGGAAATTTTTGTGTCACGATTTTGCATGCAAATTTATGCGCGCATATTTTAATTTATTATTCCCAGGCTTACGCTTTTCTCTCGGTCAATACAGTACATATGTGACTTCCGATTTTCAGGAATGACGTAAACAGTAACGCCACCAAAACAACGTCAGAGAAGCGTCAACCCTTCATGCCTCCAACCCCCAACCCACGCTACATTAATGTTAGTATTCACATTACGTATATATTAGGTTCCGACGAATCGCTGACATCCTTGTGGTAGCCTTCTTCATAAAAGCAATTAAAAATAGAAACGCGCTTTACACAGATAGAGTAAAGCGTAAGAGATAATTCTTGGGAACATGCGGGTCCTTATCGTCTTGTTGCTTTGGAAAAATTGCTTCTTTTCTTATGGTACATTGAAAAATAAGACAAATGTTTCTTACGCATGCGCATGACAAACATTTTCCGTCATTTGGTCTTATTGGAGTATAATACCCCATTCACACCAACGGTTAAACATGTTTAAGTCATTATAAAATGCTCAAGGAAATGTGCGCGCTATGATTGGTTAAACGGAGTTCATTTTAACTCGATAAAGCACGCGCGTGACGTAAGGTTCATTATAACCTTTTTTATTTTATAAAAGAAATAAAAAAAATTGTTCCTCGTGCATTATTGTGTTATATAAGCACTTGGGAATTTTTAAGAACACTCGAGAAGTGCGAGAAGCACTCGCCTTTGGCTCGTGCTTCTCTGCACTTCTCTCGTGTTCTTAAAAATTCCCACGTGCTTATATAACTCAATAATGCACTCGGCGCGTTTTTTATTTATTTAATAAAGTTGCTTTTAATAAAGATTTCGCTCAAAATATTACGGCACGATTGGGGGTGTTTTTCTAAACCTGTTTTAAACTAAACAACATTTAAACATGTTTAAGCGTTGGTGTGAACGGGATATAAATCAGTCCTGTATTTCTCTCATTGAGATGAACGTTGCTTTTATATACAATATACAACTTGAGGCCAAATTTGTCGCGATTCTGAAAAACTAAGAGCTATTTTTAATCAGAGTTCTTCCAAGGCAACAATGCCAAACATCGATCTCTCGTGATGGTAAGCATATTATCAATTTATTCCCCTTTTTACTGCCGATTCTATACAATGCCTGTGTCGGAGCAGTCCTCCCTGCCTGTGGTGAGTAATTTTAAGACTTTTTAAAGAAAGAACAATAGAAACACACGGCAAAACACCGTCGTTACTACAGCCCATCGGATTTAAGCAAGACGCGCCTAGGAGAGGGGAGGGGAGGGGAGGGTCCGAAGGTGGTTTCGTATTCACGAGTTCTCTTATACAAGCCTTTTGATTACTAGTGTTGGATTTTGTGCAAGTACTCACAAAAAAATAATATAAAGCTCTGACTTCTCTGTGGTCTGTATTGTATTCGTCAAAGTCATACAATGTTACTAGATGGTTCTTACTACATTTTTACACAGCCAAATTCATGAAAATCATTCCGTAATAAATCTTTTCTCACAGGTTGTGGGTAATTTTTGCATGGATTTAGCGATCAAGAAAGCAAAAGAGCATGGAGTTGGCTGGGTGGTTTGTAAAGGTCAGTTTTAGTTGATAAGCGACAGAAAATAAAACGCGGAGAAGCTCCTCTATGATCATTGGATGGATACGGTTATAGGGAATATCCTCTTTTACTGGGCATATTGAAAATCTGGACTGGATTATACTGGACTGGACTGGACTGGACTGGACTGGACTGGAAGAACTTGAATTCGTAAAGCATGGATTGGTAACATTGATTTGTAAAACATTTGAGTGTTATCCACGAAATAGCTTTTTCATTCCTCCGAAAACAATGATTATCCACATTAACAAAGTTCGAAGTGACATCTTACTACTTTTTCATGTCAACTAAGGCCTTTCAAAAGAAAACAGATATTTCATGGAATCCATTGGAAGCCCAATTGCCACGTTATATTCATTTGCTAAATGCCACCAAATGTAGAACTTAATTGGGTAAAAAGATTCTGCAGGGCAAAACAAAACAAGCCTTTTGAGAATAAGTGCAGGATTACAGTTCATCAAATTTGATTACGCATTACCTGCGTTACAGGCGGTGAAGAAATCAAAATTGTCTTTGTGGCGAAACCTTGAGTTTTAAGTCGTTATTTTGTCTCTTTAATTTATATTGCTTTGCTTTCATAACTTTTGGCGATTTTTTCTTTTTATTAAGCTAAGCAAGTTCCTGGCCATACTCACGAAAACACGACAAAGTGTCATCCGGGACACTGTCCTTGTAATTCCGATGTTTAATGTATTATTAATACGCTGTTACGTTGTCGTTCAGGTTCAACCCACTATGGTATAGCAGGATGGTACAGCGCTAAAGCTCTTGAACATGGAATGATTGTAAGTACTGAACGATAGACTCCACTGTCATTTATTCACATTTCCGCTTTGTTTACTGCACTTTTCAAAAACACGAAGTTCAAAACTCAACCAACAGTTGGTTTTCAACTGCAACAATTATCATTGTGGGCGGACGTCTCAGAAAACAAGCATGTTTAACTCAACATGGTCACGTGGTCATGTTTGTAGGTTGTGATTGGTGGATTTCGATCTTTTTGTCAGTTTCTGTTTTCAGGGGTCCAATGTTTGTCGCCAAAATTATGATTGACGGCAGCATTAGCTAAAGGGTGTGAACCCCGGAGTTCGCGTGTTATTAATAAAGAATATAAGATAATCAGATAAGTGTCTTTCATGTAACAATTTGAACGCTTAATTCTTTATTCTTCAGGGTATGAGTATGACCAACACGTCGCCCGTTGTGGTACCAACCAGAGCCGTACAGGTAAATAGTTTGTAATTTTTTTGTGTCTACTTTACATAATCAAATGCCTCGATTCTACCGTATGACATAAAATCCAGAGGGTGGGGGAAGACTCGTCGTACCTTTCAGGGATCAAAATTTGTAGATTGTTACCACCGTTCACCACCGTTAGAATTATCGAGGTACCTTTTAGGGTAATGAGCCGGAAAAATATGACAGAATATGATATATTTTGTCTTAGAATTGGTAAATGACCTTTCAGGGGTAAAAATCTATTTGAGCCACGCCCATCAAACGAGATTGCGGTACATTTAAGGCTGTTTTTTTAGCATTTCCGACGAGCAACGAGTCCCCCCTCCCCGAACATAAAATGCGTACTTTTTTTGTGATCCGAGGAAAACATCCCACCAAAAAAGTGTTCAGTCAGAGTGTTTTGCGCAAACGTTTCTGACTGCATTCCCTTTCAATTACTAATGCCAGCTTCTGTCGATGTAGGGTTGAAATGAGGATTATTTGTGTTGCTACAGGCTTGTGTTTCGTGGCAGGACTGTTTTCAAAGCGTTTTATAGTAGCCGACTACTTACTGAAATCGCTGAAATAAATTAAATTAACATCCAAATAAACCTTGCGGTATGTCGTTCTAATTGGCAAAAGTACCGAGGAAAATGAAAATATTTACGCCGGGTACAGTCAAACCTGTATATAACGGCCCTGTATATAACGGTCACCGAACAACTTCCCGAAAATCGTGCCTTATATTTACTGTAAAGTTTCCCTGTATATAGCGGTCACCTGTATATAACGGACGCGGTCACCCTTTGGACTTCCCGAATCCACAATTTCATTATTGTTTTAATACCTGTATATAACGGTCACCAAAGTGGATTACGATCAAACCATTAGCGAATCATGACAAGCTTTATTCAACAGCTCATCAAATTGTAGCTATCAAGGCAGGGGTCGCACACAAATACAAATATTATACTACAACTACAAATACATGTCAAATACATGTCTTCGCCTGCGTCCGACACATGGTTGCGACAGATAGCAACAAAAGTGCCGATGTCCTGCTCTCGAGAGCGGGTCATATCGCTTTCAAACAATACGGTTGGTTTCTGTCTTCGAACTAACACCCGTATTTTCCGTACCAGACTGTATTCACTTTCGAATTCTACGTACAACCCTGGCCAATACTCTTGGGACACTTCCGAAATAACTCTGCAATTTTAAGCATTCCCCCTTCCCTTTCCCCCCTCCCCAGTGCAATGTTGACCTCACGGGTAACAAATTGTTTTCACGGCAATCAACATTGCTGTGGGGAGGAGGGGAGGACTGAAGTGGCATGTGATAACGACATTCAGAAGCATACTGAATAGTAGGATAAAAATATATTAGGGAAGCATATTTTTGCGTGTAATTTCAGTGAGTGTCCCAAGAAGTATTGGCCAGGGTTGTAGTTCCCTGATTATTACACTGTACTTGTCAAGTTGACAGCTGTTGTTTTAGAGACCATAGCGCTCCGCGTTAAATTCCTCTTCTATCAGACATTTTATTTTTATTTTCTCATACGGACATTTTAGGGTTCTTTTACTCGTATTGTGAACGTTGCTGTTAATTGTTATTATCAATAAAATGTAAATTGAGCGATTATTTCTACATAAAAACGTTATTCATTAACTTCCAGTTCAGTTTAAAGGAAACCTGTATATTGCGGTCACCCTGTATATAACGGTCACCTGGCCATTTCCCAAGAGTGACCGCTATATACAGGTTTGACTGTAGTTTTTAAGTAAATTTGGCGTAATTTTTAAAACGCTTAACGAATTCGAATACTCTGTATGTGACGACACTGGTGACATTTACGAATCCGGAGACTTTTGCTCTAGTGTAAACTCAGCCTTAGAAACATTTGTACTCCGACCCCTATCCATTTTACACCGGGTTTACAAGTCTGATCTCGTTTCTCGTTCCACAAACAATGGTTTTCCGCCTTCTATAAATAAGAAATTCAACTGCCTTGAATATGCAATATAGCCGAATCTCCATGTGCAACCACCACTTGGGCGAAGGGGGAAAACTTTTCTAAATATAATATCATTTTTTTGCAGTCAAATCATTACAGTTAAAACTTCTTAAGCGACCACCTCTCGTAAGCGACGGCGACCACTTTTGAACGCTGGTGATTCGACGCAAAATAAATAATCAATTTACAGTACTAGTACAACTCCAATACAACGAAACTTTTGTTTGCATCAAAACTTCTGTAATTACTACAGGTTCAAGTCATTTAAAGTTAAGACGCCCTGTGGTCTGTCCTCTCGTAAGCGACCACCTTACCTTTTTAGGTGGTCGTTTACGGGAGGTTTGACTGTACATTTCAGCTTCCGTAATATCCCGCCATTTTGGAAAATCCCTTAGTTAGCGCGCATGGTGAGTAAATAATAGTGTTCCTGATTTACACTTTACAGCGATCTATTGGAACGAATCCCATCTCTGTATCCGCTCCAGGGAGAGCAGGGGACAGTTTTCAGCTGGATATGGCCACATCAGCAGTGGCACTCGGAAAGGTATGTCACGTGTTATGGCTGTATTCTCACCTATTTTAAGTGTCAGTTTGATAAACCAGAAATCATATGGATACATACAAATGATGCCAAAGTACTAGTACAAGTATTAGTAATTGTATATGGCAGGCTGCCTTGTTTTTCTCTGGAGGAATCACTTGGTATTTATCTCTCAGTAAGAACATGTTTTGTATGAGCAAAGATACAGTCGAACCTCCATATGAGACCACCTCTCGTAAGCGACCACCTTTCCTTAGTGACCACTTTTCCAAAATTCCAAATTTCTTCCAGTCAAATCACTATAGTCCAAACCCCTCGTAAGTGACCACCCCTCCTTAGTGACCACTTTTCCAAAATTCCAAATTTCTTCCAGTCAAATCACTATAGTCCAAACCTCTAGTAAACGACCACCCCTCCTAAGCGACCACTTTTCCAAAATTCCAAATTTCTTCCAGTCAAATCACTATAGTCCAAACCTCTAGTAAGCGACCACCCCTCCTAAGCGACCACTTTTCCAAAATACCAAATTTCTTCCAGTCAAATCACTATAGTCCAAACCTCTGGTAAATGACCACCTCTCCTAAGCGATCAAGTTTCCAAAATTCCAAATTTCTTTCAATCAAATCACTATAGTCCAAACCTCTTGTAAGCGACAGCCTTTCCTTAGTGATCACTTTTCCAAAATTCCAAATTTCTTCCAGTCAAATCACTACAGTCCAAACCTCTCGTTAGCGACCGCCACCACTTTCAATGCTGGTAGTTTGAATTTTCTATTGTTTTTAACCTCTCATAAGCGACCACTCGCTCATATTTCGGTGTCATTAATTACAGACTCAAATTAAATTATGTGTTACAGTCAGGAGCCCATAACTCTGTTTCAGTACAAGTACAATGAAACTCGTGAAAACTTTGTCCCTTGTATCAAAAATTCAATACACTAAATTTTTGCGGGTTCTAATTTTTGTGGGTTAATTTTCACGATCCTAAAAAAAAATGTTACCGCAAAAAATTATTTCCGCAAAAATTTTCTCCGCAAATATTTACTCAACTGTCGAAATTACATACAAACAACACCATTTACACGTAATGTAAAATCGTGTTGGTGCCCATTTACTGAAACGTCTCTTTCGTTAAGAAAATGCCAGTGATAACTGAACTCGTGTGATAATGGTATCGTAGATATTACACTAGCGCAAGATGTAATTGTAATAGAATGACACTGATTGACGTGTTTTACATCACCTGTTTAAATTGCATGTACTCAAATTAAAACCGAAAATGTTGTAATTCCAATTGAACCTGACTTCCTTTAAATCGCAAAAATTAATTCCCAACAAGAAAAAAGTCTTTCCCAATCGCAAAAATTAGTTTCCGCAAAACATAAAAAATACTTGCTCATATGATTCCAAGTTAACACCACCTGTGGTTTGTATTCCCGTTTGCGATCACCTCCCATTTAGTACAGGTTTGACGAAAAACAGCAAATTCCCTGTAACATTACCCGATCGTAGTTCTAATATTACTTTTCTTGCAGGTAGAAGTATGTCGCAGGGAGGAAACTGAGATACCCTTAGGCTGGGCCGTCGATTCCAAAGGACAGGTAAGAGGTCACGTGACTAGGCGTTAGTGGCCTGCGCGGTCTACCAGGAGCCATGGAAGGATGTTCTATTTTCTCGAATGCTGGTTCGCGCACGCGCGGGCTAGGCTGCCTTGTCCCCAGTCACTCGCAAAACTTGAGAAGCGGAGCATCACCAACCCTTACACCAACCCCCCGCTCGTGCTTCTCGCTCGTTCCCAGCACTCCTATAATACGAAAAAAAGCAAGTGATACTAGGCCGCGGGGTTGGTGTTCGAGTGTGTCACTTGCTTTTTTCGTATTTTTTCTTCTAAAATACCCGCTCCCTCGCGCTTGTCTTAAAGAAAAGCCTGTGAAAGAGGCAGCAGGCAAAGCGTCATGTTGCTTGTTAACTTGTTTGGAGCATGAGTCAGTAATGCGTAAATGAATTCGCTGACTAGGTAAATCAGTTCCAGTACACGCAAATGAGTTTTATACTTTAGCTTACTTAGTTTGCTCTCATAGGACGAGTGCAATATTGATTTGTTAAAATTGAGAATGAGAGAAAATACAAAGGCGGAGATAACCGACTTTCTTTTTATATTCTAGGAAACTGTTAGCCCTAGAGACGTTTTGGAGGAAGGTGGAGGTATGCTACCCTTGGGTGGAAAAGAGATTACAGGTAATTTACTTAGAGCGGTTTTCAGTTGAGTGTAATCCAAAACCAAAGTAATCACTCTGACCAACAACAAGAGACGCAGACAATACAATGAACCAATCAGAACTCGAAGCAAATACATGTAGCTGCTGACAAGCGCGGAAAAACGCGTGTGAGTAAGTCACGATTGGTTTTGAAAGAGAAAGTTGCGAGAGATTTTTGTCGACATTTCGTATACCGCCATCAACCTGGGTTGCTCTTAAGCTTGGGTGGGTGTCAACTGTCCTCATTCAAATTCATGGAAAGCTGCGGAGTTCGGTTTGTATTTCACCACAGTTATTCAGTAAACAAAACAAATGAAATTAAAAAAATCTAAAATTATCAGTGTCTTACACAAAACCAACCAGGACCACATATATGGGAAACGGCATTCATGATGAAAAATTATGCTCCATGCCACTTCTGTGTCTCCCTAACCTGATCTTACTTTTCTTACCATTTGCTCATTTTCATTTGTCTCAAATATTCGTACTTCTGTCTTGTTTAAAAATGTTCACAATGTTTTACTCTTGTTATTTGTCTTATGTTCAGGTGGCCATAAAGGCTATGGCTTAGCTATGATGGTGGACATGTTCTGTGGAATTCTGTCGGGATCTGCATTTGGACCTAACATTAGGCAATGGCAGGGACACGACAATAGACGGCGGGCGGACTTGGTAAATAGAGGACTGCGCGCTTATTGGGGGATTATGGGTAATCAGAGCAAACATTCTGCCAAATACAATGTTTGTATGGGAATCCAGTGTCAAATAATTTCGGTAAAATTTAAATTTTCTAATATTTGTCAATTAAAAACTCACGATATAAGACGGAAGATTTTTAAGTGACTCACAGACTCGCCAAATTTGAGGGATGTAGCTGTGTTAAGGCTGGTTTTCACTGGCGACGTAGTCGGAGTCGTAAGAGCGCTTCAGACCTAGTGAAAATAAAAAATCGGAGTCGTAAGCGGAGTCATAAGCTCGACGGAATCGGAGTCGGAAGAATCAGAACAGTTCCATTTTCTTCCGATTCCGCTTATGACTCCGTAATCTTCTTCCGATTCCGTCGGTTTGATTTTCACTAGATCGTAACGCTCTGCGCTTCTGATTACGACTCCGACTCCGACTCCGTCGTTAGTGAAAACCAGCCTTTAGAAAGCGCGCAATTAATTGTTTTGTTTTCTATACATCGTCTATAAACTTTTCCGTGGTCTTTATGACAAATGTATGGAAAACGAAAACAATAATTGCACGCCTTTCTAATACAGCTACACAACCTCGTTCCCAGGGTTTTTCCCTTTTTTAAAATTTTAAAAAAGGGAAAAACCCTGGGAACGAGGTTGACAGCTACATTTCACAAATTTGATGAGTAAAGTCCTCTTTCTAGTATCGTAACTTTTTAAATTCACAAATATCAGAAAATTTAAATTTTACCGAAATCATTTGACACTGGATTCCCATACTAAAACTGAACACTGTATTTATGTTTGCTCTGATTACCCATGATTCCTATTAAGCGCATAATAAACAGCACCACAGGAAAGTACTGCTGAAGAGGTTTTATTTGAATGGTCACACCGGTACAGACTGGTACATAATTACCTTGTACAGCATAATAAACAGCACCACAGGAAAGAACTGCTCAGTAGCTTTCATTAGAATGGATACACTTTAGGATTTCATCCACAGACTCAAAAGGTACAGAATTACCTTGTACAGCATAATAGGTCTTGACGGTTAAGCCTGATGATGATGATGTTAAGGGGACAGTTTTCGGGCTGAAATATCATGTTTCATGGTTATGGCCAGGAGCTTGCTTTATTATCTTGATTATCTTGATTATCTTTATTATCTTGATTATCTTGATTATCTTGATTATCTTTATTATCTTGATTATCTTTATTATCTTGATTATCTTGATTATCTTGATTATCTTGATTATCTTGATTATCTTGATTATCTTGATTATCTTGATTATCTTGATTATCTTGATTATCTTGATTATCTTGATTATCTTTATTATCTTGATTATCTTGATTATCTTGATTATCTTTATTATCTTTATTATCTTGATTATCTTGATTATCTTTATTATCTTGATTATCTTTATTATCTTGATTATCTTGATTATCTTGATTATCTTGATTATCTTTATTATCTTTATTATCTTGATAATCTTTATTATCTTGCTTTATTGTCTTGAAAAAGTCACCAAAAGTGGCAAAATCAAAGGAATATTAACTAAAGATACAAAATACCAACGGCTAAAATGTCAAAATTCCATAAGAATGGAAACTTTGATTTCTTGACCGCTGTCACGAAATCAAAATTGATGAACTGTAATCCACTTCCATCCTTGCAATCCTGCCGCTGTTTTGCTCAATAGAATCTTTTTATCAAATTAAGTTGTATATTATGTGGCATTTGGTGATATAAACATGGAAATAAGATTCAAGTGAAATTTGGTTATTTCGGCAGCATAGTCGATCCTATTCAATATCTGGTTATGGACTTGTTTCGGACAAGAAGTCAAACCGACTAACTTGACCTACCTAGCGCCTTCACTTGTCGCGTCTGATTGTGACCAGTGGTTATTTTCTTTTTCCTAGGGTCAATGTTTTGTAGCTTTAAACCCGCAAATGTTTGCCGACGGATTTGAGGACCGTATGCAGTGCCTAATGGATCAATACAGAAATTTAGAGCCGGTGCGTTATTCTACCTGCAGTAACTGAACTGAAATAATGATAAATAGCTTCATTTGAGTGACTTTCTTCCAGCTGAATATTGTGTTCTATTATGATGAAGGAATCCGTTTCACTACGGTGATAACATGCAGGGTTCGTTACAGCTTCAGTGGTTCTGATTAAATTAAAGATTATACTGTCAGTACTGTAATTTGAATTGCATAAGCGGTCATCCGAGCCTCGTGTGGGTCTAACCATTTGTCACAAATGTCACAGTTAAAGCAGCATGTTCAGCCAGTCAGTCAGTCAGTTCGTCCTTCAAAATGAGATAAACATTGGTGTGACATACAAATGTGTATGTATGATAGACAAAAGAATAGTCAGTTATTCTGTCAGTCAGTCAGTGGTTCAGTCATTCAGTTAGTCCGTCAGATAGTCAGACAAAAGGATAGCCAGTCAGTCAGGAAAACAGTCATTTACTAAGTCAGTAATTCTTTCCGTCAGTCAGACGGTCAGTCATATAGTCAGTCCATCAGTCAGTCAGACGGAGACAGTCAGTCAGTCAGTCAGTCAGTCCGTCCTTCAAACTTAGATAAACATACAGTTAGACAAACGGATAGTCATTCTGTCTGTCAGTCCGTAGTTCAGTCATTCTGTTAGTCAGTCAAAGCATTGAGTCATTCAGTTAGTCAGTTGGACAGTCAGATGAAAGGATAGCCAGTCAACCAGGCAAACAGTCATTCAAGTTAGTAATTCATTTATTCAATCAGTCAGTCAGTCAGTCAGATGGTCAGTCCATTAGTCAGTCAGACAGACAGACGGAGACAGTCATCCAGTCAGTCGGTCCGCGGATAGTTATTTAGTTAGCTAGTCAGATTTCCATGCCCGTCAGTAGGACAGTCCATGCATGTTTGTCAGTCAGTAGCTGGGATGGTAAATTGGTTTAAAAGTGAGGAGAAAGTAATGAGTGATACCCATCTTGATCTAAACCAGATCGTTGACCATCATTTGGATTTTTTAGGCAGAGGGTGAACCGGCTGTACTTGTAGCTGGCGATCCTGCGAGAGAGCACATGCGCAAGGTTCGTCAAGATGGCGGGATTTGTTATCACGTGAACGTGTTGCATGCTATGGTGAGTACTTATATTAAACACTGAGCCTGGGCCATACAGGTCATATAATATTAATATTTACCAGGGCTAATTTAGAACAAGGCTGTTTTAATTTATAACTAGTCTTTCTCAGCTCGTAATGTTGATTTAGAGTTAAGCGTCTTAGCTGCCTCGTCCTCAGGACGGTATTGCATTTCGTGGGTAAAACGCAAGAAAACTGCGAGCATTCAAGAGAATGTGATCATCACAGTTATGCGCAACAACTGAAGGAGTTGCAATTTGAGCCCGAGAAAAAAATTCACGCCCCGACGGGATTCGAAGCTATGACCTTTGCAATTTTGGTGCAAATGCTCCAACCACTGAGCTATAAGGCCAGATGCGAACTTAATTAATTGTGAGTTCTATCATACTGGTACTCGTGAGAATGACGAATATGATAATGTGTACAAGAAATACATTCATATGAACTCACAATTGGTTGCGATCCAAAATTTGCTGTCCACTATGCTAAAGTTGGGATCGGCACGTGATCTGCAAGTGTTTGATGGGAGGATTATTTCTAGGGGTATAATAAATTAATTTAATGTAAGAACGTAATGCATGTTGATAATTTTGTTTTCAGGATGATCTTGCTGACAGATTAGGTGTGGAACATCTACCAACACTGCAGTGAACTCTTTGCAGATACTGTGTCGTAATGGGTTTCACAATCTATGTCGTGATCAATCTAGTTCAGTGTGACGATGCAATTATTTGCAAATGTTACCGAAAAAGTTTTGGAGCAATTTGAGGGTGATTAACTCGGTAATAGCCAATTAGCTTAGGAGGCACTGGTAAGCCTATATTGACCTCAACAAGTTTAGCCCATTGCCCCCTCACAGGACGAAATAATGAATTTACTAATCTTTAAGAGAAAATTAAATTTTACTTAAAGGTATCGAAAATCTTTAAGTTGAGACGTAAATACTCTTAAATGTATTAAAGTAAGTAAGTATCTTTAATATGTGTTTAAGAACCTTTACGTTATCTTTAATTCAACTTTTCAACAACTTAAAGACCCTTAAAGGCAACTTAAATTGTTCATTACTTGCTTTAAGTGTTGTCAAGTAAAGGCTTATTTAAGTAATTTACGGTGCACTTAAAGATAGTCGAAATTGTTCTTTAAGTTTTCTTTAATGAACCTTTACTTGCACTTGAAGTCGTTATTTCGTCCTGTGCCTGCCACTGAACTGGTGAAGGGAAGGTCTGACGTATTAGCTCAACTACACTTGGTTTAACGTGTATTGTATGGTGTACCATGATTATTAAAGTAATATACAATGATTGAGTTTGTTTAATTGTTTTATGAAACAGTGCCGAATTTTCCGCAAGGGGATCGTCTGGCAGTTTTGGGATTGCGGTGCATGGGTGCCCCCCACCCCCCCACCCCCGAAGGAACGAAAAGTTTAGTTCAGTCTCTAACATTTTCACTCCGCCACTAAAAAGTGCATTTAATATCTTTCCAGACGGTCGTTCAAACTCACGATAGTTTCAAGAAGTATTTCTTGTACACACACTACCCACACACTACCCAAAATTTCGGTTCGATCCTGATAAAAAAAAAACAGCAATGGCCTCGCAATAAACATGCATCTTGGTCAGGTCTGTTGTATCCTGCAGCAAAACTGCTAGACAAATTAGCTACGATAGCAGCTTTGTGTTCCTTGAAATAGGCTAACTTTTTCTTCGTTTGATTTCAAGCGCACAGGTGCCCTCCGATGGCGATAATGCTGAATATGCATTTCCTTGTATCTCTTTACTCTCTTTTATTCTCTGCGTAAAGTGACTCAGTGTCTTGTGTAAAATGATCTGATCTTGAATAGTCTACAAATGGCACATTATACATGGGGGCAGAGTTTGCATTTATCAATTTTTAAAAACATAGCATTCGCCTTAGGGTTTGGGAAACTCAAAGGTACTGACACAAAAGTTTGAATTTTTCCTGCAGTTTGGTGCAGAACAAAACACTAACATGGGTTTCCAAAGTCACTGACTTTGAACTTTAATCCTGAACTTTTAAATTTGAATTTTCCCGCAATTTTTGTTTTGAGGTGGTCAATAGTGACGTCACTACATGTAACTCCGTTTCCGACAATTTTCCGATAGTTTTTCCGACCGCTCTACGATTATGAAGGCCTAAAAGTAGCAAGTCCAATTAGTTTAAGAGCCAATGTCTGTAAATATCGAGAATGCCGCGTCACTCGTGAAATTTCGAATTTCTTCATACTTTGCCCAAAAAACCTCTATGGTAAGTTATTTTCGAAAATACTACTCAAAGGTTCAGAAGCGCTTTAGTTTTAACGAAATCGAGGAAAGTCTAAAAAACGCTATTTTGGCTTTAAATCCATGCCGAAAATAGAGGAAAATGATGCATTTTCTTCTCGCTCGTACAAACAAACGCGATAAGATCTTTCAATGTCCTTTGGCTGGTTCATAACACATCTCTTGATCTTTCTAAAACACCAAATAAATTTGGGAAATATGCTATTTTTATGATATTTTTGGCCTTTACAAATTCCCTTCTTGTAGCGCTTGAGCGCGAGGATGAATTTAGGCAAACTTTTACACCAGTGAAAGTCCACTGGTACATTGACTTTGAAGTTCAAATTGACATGGTCTTGAAGCAAAACCTTTATATGCTACTGTGTTAAAATTTCTAAGGTGGCCCGATAAAAGTGTCTAGTTGAGGGACGTAAACGTGAAGTGTATTTTTACACAACGAACATCCGTGAGACGAAGGGCTTCCTTGCTCCGAACATGAAACTCTTATCAAAAGCAAATATCTGTCATAGGAAAACCTTTTTGCCAATGAAAAAACTGTTGTTGTCAAGCTACAAAGCTGTAATGTACTTTAGTTAAAACATTATTTCGTATAACAGGAAAAAAGACAGTAACACGCAGTTCAATGCGACCCCTAGGTCATGTACAGAAAACACGAGCATGGGCTCCAATTACAATTCTGTTCAGCTTCAGTAGTCAATATGTTGCTCAAAGTGAAAAGTAAATGGAGCTTTGATCTCGCTACCTTTAATTTTAACCCATTGTTCTTAAGTAATATCGGGATTTTAATTTTCTACAGGTGACCCAGAGGCCAGCGCCATCAAAAATAAACATGACCAAGATTTGAGTAAACAAATACGACAATATTAAACATTTCTGGGCCGTGTATTCATGAAACAGTGTAGGAAAATATTGAACATGAACAAAAACAATAGTAGTTAGGGACGTTGGTGATTCGGGATCACCAAAAATAAGGCCCCAAATGCCCGAGTTACGACCTCACACGAGTCATTGTCATTCCTCGTGTGAGGTCGTAACTCGGGCATTTGGGGCCTTATTTTTGGTGATCCCGAATGCACCAACGTCCCTAACTACTCACTGTGAATGCTGGTCCGGTACGAGATCACCACCCCAGGGAGGTATAGCCAATCGAAGAAATGTAAACCCTGTATATACCCACCCACATGGCAATGGAATATCATATCACAATGATGAAATCGGTGTTCTTGTACCACTACATGTTAAGGGGGAACGTTTCCTGGATCTACAAGATAAAACTACCGCCCGGTGTTTCCTTGGTGTGCCCTCGGTCTGTGTTAAGGACTCGCAAGCATTACCAACACTTTCATTCTAGCACTAGCAAGATTACTAATTGCCTGGCGCCGAAGCAAGTTGTGCGGCATCGATTATACACAGCCAAAACCCTACCTCTGAAGAAGATGTCGCGCCGGTGGTGGCGACGGGATACTGCACTACATACTGTAGTAGATACTATTTTTTAGCAAATAGGTTATCTACAGGCTAGCACAACCCACACCGGCCGAGTATAACCAATTGAATAAATCACACCACCCATGTATATAAACGATGGGTCGTGGAAGAAAAACAATTTTAAGAAACCATCCTAAATCTGGTCGTCATTGTTTTATATGGAGGGGGTTGGGCCCTAAACAACCGGTGGAATGTTCTGAATCTGTTGAACATGTAAATCAATACACAAATCAATTCTTAGAAGAATTAGCATCAGAACAGCTTGCACTTCTTGAACTTCTAAAACAACATTATCCATCAGATCACAATGGCATAAACAACCAAAAATGATCTGCCCATGAAGTCTTATGTTACACTTTGACATGATGATTAGCCAATTGAAAAAACATTCACCCTTCATATACCAATGATGACGACAACACAAGCTTTCATGAACTTTCTCAAATCGAGGAACACTGGCCTGAAACAAAAGAGCGCCGACTGGGTGAGAGCCAGACAAAACTCCATCGGAGCATCAGAGATCTCTGCCTTGACAGGATCGTCGCCGTTTGAATCACGGCGCAGCTTGCTCTTAAAGAAAATACAGCCAACACATATGCTCAACAATGCGGCCTGTGCTTGGGGCAATCTGTTCGAGCCGATTATACGCAAGTATTTTGAGCAAAAACATTCTGTTTCCGTTTTTGGCCACAGCATCTCTCTTAATCTAGCAAGAGATCATCCACTTTATCGAAAGGTCACTTGCAGTCCAGACGGATATTTTCTAGACAAAGATAACGGCTTAAGCTTGTTAGAGTTTAAATGTCCGTTCAAACGGAAAATAGCCATGAACAGAATTCCTGGCTATTATAGCGATCAGATACAAACAGGGCTTGCTTTGAGTGGCGACATGGTCTCCAAAGGCTTGTTTGTTGACGGTTATTTCAGATTGTGCTCTTTAAACCAGCTTGAACCAAGTCTGGCACACAACCAGTTTCTAAACGGAGGAAACAAAATCAAAACGAAGGGCGACACAACGCTTGCGTGGGGAGTTTGTTATTTATTTAGCAAACGGACGATAACAAGAAATCAAAAGGCAATCATCGATGTCGGTTCACTCAAATCAAAACAATTATTTGAGAGAATTATGTCTTCCATTGCTGAGAAGGACATATGGTGTTGTTATGGCGCTGTAAGGATGTCGTTTAGAAAACAGGACGAAGATGAGGAGTTTTTGCGTTACACCCATATGCAAGAAGTGTTTTCAGCGGGTTCAGAAGGCCCTAAACCAGTGGCTGTGTTAGCCTGGAAGCTCCTGGATATAACTGAGATTTGGTCTCTAAAGCAACCAAACTTTTTGAGCAACATTCAAACGTCAGTCGAGCGTTTTCATAACAGCTTGGCAAGCCTTCGAAAAAAGATAACAGAACACTCTGAAGAGAAAAGCATCAAACAAATCACCCCTGTGAAAACTGTTCCAAACAATTTGGGTGATGACAGTGCAGTGTTGGAAGCCTTCTTAAACTCAAAAATGAAGTCAATTGAAAAAACATACCCCAGTCTATACCTCAACTGAGCCAATGGAGCAACTGTCTTTTGGTGAATCCCGTTGGGATTATTTGGCAGACATGATCAAAGATTACATCCTTGAATTGGCTGAAAGAGAAGTCCAGCGTGACTTGGCTGCAAGGGTCATTCATCAAGGGAGGATGAAATCTGTATGCCGTGCAATAAAAAATCATTATCACTGGCAACACGATTGCTATTTTCCTATATTTACTTCACAAACATGTGATGAATGCCAAGAACACTTCTCGCCAGAAGTGGACCTGGGCAGACACCGAGCCATTTGTCCTGGCAGTGCTCACTCAACGTGATCCATCTTTTCAAGCATGATCTTCCAGCTTTGTTCGTGCTTCCACATTGATTTTTCTGGGACTTGCAGCCAGAAGTAATTGACAAGCCGTTGTGGTCCTTTTATCGCATCCAAGATTTTGTGGACCACAAAGGGCATGGAGATTCTTTTCGGTAGATATTATTCGATGAATTTGAATGTCTCATTTGCATGATATATTTCATCATTGGACAAGCAGACGTGGTGTTCACAAATTTTCAGATGTTTGTTGAGATAGCTTTTGAAGTTGTAGTGTTTGGTGGTCATTCTTTTTTTGGTAATTGTGTAATCACCACCATAGAGCCCGTTGTAATCGAATGTCACACCATCCAGGGGTTCTAAGAGTCCGCAGTCCTCACAGCAAAGTTCTGATGAAAACATACTGAGGTTTAATTTGCCTTTGCAGTTTTGGCAAATTTTTGTCCTTTCATTCATAAGGGCGAAAGGTGAGTGTTGGGGGCATTGTGCCTCGGGAGAAAGATACTCCTTGATGATATGAAGGCGTTC
Source organism: Dendrophyllia cribrosa (assembly GCA_024195265.1). Lineage (NCBI taxonomy): Eukaryota > Metazoa > Cnidaria > Anthozoa > Scleractinia > Dendrophylliidae > Dendrophyllia > Dendrophyllia cribrosa. The sequence continues at coordinate 14,617,914 of JAJLRJ010000013.1, read as the reverse complement.
TGACAGGTTTGAACGCCGTATTTCCTTGGTGTAGGTTTCGAGTGAGCGCAGGAGGATAAATTTGTATTCTTTATCAAGCTCATCGAGTTTGGTTTTGTATTCGCCTTTAGTGTCCAAGGACCGAACATCAGCCAGTTGTTTAGCGAACTTCTCCATGGTTGTACACAGCCGGGTTATGTATTCAATTGGGCGCAAATGATTTATCCTTTGAAATGTAGAGAGTAAAGCCAGAGTTTAATCTCTCAAATCGGATTTGGAGGCTGCGGCGAGAAGTATCTTTTTTTGAATTTCTTGTGTGACTTCCTTGTGAAGTTCCTTTTTGAGTTTCTCGAGGTCTGGCGCTTGTGTTTGAGTGCCAACGTTTTTTTTAGCCTTAACGCCATCCCTGATTGCAGCTTTGAGTTCGTGATATTTTTCCACCTCACGAGTAATTATGGTGAATTCTGCATCACTGATCCTCTTGTCTTCCAGAGCCTTTGATACCAGTTCATAGACAGAGTTGCGTTTAGCCAGGGCCAGTGTGTAGATATTCTCGTGTTTGGTCACTTTACGCTCTAATCGCTTGTTGGCAGCTGTAAAGCCAACAGAGGACAGCCCACAGAGGGTCGCGATGCCGGCAAGTGCTGGACTTGCAATAATTCCGAACCCAGTCAATGCAGTGGCTAGGGCCCCTGATGAAAGCCCAACAGAAAGCGATCCAAGGCCAACCGCCGAGTAATGAACTAAGGCTTGGGTTCGTTTATATTTCTTTGCGACCTGTCTGTAATGCTCGGCTTCGTCAGACAGCTCTTTAAGCAAGTCAGAGATCTTTTTGAGCCGGAAGTCTTCTGCATTGATTTGTGCGATCTCACGCATAGGGTATAGCTGTTGTGTCTCACTGTATTCGGGGGCCGATGGTAGCACATTGGCAGAACTCATGGCGTGGGGTATATATATGATTTTTTAATTTAGCTCAACTTCAAATTCTAAAGGCGCGTCATTGAAGTTAAAGAGGGCACCATTTGCATCCCTCACTGACAGTGTTATGCTGTTTACATAATCACTAGACGATACGTCACGCAAGACGTTCTGCTGTGTTGTCTCGTAAAACACCTTCTCAAAGGGCTTTCCACGAATGTCGAAGCGCGCCAAAACTGTCGAAGGCTTTCCATTGAGTAAGTTCAGTTCTTTATCAACCAGACCACAGTGGATGAAGTAAGTGCTTGGTGCCCTTAAACGCTTGACGAAAGTTGATGGCCACAGCAATTTAGGGCTTATACCAAGCAATACAGATAGATCATGGTCTAGTTTAACCTCTTCTGGGTATTCTTTGAAAATGATCATCGCCCCCAGTGGTGTGTTTGTCTCAGTTGCTAATTTATAATTAGCATTGGCGCCACCGAATACGTTTTCTAATTCTTTTGCTAAAGACTCAATGGTGTAATGGCCTGGGAGAAGTCTTCTGACAGTTCCTGTATTACTCCCATTTTCATTTTTGAACAATGTTATCTCTCCTCTTTGCTTCAAAGTGTTCCACGAGTTGAAAATTGAGCAAGAGACAAGACGGATATATCTCGGTTTCGGAAGCGGGTGGTCGAAGTACACAGTGTGAGGGTTCAAAGTCGTGACAAATGTCAACACAACCATGATTGCATATATAATTAACATTTTAAAATATAAATATATACAATCATGTTTGGCAGACGGCCTGGTGGATTTAATCCTAATTCAAATCTTGGCATCTCCATCGGCGGCCACAATTACGGACCCCCACCTCCTTTTTATACAACACCAAACGCCTATACTCATGTCGCGCCAAAGCCACCACCCCCTGATCCTGAAATTGCTTGGTTGAGTTCGCCGGAGGCTGCCAAGCTCTCTGCCGCGGCCAAGGCCAAGGCGCTCTCAGACTTCAAAAAGCGTTTCCCGCACGCTGATATGTCACACTTTGAAGTGCAAGTAGAGTTTGGCGACGACCACAAAACAGCCACGGGGGAAGTGCTTTACAAAAAGGCCCCTGGCTCCTGGGGGCTAATCACAGAAATGCCCCACGAAGATTGGACTGGCGCTGAAAGAGACGCCCTTGGTCTTGTCTATGATGGTGGTTTCCCTTATCAGTTATCGTTGGGTCAACAAATGTTATCAATCCCAGCTATTGCTTTCTCCACCACAATAGACAAAGACATGATGATTGGCGCAATCTTGAACGACAAAGAGCAAAGGATTTACGTCACTCCAACTGAGTATTTCACAACGAAATACAGAAACATATACAGGGACACACAGATATCATTCACAACCGCCAAATATGGCCGAAAGTGGATGGGTGGCCCTCATATGAGTTTTTGGCCACAATAACTCTCTTTCGCGCTGTGGTGTGCAACAACCGGCTGCGGGATCTCGCGTGACATTCTCTTCGATAAGAACTCCAGTCTATCTCTAACCACACAGCTCCGGTCGTTTTACCGGTTTCACGTTTATTTCACAACAAGGCGAATACTCTACCAGATGGGTGGGGAACAAAGCGTGAGTGCTTTGCCAGACGACCCCCCATTTAACCAGAAAGACAACAAATACAACATCGACGCGTACAAGAAGCTTTGCATCGAGTTCGGTATCGACCCCAGTTCTGACTTCCGGTTCACATACGGCAAGAACCACGGTCTTGGGAATGTCTACATTTGGGCCTATGGAGAGGGCCCCATCTCTACCGATTACACTTATCCAGACTCTGATCTAGCTCTGTTCGATGATGAGCGAGTGACTGACAGAAAAGACCCCAACTTTAAAGCCAATGGAATATCTTACGTCCGCAACGATCAAGGGGCGGGCACCCAGTTCGAGCACTTTGTGCCAAATTACGCACAGGAGCTAACACAGCCAGGGCTCGCGCGTATGAACCAATCAATCGAGGCCTTTGTCTACTGCATTCTTGGTTCACAGGCCAAAACCCGCAGCAGCATCATTGGAAAAGGAGGCCGGGCCTTCGAGACGCAGAGAGTCTTCCTGGTCCATCTAGAGGAGGCCATAATACTGAACGACATCGCAACAAGCGTACAGCGATACCAGCTTGCCATCCAAGCAACGAAAGTTCGCCTGGACTTTGCGACAGCACCAGGAAGCTGGCTCATGCCTTCGCGCATGATTATCAACACAGAGAGCGTGATCGGGTAGAACAACAATCTGCAGGAGGCAACGCAAGGGATGAAGCTGGGTGTGAACAGTGGTGTTAATCTGGGCACAAAAAAAGCCTCCCTTCGCCACATGGACGGTGGACCAACAAAGATCAATCCACCAAACAGCCACCCATCAAACCCGATACATCTCCAGGCCACACAGGCACAGGCACAGGGCATCGCCACACCCACACCCACACCCACACCACAGCCCACACCCACACCACAACCCACACCAACACCACAACCAGCCCCCGCACCCGAACCACAGCCCGATCCGCATCACGTCGCCAAGGCAGTCGTTGCTATGGGTGCGCTTTCTTTGGCAGGGCTTTTCGTTTGGTTGAGGTAGTCGAAAATCAATGTAGCCTGACAATTTTTTCGCTCCACTGAGTGCTCCCAAAAAAGTGTTCAAGACTTCGAACGCTTGGTGATCCTTTCAACAAGGAAGGCCACCACGGCAAGGATGAGCAGCCAGGCGTGTTCACCCAGAAAGGAGATGACCGACCCGGCCGCTTTGAAGATGAAGCTCACAATTGAGCCAATGAGGCCAGGCAGGGCGCTGGCTGCCTTTTTGCCAAGCTCTTTAAGCCCATTTCCAATAGCCTTGGTGGCCTTTGCCAGGCCGTTCAAGGTAGCGAGTACAACAGCGCTGATGGTGATGCCAGCTGCCAGAACAATCGCTTGCAGGGTCCATCCGTATTTCTTGAAGATTTCTCTGACCCTCTCTCTCAAGGACAGGGATTGTTCCCTTTCTTGAACCTGTGGTCTAAGCCTTGCCAGCTCTTCTTCCCGCTCTGCAACCCGGGCTTCTGCGGCTTCTCTTTCAGAGGGAGACGTGTTCTCATCCTCTATGACGCGCTTGTCCTCCTCGTTCTGCCTTTCAAGCTCGGTTTCTCTTTCGTTTAACTCATCAAGTGATTTAGTTGAGTTTAGCCTTGCTTCCATTTCATTTCTTTCCTTCACCTTAGCATAAAAGTGTGTTCTGTTTTTATCCACTTCTTTCTGTTTTTGGGCTCGTTGTTTTTGTATTTTTTGAAGTGCCGCTATTTCTTTTTCCTCGTTTTTAAGATCTAGTTGAAGATTTTTTTCCAGCAGTTTTAGGCGGTCTATCTCGGCTTGATTTTCAACGCTTGAACCCTGTTCATCCTCCAGAGCCTCCCTCCTCGCTTTAGTTTACTCAATTTTGTTTCTGAGGTTTTGCACCGCATGTTCTTTTTGTTGTTTTTCCACAGCAACCATTTCATTCTCCTTCAGTTGTTTTTCTTCCTCCTTTAATCTTTGTCTTTCTTCACTTATTGATGCATTTTCTTCATAGACAAGCTCTTCAGCGCTTGGGCCAAGGGATGTTTTGAACTTGTCTGTGAACGCTTTAAGAAAGCTCCCATCTTGCTTGAAAATGAGAGTTTCCCCGCCTTTTGGTCCAAAGGAAACTATTTTGCCAGAATTTGCTGGTTTTTTACCAAACCTAATTGGTCCTAATCCCGGGATGTTTACTTTTGGAAAGCGCCTTTTGATCCAGTCAATGGCTTCATCGATGCTATCGGCTTTTTCATTTCCGTCTATGATTTCTCCAAGAAGAGGGACGGTTGGAGGATCACCTGGCAGCCCACTTTCTTCATCAGGCATTGTATGCATTTCATGATGCTCACCGCCATGGTATGGGGTGGATGCAGAACCTGGTTGAAAGGGTGTTGTTGTGTCAACTTCTTGTTTGTCGTCATCATCTTCGTGGTCAATCCATTTGTCAACCCAAGGATTGTCAGGTACATCAACTTTGCCAGCTTCTGCCATCGTTGGTATATAAATATAAAATATAAATTAAAAATATTACACAAATATATACCATGGCTGTGCAACCGAATTTACTTCCATCTCACAGTGAAAAGACACTGGGTGCCATGAAAGCAGAGCGAACCGTCAAGCGCATCACATTCAACCCCTCTGAGGCCAATCCCGGCGAGACACTGTACGTCTCGGTGCCTAAGCTGGGCGAGCACGATGTCATTGTGTCCGGCTCGCTGGCCCTGGTGTTTAACATCAGCCTAGCCGGCGGCCATGCAAACAACTTTCTTGTACAAAATGTTTCTCGGGCCCTGGTGGACAGATTCGTTGTAAAGTTTGCCGCCACCACTGTCCAGGACACGGTTGGGTATGACATCTACAAGATCTTCGAAGACCTCTTCCGATCAACCGATGAGCGGGAAAATATGCTTATAGAGGACATCCAGAGTGTGGATTTGTGTAAGATCCGGACTCTGAGGACTATTTCAATCCCGACATCACCAAAGTGAAGGTCACAGTCAACGGTGTTCCAAACAGGCTTTACAACGAGGGTATCAGTGGCACAGACATGTGGAGAGAGATAACCCGGCATTTTACCCCACACACGGACGGCAGGCCTAACATGAACTTGACCAAATATCTCACAGGCAACAAGTTTGGTCTCTGGATTGACCTGCGGTCCATGGGGGCACATCCCTGCACGGCAGCGGCCAACGGCTCGTCAACACACAGGACGGAGTGCAACTCGAGATCGAACGAAACGGCACAGGGTCGGGAAACGCACTCTGCCACATCTTCACCCTCTCAGACTCACAGATGAACATCATGGACAGGCAGCTGGAATCTGTACAGTACTAAGTAAACGCACATATATATACCATGGCCACAAGAAACAAGATCAACTTCTATGCCAAGCCGGCTCCCCTGCCATCCACCGGACCATTATCACACCATAAAATACAAAGACTTCTGGCAATGGCCCCCTCCCCACCAGTTTGCAAACCAACTAATATAGGTGTTGGGTATGGACGCAAGAAAGCTGCCATTCAATGCACTAATCGTGGGCCCCACTAACTCTGGCAAGACACAGTATCTTCTCTCCCAACTGCGAGGCCCCTTTAGGGGTTGTTTTGATTACATCGTTTTATTCTGCCCCACATTTGTTAAGAACAAGACATACGATGGCTTCGTGGACCGCGATCCACACATCTTCGTGATTGTCTGCCAACAGCATGAAATCGAAGACTGGTTGACGCTGGCGAGCTTCTTTTTCACATGCACCAACACTTTATTCATTCTCGATGACTGCGCCGCCTCCAAAGATGTCAAAGGCCGCACGGGTCAACTGGTTAATCTTGGGTTCAGCGCAAGGCATGACGGCATATCCGTGTGGGTCTTAACCCAGCAGATCACCAGCATTGCCAAGCCATATCGTGACAACATTGCAGCGATCGTGCTCTTTTACACGCCCTCCAGCAAGACAACCAAAGCCATATTCGAAGACTATGCCGGCGAGCTCTCCCACGAGGAGTACAAAGAGTTTATCGCAAGGCTCAAATCCCGCAAGTTCTCCCACCTGGTTTTCTCTCTGAGATACCCGTATGGAATTGAGTACAAGGTTTAAACACGGGCACACAAATATACACACACATATATACCATGAATGCGCCAACCAGTCTACACAAGCTCACTGTGCTTTCACAGCTTTTGGATGAATTGCACAAACACACACTTGATACGCAAAACAAAATTATCAAAGCATCTGGTGAAGAAGATCTTCGCCTCATGCTTCTGGCCAGATATCCCTTGCGGTTGAATTCTATGCCAGACACCATGGCGGGGGTGGTACGAGAGCTTAAAACCCTTTTGCCAGACATCAAGAGAATTATTGAAAAATAAAAAAAACACATGTATACCCCCTGATGGCACAAGCAGCTGAAGACCAGGCCGTTTTCGAAGTAATGCAGATGCTGGAGGCCACCCCTGGTGACGCACCTCCAACAGGGCTAGTTGGTGACAATGGCATTCCTGCCAAACGTGAGAAGCTGGCAATCCTTGTTTCAACTGGCAAGGCAAAAGAAGCCATCGGCGTGCAGCTCACACACGATCATGTTAAGCGGTTGTCAGACAAGGACGTTGACAAGTACTGCAAAAGGTCCGAGGCGTACATCGGCAACAAGACAACCGAATCCCTAGTTGATTCAGCCATCATGCTCATATCCAAAGGCGTTGGAATGGTGGCCCCGGTTGAGGATGTCAAGGAATTGCAGAAAAAACTCAAGAACGACTACATCATTAACCAGGAGCTGTCAAATCTTGCTGGGGCTATTGCCGTGCGATGCGGACGATGGCTGGCGCTTGCCAATGCTGCTCTCATCACAACAAAACACATCAAGCTTGAACGAGAGCCTGATCACAAGCCTGACTTGATAGAATTGGAACCCCAGCCCCAACCCACACATCCAACCAGGGACAGTGAAGGCTATCCACTTGAGAGCCTTGATGAAGTTGGGCTTGTACCTGGGGCGACCTCGCAGAAACCTTGAAGAAACCTGGCAGCAACCTTGCAGCAACCGGGCAGCACACGTGTCACATCTTGTAAAAAATAAAACTCACATATATACAGGATGACCACACCACTCGAGACGATCCCTGAAGAAACTCCAACTCCAACTCCAACACCTGACCGTGTTACCTCTGAGGCTCCGAAAACAAAGCCTGCAACAGAAAAGAACCCCGGCCGCGTTGCTTCTGGCAAAAGGCTAGCAGAACGCAACCGCCTGGCCCGGGAAGCAAAGAAAAAGGCCGAAGCACAAAAGCCTGCACCCTCAACAAGTGAAAACAATTCTCCAACAAGTGGTGCAACAAGTGACACAACAAGTGACAGCAACAGCAACTCAATCGTTTATATTCTGGGGGTTGGTGGGTTGATTGTCTCTGCTGCTGGTGTTTATTACCAGCGCGAAGCTATAATGCAAAGGCTTGGGAGAAAATCAAACACACCATCAACGCCAGCAAACACCCCCGCTGCAACACCAGCAGCAGCAACACCCCCATCTCGAATTCCTGTAAAACAAGGAATAAAAAATATGGAATAAAAAAACATATATATACTGACCATGAATCCTTTCCAAGCTTTGATGAATTCTGCTGCAATCGGAGGTGTGGTTCTTCTTTGGATTGGACTTTCTTCAGTCGCCTTTGATACAGTTTGCGGTTTAGCCCTGAATAGGCACAACGCGCCCGAGCCCGAGCCCGAGTCTGAGTCCGAGGCCGAGTCAGAGGACGAGACCGAGGAGCCCCGAGTCCTAGTCGTGGTGCCCCGAGTCCTAGTCGTGGTGCCCCGAGTTCGAGTCGAGGCAGAGGTCGAGTCTGAGTCAGAAAAATAAAAAACATATGTATACTGGGCACAAACCATGTCTGACAACAAACTTGTGAAGTCTATCCTCGACGCCGCAACAATCACTGACCTTGTCGCTGGTATTGGTTGGATTGGGAAAAAGACCATCAAAGAGAACTTAACTGCCGACCCCAGTGCAAGTTTGATGAACTACGTTAAGTTCACAGCCGTCATAGCTGGCACCATCGCACTGAAGAAATATCTCGAGGACCAGAAAATCCTCCCAGACAACTTGTAAACCATATGTATACACAATGGCCTCGATTGCAATAATGGCCCTTGGCGCTGTTCTCAATGCGGCCGCTTTCACGGGTGGTAATTATCTCGCGAAATATCTGTCTGGCGATAACGGAAAGGCAGCAATGGATGAGAAAATCCGACATGACCACGCCCTGGAACAATACCAAGCGGCTTACGCAAAATACCAGAAAGACCGCACCAAGCTCCTCGACTGGATTGCAGCCAACGATCGGAAGGAACACCAAGCTAGCAAAAACTTCCAAACCACCGACCAAGCCCTGGTCTTGTATAACCAGATGCACCAAACGCAACCAGATAAACAAATCAAAGACAACAAAGAGCCTGTCTTCTCGGACTTCTACAAGCCCAGCACACAACAGCAGAATGGTGAACTTGTGTTCATTGGAGGCACCCTGCTTGCGGGTGGGTATGCTGCTTATCGCTTTCTTTAAACAAAACAACACAATGCATAAGTATATACCCGCACAATCCCTATGGAGGCGAAACTCTCAAAGATCTATTACAGCCCGAAAGGATATTGGAAAGGGCTTGCCGCTGTGAAAAAGCTAGCTGCAGCGGCCAAGGCCTCTGATGATGTCGCAGAGAAATGGCTGGTCAAACAAGCCCTTTGGCAAGTTTACCTCCCAGCGCCACGCCATATCCCTCGTCCCAAGTTTGATGTCTCATCACCCAATGCAGTGCATCAAGCAGATCTTCTCTTCCTGCCCCACGACAAACTTCCACACGGGAGAAAGGTTTACAAATACGCATTAACCCTTGTTGATGTGGCTAGCCGTTACAAAGCAGCAGAGCCTCTGACTTCGAAAGAGTCTGAAGAAGTCTCAAGGGCATTTCAGAAGATTTACAGGCGTGGGCCTTTGAAATGGCCTCAACTCTTGCAAGTTGACCCTGGGAAAGAGTTTATGGGGGCTGTGACTAAGACAATGGAAAACAACAAAACAACCATTCGTCGCGGGCGGGTTGATATCCACAGAGACCAAGCAATTGTGGAGAGATTCAATCGCACCCTGGCTGAAAGGTTGTTTGGTTATCACTATGCCGTTGAAATGAATATGCCCTCTGGCCGTTCGACTGCATGGGTCAAAAGACTGCCAGATGTTGTCTCGGCCTTGAACAATGAAGTAACAAGACTCACTGGCAAGAAGCCCGCTCAAGCAATCAAAGAGAAAGCAATATCCTCCAAGCCTGCGACTCCATATGCTAGGCCTGTTGGGGTGAATGAGAAGAAGCTCCCACCCCGTGTGAGTGTGAGATATCTGTACCAACCTGGCGAGCTGGAAGGGGGTGGGAGGCGTGCGACCGACCCGATCTGGTCTTTGAAGGTCCACAACATTGAGAAGGTTGCCACCAAACCAGATGCGCCTGTCGTTTATTACCTTTACGACGGCCCTAAGAGAGGGTTTGCTCGTGAGGAGCTGATGGTTGTGCCGCCGGGCACTCAGTTGCCGCCGATGTCTTTGTGACCATATGCCAGCGTGTGGACGCCATCATCCTTGATCCAGCGCTTTGAGTCAAAGGGAGAGAGCGTTGTCTTGTTTAGATGCTCACTGAAGATTTGGTGGCCTTTGCTTCGGATCCTGTCCATCCCGTGCTTGAAGGTTCTCCTGTCGAAGAGGGCGTCCTTGTAATTCTTTGTGACAACCTTGGTGGTGCCCTTTGCTTTCTTGATGTCCAGCTTAGCTTTGATTTCTTTGCCGTCCTTGTCCTTCTTCTTAACACACCTGCTGTCGTCTTTCAAGATGCTGTACATCTTCGAGCGAAGGCAGATTACCTCTGAGATGGGCACACCCTCGCACTCGTCCTTCATCTTGCCGATGACCTTCTTGTTCTTCTGGCTGTGGAGTGGATGGTCCTTGGGATAATCACTTGTGTCGTAGAGTTCATCCAGAAGGTTCTCCATGTCTTTATATACATCATCCGTCTTGATCTCGAGGAGCAGAGAGTCTGTGTCTGTGTAGAGTAGGTCTACACACTGACCATATTTCAGCTTGAGATGTTTGTAATAGAAGTCATACATCAGTGTTTTGGAGAGATCAAGGATGCACATGCCTGTGTAAACTGGGCGGTTGAATTTGATTTTCTCCCTGTGCATCTGGAGCCCTGCCAGTTTGGGTCCAAAGACCGTTGCTCTGGAAAACAGTGGGCTTGCGATAAGCTTTCTCATCTTGTCTCGCTCGTGCGCCCGGACAAGCTTCATGTCGATTCGATTTCTGAGGTTCTCCATTGTCTTACCGAAGACTGAGTTGTTCATGAGCTTGAAGAAGTTCTTCTCAAAGTCGGAAGTTGCCTTCTTCCTGAGCTCGGTGTTCAGGGAGATGTATGGCTCCATCCCAGCCCTCTGCTCGAACTTGAGCATTTTGTGGATTTTCGTCAACTTCATCCCAAGATCCAGGTACTGCTGGAGATTTCTGTAATGCAGCACGTACCGGGATTTGTTGTTAAGGGTAAGGAGCAACTTCTGCGTCTTGTCTTTTGGCTGCCCCTCTGTCAAGGCCCTTTGGTATGGTGACATCCATTCCTTTGGAACGACCTGCCTTTCTGGGGCAAGAGGATAAGCGTTGTGCTCATCATGCAGCTCCACGGGGTACTCAAGATCAACCTCGAGAATGTAACCAATCTTTCTGTTTGGCCTCCACCTCCTGATCTGGTGTTGTGTTGGAAAGACAGGGCACCATGCGAAGTTGCCAACTGGAAGAGGCTGACTCATGGCCCATCCATAGAGATTGTTCGCGTCGAGATACATGATGTAACTTGACTCTTCGTTGGGGTTGTGGTCACGAAGATAGGAGTTGTTGGCCTTACAGTGCCGCCTGCTCTCCATGGATATGCCGCCTCGCAAGCCTCTTTCAACAAAGAGGTGCATGTTGACATCTGTTAGAAGCTCCAGGTTGATTTTCGTATACCTGAGAAGAGCGTCCCATGAGAGGCCGGGGCTTGTATAATAATGTGCCGGGTCAAGCTTGTAATGTTGCAGACATGTTTTTCTGAAGTTCTCGAAAACATCAACCAGAAGAAGCACATCTGTCTCAAGGTAGAGGTCGTGGTAATCCCCAAGCGTCTTGCATCCAAATACCTCCCACACTTTTTGCACGTGGGCGTATTCTTCGTCTGAGATGTCTTCCTTCTTGAGCTCGTTGTAGAAGGCATCCTTCGGCGGGAGAGAGATCTCATCAAATCGAGTCAAAGAGTCCATGTATTCGTATGGGTAAATCCCTTTTTGCAGGAGAAGGCTGCGTTTGGCTTGGTTATTCTCGTGGCTTGCCGTAATTGTGAAGGACTCTGGCTTGTTTGCTTCAACCAGGGCACTGAGGCTTGACTGCAGCATGAACTGCAAGCTGTCAATGAACCTCAGCTTACCAAGAGAGAAAGAGATGTACTTCTCCATGTTGTTTGGGATGCATTTCAAATCAGAATGCACATCCGCAATTCCACTCATGATGTGGTGTGCATCATAACCCTTCAAGTTGTGAAAGATTACCGGGATTATTTCCGTTTTCGGGTTGGTTCGGAAATAGTTGATGTTGCAAGAACTGTGAGCCGCACCCCGATATTTGCCTGTGATGTGGCAATGATCTTTGACTGCGTCTCGAACAGAGTCTTGGATAAGCGGTTCCTCACAGTAGAGACAATCGACTTGCTCTGGTAGGTTATCAGGAGGTGCCTTCCATTGATTCCATGGCCCGACAAATGGGAACACATCCATCTCACCATCATAGTGCTGGACAAAGACTTTGAATGACTTTTTGTAGCAGTTGTTGGTGTGGCGATGAACGAAGCCCTCATAATTACCGGTGTCTGAGTCATAGATCGCAATGGCATCCCTGAAGTTATCCTTGATGAGAGGCTTGTCACAGATGTGGCAATCTGTTGCACGGTTGAACTCTGCCCAGTCTGCTCTTGTCATGGAGAGTGGTGCCTTGTGTTTCAACTCGTCTCTGATCACTCCTTCCAACTGTTGAAGAGTGTCAAGAAAGACTGGCACAGCGTCCTCTCCTCTGTAAAGATAAGGGCCCTTTGTCTCTCCATCAGAGCGAACAGCTAACATGCAGAACCCGCAGGGTTTATGTACGGATGTTTCAGTGGTGCTGCTCTTTTGGGGATCTGGTATACAGCCGTGGACTTTTTCGACAATGCTTTCGAAGTCAGCATATATGGCCCAAGGCTTCTTCATCTGGTTTTGGAAGTTCTTGAAGTGGAGGAAGTTTTCGCCTTCTTTTGGCATTTCAGCTCGTGCCGACCTGCCTTTGACTCCTCTGCAATAGAATGGATGATCGGTGAGAACCCGTTCTGAAGAAAAGGCTTGGAGACACCTGTCACAGTGATGCATGCGGCGACCAGCGTTGAACTCGCTGTGTAGAAGCCTGCTCATGCTCTTGATGAAACAATAATGTGAGGTGCGAATGTTTGTGAGCAGCATCAGATTAATCCTTCGCAGATTGGGATCCTCTTGTTCACTGACTCTGATCACAACCACCTTATTGTTCTTGTATCCATAAATGTTGATTGGAAGGTTGTTTTGACGCTCAACCTTGGATATCTGACTCAATGGTGTTGGAAAATCGATTCCAGTGAAGTCTAGGCCATCATCAGTGGGATAACTACCTGTTCTGTTTGCGTTAACATTAACAGGAAACAATGCCGATCGCAGTGCCCAGCGCAGACACTGGTTATCTCTGTTCTTCACATTGATGATGGCCTGCTTTGGCCTGAGTTTTGATGGGGTTGGGATAAATGTGCCACCTCGTAGAGGATGGTATGTCCCGAACTCAAGGTAAACAGTTTTGATGTTCTCAATCACCCAACCAGAGCCCAACTGCTGCCATCTGGCAATCTCTTCCTCAAAGTCATTGACAATGCCTTCCAGGGTGTCCTCCTCTCGAAGCTGATAGAGATGTGTTACAAGCAGTGGATTAGCGTTCCAAAAGAAGTGATTAATTTTTCGATTGTCCTCGCCTTCCATTGAAAAGTGAACATCGAATGACAAAGTGACCTTCACCCCGCCAAGCTCTGTGACTTCGCGTGCAATTTTCTGGAGAAAAGCCGCCCGATTAGTTATGAAGAATGAATTGAGGTCCTTGATAGGGTAATCAACGGGGACGTTCATCTTATAACCATGCAACCAATCACCAAAGTAATCTTGGTTCCTTGGGTTGAAGTCAAGACGTTGAGCAGCCATGTTATATACAAGGGTTTTATTTTCTTCAATTGGTGATCTCGTGCCGGGGCTCTGTGCCATTGCCATGTGGGTGGGTATATACAGGGTTTACATTTCTTCAATTGGCTATACCTCCCTGGGGTGGTGATCTCGTACCGGACCAGCATTCACAGTGAGTAGTTAGGGACGTTGGTGCATTCGGGATCACCAAATATAAGGCCCCAAATGCCCGAGTTACGACCTCACACGAGGAATGACAATGACTCGTGTGAGGTCGTAACTCGGGCATTTGGGGCCTTATTTTTGGTGATCCCGAATCACCAACGTCCCTAACTACTACAATTCAATCTTACCCGTGTGTTTGCAATGTAATGTGAAGATTTTGCGATTCCAATGATTCCATTTCGTAACTTTCGTCAACCAGCTAGTGAGTGTACTTTTACCCTTGTTATTGCACGAGACGAAACAAATAGTGACGTGACATTGTCTGTATAAATGTAGTGTTGCAATCGTCTTACGTGACGTTGTCTGTGTTCGTCAATTGTTGGTTTCCGGTCTTTGGATTATTATTATTGTTTTTTTAAAGTTCCGATTTCGAACCGCGTTAGGCGTAGTGGCACAGGGTCCAGAGGAGCTCTATTTGATCGTACAAGACGATATTTTCTTCGAATCGTCACCGTCTTGAAAGTTTAACTGATTGCGTTACACAAAATATGTACCGCGGGCCAAATTACTAAGGGCGCAATTATCTTCGGAAAGCGAAGCTTTCCGAACAAGGCACGAAGTGCCGACAACGAGGCACGAAGTGCCGAGAGAAAAGAAAGGAAAGGGAGGAAACTTGTACCACGTGACGAGTTCGATGTGAACCGCATCATCTGGTGACGGAAGTGGCAATGAGCGGAAGTGCGGTGAGCGGTTACTAATTCAAAATTCAAAATTCAAAACATCAGCTGTGGAGGGAAAATCAAAAACATGCAAAATTCTTCTTTGAAAGGGTCTGCTCCTGCAAGAAAATCCGCCTAAGAAAAAAAGACAAATTATCGGGCAGGACAAAACATGCTTACGTTTCGAAATGGTATAAAGGAGTTATTGAAAATTTAACGCGTATTTGATTTTTTTTTGGTGTTCAAAACGGAAGCAGTCGCCAGACTGTCGAAATTGCCAACGGAGGTTTAATTAAACAGCGAGCTGCACGCAGCTAAAAAGCGTAGCGAATGGAAGCTAAAATTACAACCCTGACTGAGACAAACTTCAACTCTCTACAAGTTGAATAGCTTATTGCGTTCGTCTGCGAACGCGATCCTAATTTCGTGTTGAATGTCCTGTATCATGTGTTGGGTGTCCTGTGCAATTTCCTTTAGCGGAAAAAATCGAGATCTTTTCTCATGCTTGTTTATCCGATTAGCCCCCCCCGAAGTTCAGGGGCAAATTCACGGGCGGGAACTGGTATCTACTTTGGCCTCGCTGTCATAGAGCTTGCTGCCGATCGGAGAAGGACGCTTTCGCTTCGCTTATTAATCTGCGGCGCATAAAAGCAACTTTACGCTTTTCAACGGCCGGAAAAAAGTTGAGAATTGACCGATTTTTATCACATAGCAAGGGAAATGAAGCCTGGCAGAGGTTTGACGGCAAAATCAACCACGGACATTTCAGGGTCTGTTTACGAACGCTGTCGATCCGCGTCGATCTCTACACAATTCATCGGTCTCTGTCATACGGCAAATGAAATAATGGTTGGCTGCGATTTTTTTCTGTTTGGATCCAACAATTCTTCCCCGTAACTTATGCCCGCATGTTTTTGCTCGCTGTTGTTGCTGTTTTCAGGTATTAAAAATATAGACGGCTGCATCACGGTGTTCCTTTGTTTGCTTATCTTATCATTGCTGTTTTACTAAATAACATTCGATTTCTTTATGATTTTGTTTAGTTTCATTGTAGATCGTGTAAGCTTATGTTTGAATCACATCATCCTAATTACATCTGTGCTGCTGTTTGTCAAATATTCAATGTTATTCGCTTGATATATTTGCATGTATGTAAATGTGAACAAAAAGTAACGCAAATATATGTCACGCTGTTTCTTCCTTGAAGACTGTGACTGAGAGATGGACCTCTGTAGACGTCAAATTTTACAATAACTGCTTTTGGCAAATCAGGTTATTTATTTTTTTAAATAAATTTTTTCAAAAGAAGATTTTGTTGTCCATTTGTATGTGTTTGTTCATTAATTTCATAGGTTGAAAAGCGATTTGATGTAAACAAAACAAGACTTGGATTGTATAGTTCTAAACTGAAAATATCCCGAGAATATGACGATATAATAACTGCCACTCTTTGACCCAGCCACCACCACCACCACCACCGCCTACTGCCCTCACCTCCACCTCCCACTTCCTCACTCCCTGTACCATCACCCCACCCTGTCGAACGCACTCCTCTAATTTCCAATTACTACTAGTTAAGCTACAGCTCTCTCTGCTATAAAGCTTGGATCCTGAAAATTAAAATCCTACAAAGACAAAACTAAAATAGCTGGGCCCAGCGTGACATTACGAATAGCAGGAAAGACATTCACGCCAACAGATCATTTCAGATCCTGTCATGTCTGGTATTTCAGAGAGAAAAGTTAAAGAAATTTAAACGGCTTTCTTACATAAAAACCTACATGCCAATATTAGTGGCGATAACAACACACCAACCGCCAGGCAAAAAGGGAGGCTAAAATGAGGTCAAAAACTACAAGCGCAACACCACGGGAAACCACAACCGACAGACTTGACCTCTAGTCCGTTGCACGCGACTTTTGAAAGGTTTTAAAACCCAGTCTACACTAAAATCCTTCTTAACAAACGGCTAAATGTAGAATACCCATTTTACACTAGAACAGTAGAATTTGTAAAGAATTTCAGCAGACTTCTCAAGATTTACATCTTAAAATTCCGCGAAACTGCACACGGGCAATCGAAATTTTTATCTAATTTAATGATAGTTAATAAAGGATAGTGTAATATTTCCTCCCTAAGTATTGTTATTCATAAGGTGTAGATAAGGTATGGGGAATCGCTCTGGCCTGGGACTAGCCCAGACCAGACGAAGGTAAATGTGTTAAGGCAAGGTTCAACCCGACTGACTCGAAGGGAGGGAAGGGTGGGCAGCTAAACATGATTTGAGCTCGCGGCCTCAAGTTGAGTGACAGGGTGTGGCACAATGCAATCTATTATATAGCATATTCAAATAATCCCAAGAGAGTTAATTACCAATGCAAACTAAGTTTGCATAGTGTAATATTTCCTCCCTAGGTATTGTTATTCATAAGGTGTAGATAAGGTATGGGGAATCGCTCTGGCCTTCCCCTAGCCTACCTCCATACTTTAGTCCAAAGTAACACACCAACGGTATCAGGGCCAACAAACGTTTATTCCAGTCCTTGCCATTAACCTCAAACTCGGCCCGCATACAAACACTACTGTTTCCCAATCCTTACTTAACATAATCAAAAGAAAGATACTTTTATACAAAGACCTAGTATAGATAACCTTACCTAATATAGAGATACAAATATCAAGATTCGCACTTACAAGCATTATAATAGCATAATAAATGTCTTAATTATACAACCCAGGCTAACAAAGGCCAGAACCAAATTATTCTCTAGTAGTAGAACAGCTAAACTAATACTAAACCGGGAAAGCCTGGGTAAAACCCCTAAGGTTATTCATTTGCCTATAGGATTCTCCCACCCGACGAGATTACATCTTTCCAATCGGTCAGTGCTGCTAGCCCCTCCTGATCGGGAACTCCGGAAATATTCACCCACTTGAACGACCATCGCTGTTCAATTTCAAGTGCACGATTTCGAAACTCCATCCACGGGTCTGAACGTAAAACATTTCCATTTTCATCAAGCGGGATTATCTTTCTCTTATGTCCCGCCATCTAACGAGAGGTGAAGAAAAAAAAAATAGAGTTTAAACAGGGATCACGCACCGCGAGAAATGGAAGAGCACCAAACCAGCGACTACAAGAAAGCAAATCCCGGGGCTCCCGATCAGGAGGGAGCAACTTCAGCACGTCTGAAACAGAACGTCTGGTGGCTACCGAGAGGTACGGTAAACCAACAGGAGTCACTCACCCCGACCAAGAAAAGGGCAAAACGAACTTATACCCAACCGAAAAGGGCTACAAGGTGCGAAGGGAAATAGCTTAGTGAAATTAAATAAAACGCGAATGACACACCGAGGATTGGCAACCAATGCAATATTTATTAACAGATTTACTTGAGAATTCAGACAATTCATCACACAAATTAGAACTAAGGTAACTGAAAGAAAAACTAAAGCAAGAAAAAACTGCGCGAACACTAGCCGAATCATCCCATCTCCGATTGATAGTACAATATCTCCTACTCACAATCTAAAGCAAAATGTTATTGTATTACAATTACTATTATATTACAATTATTATATTGTTAATTTAATTTATTGGCGTTAGATAATTACAATATTAGACCATTATCGTTAAAGCGTAAATAATAAAATATAAGGACCACATATAACCCGCAATAACACAGCTAAAAATAAAAAACCGTGAAGACCACGATAAATCTCACAAAAAGATGACCCCTATACAGGTATTTGCGGACGCTTTTGAAATCCTGAACGACATCAATAAGACAAAAACCGGCCCCATTTTAGGCAACAGCAAAGCATGAATAGTTACGGCCACCTGAGGCAAACCCCACTGGGAGCTGAGTACAAGAGGCAATTAGAACTTAACAAATATTACCGAACCAGAACCTTACAAGCAAATTCATAAACACCTCTCACGGCTTTCGGCATTTCAACAAACAAATTCAAAACAAGCCAAGACACCTCGTTGCGGTAAATCACAGTATAACACATGAAAAGGAGTCTCGCCGCAAAGACTTGTCAGAACAATTCTCTATAAAAGGTATAGAAAGTATTTTTTAACAACTGAATGAAAAACACAAACGAAAAACCCACAGGCAAGACGAACAAACAGACATTTGCGTCTTAGACAGGTTTTATGAACAGATTAAAACAGACAAAAATGAAATAATTACACTGCTTAGGCAAAAGCACACATGAGTAATCACTCCTCGCAGGCAGATCTACCAAAAAACTCGCCTTTTCAGGCCAAAATCATTACAATCACTACACTTTAAGCAATTAAAAGCAGCATCTCAATAACGCGCCAGGCAGCAATACACATCACAGGTAAGTCTAACACGTGGAAAAAATCTCGCCACTACGACAAAACCACAGGCAAAAATATACACAATCATAGTCAATATCAACCTTTGCTTATTTAAAACAATTGCCACGCCGCCAAAAGCAACACCACACAGGCAAGGCTAGTTAACACGTGAAAATACTTCAGCCACTTCAGGCAAAACCACACAGGCAAAAAATCTCACAATTCCCGACGCCGCCACAGGCAACACCACACAGACAAAATAAAAAACCACACAGGAAAATACTGCCGCCACTTCAGGCAAAAATCACACAGGCAATTCACGCAATTTCCAACGCCGCCTCAGGCAACACCACACAGGCAAATTTACCCCACCGGTAATACTGCCACCACTTCAGGCAAAACCACACAGGCAATTCAAGTAATTTCCAACGCCGCCCCAGGCAATACGGCACATAAGCAAATTTTACCCCACATGTAAGACTAGCCGACTAGAAATTATCCCGCCGGACAGTCAAACAAATTCTAGATACTTTACTGCTCATGCAAAAATGAACAAGCACAACTTGGGGTATCTCGCCACTACATGCAAACTAAGGACAAACACGAGGAATTTAACTGGTCTGCGGCACGAAACGAGTTAAAGCCCCGAAAAGACTAAACGAAGGTAAGAACTTAACGTACCTCATCCTGAACTTGTCCAGTGACAACTTGTTGCGCTTCCACCGCTGAGACAACTGCTGGGGCGACTGCCGGAACAACTGCTGGAGCAACCGCCGGGGCAACCGCTTGAGGAGGGTTCACAACTTGTTGAAGAACTTCAACCGGGACGGCTTGAGGTACTTGTTCGGCATCAGCCATGAGGTCAGTTGGGTAGAACCTTGAACGCGCCTCGCTAAACTAGAGAATTTAGTTTTATCGACTGAGTCGATAAGGTAAATTGACCACCGTAAAAAGATTCAAATAGCTGACGTTTCGAGCGCTAGCCCTTCGTCGGAGCGAATCAAGGAATTGTGGGTAGTGTGTGGTTTTATATAGTAAGCGGTGGAGCTACGCTATTGGTGGAAATTTGGTGACGTGAAAAACAAATGTAGATTAGTTGAATGAAAAGCGTTCGTTGATTCCGTGGGGTTTGAGAGTGCCGATTTGAAAGATGATTTTTTGTTCTAGGTTTTTACGGCTTTCTGTGTTACCCTGGTGTAGGGAAAGGCCGCAGATTGTCATGTGTTGTTTAGAATGGTTAGTAAGATTAAAATGGCGCGCGACTGGTTTGGATGCGTCTTTGTCATTTTTTTCAACGTCTCGGAGATGTTCACGAAAACGGTCGCCCAGTCTTCTCCCTGTTTCGCCAATGTATATCTTTTTGCAAAAAGTACATGTTATGCAGTAGATAACATTTACGGAGGTGCATGTAAAACGATCAGTGATTTTAATAGATCGTTTGGGTCCTGTTATTTTGTCCGCGTTGTGAATGAAAGGACAAGTGTTACATCGTGTGCGTGTGCATTTGAAAGTTCCCGGTACATCGTCAGATTTCAGTGCGCTCGTAACTAGAAAGTTGCCAATGTTTTTGTCACGTTTGAATGAAATTAGTGGGGGTTGTGAAAAAATTCTGCCTGTTTCGGGGTCGTTTTGGAGTAATTTGAAATTTTTTAAAATGATGCTTTTGACTGTGTTGTTGTGTGGGTGGAAAGTGAGGGTGAATGGAATTCTCTCGTTCTCTTCCTTCTGTGGCGTTTGTAGTGCTGATTGTCTGTCGATCTGTTGTGCACGTTGTTGGCCCGTATTAACAACAGAGTCAGGGTACCCACGTTTCTTGAAAAACTGGCACATTTCTTCTGATTTGTTGGAAAAATCAGAGTCATCACTACATAGACGTCGAAGTCTGAGAAATTGAGAATACGGAATGGCGTTTTTAACGTGCGATGGATGTGAGGATGAATGTAACAGATAACTGTGGGAATCTGTAGGTTTGTAGTGCACACTTGTGGATAAACTGTTACCGTTGATTGAAATATTAATGTCAAGAAAAGCGACTGAGGTTTCGGAAATTTCCCAGGTATATTTTAGAGCGGGATGAAAAGTATTGACAGAAGTTATGAATTGATTAAGTTCCTCTTTACTGGAAGAGGTAGCGCCAATGCAATCATCGATGTAGCGGCCGTAGAGTTCGGGTTTGGTTCCGTGGTACTGATTAAAAAATTTTTTTTTTGTCTTCGATGTGGCCTACAAAAAGGTTAGCATAGCTTGGTCCCATTTTGGTGCCCATGGCGACTCCATTTACTTGTTTGTAGTAGTTTTGGGAAAATGAAAAACAGTTAAGTGTCAAAACTAATTCGGCTAAGCGGAGCAGTGTTTCTGAGCTTGGGTTTTGAATGGAGCGCTGGTCGAAAAAATATTTTAGTGCTTGAAGTCCTTCGTCATTGGGGATGACGGTATATAAAGAGGTAATGTCCATAGTGAAAATTAATTTGTTTTCGCTGGGAAAACTGAAATCCCGGAAAATTTCGAGTGCGTGATTGGTGTCCTTAATGTACGAGGGTAGTGATTTGACAATGGGGGCCATGATTTTGTCTAAATAGCTAGAAATTAGTTCGGTAGGACAGCTACAAGCGGAAACAATTGGTCGGCCCGGATTGTTTGGTTTATGAATTTTAGGTTTGAAATAAACGCGTGAGGTTCTAGGAGTAGTGATGATGAGATTGTTGGCGGTAACTGGTAATTGTTGTTTAGTAATGAGGTCTTGGATAGTTTCTTTGACAATTTTTTGGTTGGTAGAAGTGAGATCTTTATCAACTTTGGCATAGAAAGCGGTGTCAGAAAGTTGCCGAAAAGCCTCTTGTCGGTAAAGGTCGGTCCGCCAAACAACTACCGCTCCGCCTTTGTCGGCCGCTTTGATAACAATGTCGCGTCGTTTGCTAAGACTTTTGAGCGCTGCCCATTCTCCTGTTGAAAGGTTTGAAATTTTGGTGTGGCGGTTAAATTTAAGTTTTTGGACATCGTGACGACATTTTTTGACGAAAAAATCTAGAGAAGAAAACTGGCCCTCTGGGGGAG
Organism: Dendrophyllia cribrosa; assembly: GCA_024195265.1. Classification (NCBI taxonomy): domain Eukaryota; kingdom Metazoa; phylum Cnidaria; class Anthozoa; order Scleractinia; family Dendrophylliidae; genus Dendrophyllia; species Dendrophyllia cribrosa. The sequence continues at coordinate 14,595,887 of JAJLRJ010000013.1, read as the reverse complement.
TCCATTTTGATTTGCGAACGTTGAGTGTTTCAAAAACATCTTTTTCCGAGGTGTTAGAATTGTCTTCTTTGTCGTGGAAAAAAGCTCTTAATTGCACGCGGCGAAGGAATTTTTCAACATCTTGTTTGACTGAAAATTCGTCGGTTTGTTTCGCTATAGGAACAAAGTTTAAACCTTTACTAAGAACAGACCTCTCTGGGTTAGAAAGCGGCAAATTTTCCGGAATGGTAACGACGCCATTGTGACTATCGAATGAATGGTCGCCGGATAATTGAGGACCTATTAACTGTTCAAGTTTTTGGGTCTTGATTTGGTTAAGGCTGTTGAACAGTTTAGCATTGAGTTCTTGAATTTTAGCGCGAATTGATTTTACTAAGACAGCTGGACAAATTTTGGAAAGTTCGGAACGGTATTGGATAATTTCCTTTTCGAGATTGTTACGTTTAAGGCACATAGCTCTGATGGTGATCCTCATAATATTACGCGAGAAAGAATTTTGGGCATGGTGAATTTCGTGAAAATATTGTTGATTGGAATCAGAGAATGTAGAAGCGTGAAAATTTGAACGAAACCCTTTAGGAATGACTTTGGATTGGAGGCAACGGCCGATGAAATTGATGTGACTACAAAACCTAGTTTTGGTAAAGATGTGAGTGGCTAAACGAAAGGCTAAATTAGTGGAAATGGGGGGAAAAGGAATAAGATAACTTACGATTTCCTGGCGTAGCTCCTTGGTGAGTGTCTTGAGGTTAGGCATCGTTGTCTTCGGTTCGTTCGGTGAGAAAGCTGTTGAGTAAGAAATATTGATGTAAAAAGTTAATGGTCGCAGCGAATAAACAACAAATGAATGGGGTTAGTTTCTAGAGAAACTGTGGTGCTGCGTCGGTGGGGGGATGAAACACGAGAATTTAGTTTTATCGACTGAGTCGATAAGGTAAATTGACCACCGTAAAAAGATTCAAATAGCTGACGTTTCGAGCGCTAGCCCTTCGTCGGAGCGAATCAAGGAATTGTGGGTAGTGTGTGGTTTTATTGTTATTGTTATCAAAGCGGCCGACAAAGGCGGAGCGGTAGTTGTTTGGCGGACCGACCTTTACCGACAAGAGGCTTTTCGGCAACTTTCTGACACCGCTTTCTATGCCAAAGTTGATAAAGATCTCACTTCTACCAACCAAAAAATTGTCAAAGAAACTATCCAAGACCTCATTACTAAACAACAATTACCAGTTACCGCCAACAATCTCATCATCACTACTCCTAGAACCTCACGCGTTTATTTCAAACCTAAAATTCATAAACCAAACAATCCGGGCCGACCAATTGTTTCCGCTTGTAGCTGTCCTACCGAACTAATTTCTAGCTATTTAGACAAAATCATGGCCCCCATTGTCAAATCACTACCCTCGTACATTAAGGACACCAATCACGCACTCGAAATTTTCCGGGATTTCAGTTTTCCCAGCGAAAACAAATTAATTTTCACTATGGACATTACCTCTTTATATACCGTCATCCCCAATGACGAAGGACTTCAAGCACTAAAATATTTTTTCGACCAGCGCTCCATTCAAAACCCAAGCTCAGAAACACTGCTCCGCTTAGCCGAATTAGTTTTGACACTTAACTGTTTTTCATTTTCCCAAAACTACTACAAACAAGTAAATGGAGTCGCCATGGGCACCAAAATGGGACCAAGCTATGCTAACCTTTTTGTAGGCCACATCGAAGACAAAAAAAAAATTTTTTAATCAGTACCACGGAACCAAACCCGAACTCTACGGCCGCTACATCGATGATTGCATTGGCGCTACCTCTTCCAGTAAAGAGGAACTTAATCAATTCATAACTTCTGTCAATACTTTTCATCCCGCTCTAAAATATACCTGGGAAATTTCCGAAACCTCAGTCGCTTTTCTTGACATTAATATTTCAATCAACGGTAACAGTTTATCCACAAGTGTGCACTACAAACCTACAGATTCCCACAGTTATCTGTTACATTCATCCTCACATCCATCGCACGTTAAAAACGCCATTCCGTATTCTCAATTTCTCAGACTTCGACGTCTATGTAGTGATGACTCTGATTTTTCCAACAAATCAGAAGAAATGTGCCAGTTTTTCAAGAAATGTGGGTACCCTGACTCTGTTGTTAATACGGGCCAACAACGTGCACAACAGATCGACAGACAATCAGCACTACAAACGCCACAGAAGGAAGAGAACGAGAGAATTCCATTCACCCTCACTTTCCACCCACACAACAACACAGTCAAAAGCATCATTTTAAAAAATTTCAAATTACTCCAAAACGACCCCGAAACAGGCAGAATTTTTTCACAACCCCCACTAATTTCATTCAAACGTGACAAAAACATTGGCAACTTTCTAGTTACGAGCGCACTGAAATCTGACGATGTACCGGGAACTTTCAAATGCACACGCACACGATGTAACACTTGTCCTTTCATTCACAACGCGGACAAAATAACAGGACCCAAACGATCTATTAAAATCACTGATCGTTTTACATGCACCTCCGTAAATGTTATCTACTGCATAACATGTACTTTTTGCAAAAAGATATACATTGGCGAAACAGGGAGAAGACTGGGCGACCGTTTTCGTGAACATCTCCGAGACGTTGAAAAAAATGACAAAGACGCATCCAAACCAGTCGCGCGCCATTTTAATCTTACTAACCATTCTAAACAACACATGACAATCTGCGGCCTTTCCCTACACCAGGGTAACACAGAAAGCCGTAAAAACCTAGAACAAAAAATCATCTTTCAAATCGGCACTCTCAAACCCCACGGAATCAACGAACGCTTTTCATTCAACTAATCTACATTTGTTTTTCACGTCACCAAATTTCCACCAATAGCGTAGCTCCACCGCTTACTATATAAAACCACACACTACCCACAATTCCTTGATTCGCTCCGACGAAGGGCTAGCGCTCGAAACGTCAGCTATTTGAATCTTTTTACGGTGGTCAATTTACCTTATCGACTCAGTCGATAAAACTAAATTCTCGTGTTTCATCCCCCCACCGACGCAGCACCACAGTTTCTCTAGAAACTAACCCCATTCATTCGCTAAACTAGATTTGAGCTCGCGGCCTCAAGTTGAGTGACAGGGTGTGGCACAATGCAATCTATTATATAGCATATTCAAATAATCCCAAGGGAGTTAATTACCAATGCAAACTAAGTTTGCATAGTTTTTATCGTTTTTAATACAATTTTATATAGATAATTAATTTAGTTAGATAATTTAAATTAGTTAAGTACTTAATCTATTATTGTTAAAAAACACGGCTCGATGGAAGAGCATGTTTTATGAATTGACACCGTGTATAAATAAAGTTTACCTACCTACCTAATCATAACCTTCGGTGGAGGCGATAACGACTGAAAAAACTTCCGATCATGCGCACAATACCTGATGGCGTCATTTCCGTCACCAGATTGAACGAAAGCGATGCTTTCAAGCCGCAAATTTCGGTCGCCGCAAATGTAGGTTTACCGACTGTTTTCGATGGATTTCTTCGATATTTCATTAGAATATAGAAATTACAGATCACATACTTTAAAATGAGGCGTTTTTATTGAATTTCGTCTGACTTACGGGGATTTGAAAAAATACGCCCAAATCAGTTTCCTCCCTTTCCGTATTCTTTTCTGTACACCGATTTCGCAGCTTCCGAGCCCGTAGTAATTTGGCCCGCGGTACATATTTTGTGTAACGCAATCAGTTTAACTTTCAAGACGGCGACGTCTTGTACGATCAAATAGAGCTCCTCTGTACCCTGTGCTATTGAAGCCGAACAGAATTGTAATTTGAGCCCATGCTCGTGTTTTCCGTACATGACCTCGGGGTCGCATTGAATTGTGTGTTATTGTCTTTTTTCCTGTTTTACGAAATAATGTTTTAACTAAAGTACATTACAGCTTTGTAGCTTGACAAAAACAGTTTTTTCATTGGCAAAAAGGTTTTCCTATGACATATATTTGCTTTTGATTAGAGTTTCATGTTCGGAGCAAGGAAGCCCTTTCTTCGTGCCACGGATAGCAATGGATGTTTGTTGTGTAAAAATACACTTTACGTTTCCGTCCCTCAACGGGACACTTTTATCGGGCCACCTTAGAAATTTTAACACAGTAGAATATAAAGGTTTTGCTTCAAGACCATGTCAGTTTGAACTTCAAAGTCAATGTACCAGTGGACTTTAACTGGTTTAAAAGTTTGCCTAAATTCACCCTCTCGCTCAAGCGATACAAGAAGGGAATTTGTAAAGGCCAAAAATATTATAAAAATAGCATATTTCCCAAATTTATCTGGTGTTTTAAAAAGATTAAGAGATGTGTTATGAATCAGCCAAAGGACATTGAAAGATCTTATCGCGTTTGTCTGTACGAGCGAGAAGAAAATGCATCATTTTCCTCTATTTTCGGCATGGATTTAAAGCCAAAATAGCGTTTTTTAGACTTTCCTCGATTTCGTTAAAACTAAAGCGCTTCTGAACCTTTGAGTAGTATTTTCGAAAATAACTTACTATAGAGGTTATTTGAGCAAAATATGAAGAAATTCGAAATTTCACGAGTGACGCGGCATTTTCGATATTTACAGACATTGGCTCTTAAAACTTCAGAATATGTTTTTTTGATACTCTATCGACATATTGCACCATTACTGGACTGAAAGAAAAATTGTCCAATTTTTGCCGTTCATTTGACCGGTCAAAGTCGAGCTTGTTTTTTCAGCAGAAAATTATGTAGAAAGTAATCTTATCTACCGAATTTACTAGCCATGACTAGCTACTTTCTCCTTTCTTAAAATCCTAGCTGACCCTCCGAAAAAAAAAAAACGCGTTAAATTTGACGATGTTACGAAAGATTTAGGCTGGATTTTACCAAAGAAAATTCCATTCTTAGTCTAATTCATTACGAATTTTTAAGGCAACTAAGGCCCTCCTTCCGAACAGCTTCTCCACCGAAACGACTCGTTTCCTGTCGATGATATTGCGTGACCGAACGAACTATCACGTGACAGGCGTAATGAAGTTAGCATCCAAGATGGCGGGAGTGATGAGCAAAAGCAAGTTATTGAGCACTCGCCTTGTAAGACCAATTCGTAACTTGTGCACTAGTGGAAGGTTGTTTGACGAGCACAAATGTGTGGCTGTAAAAGAAGCGGAATCGTTTATAGAGCGGTGCATGAGGGCTGTTGGAACACCTGAGCAGCATTGTCGAGCTCTAGCGCAAGTTCTTGTTGCAGGAGATTTTAGAGGTCACTTTAGCCATGGATTAAACAGATTAGGTGAGCTGTGCCATAACTACTAGAGCCTATAATGATAAGTAAAAACTGATAAAATGAGAACTCTTGTTAAAATTTCTTGCTATTGCTATTTCTTGGTTGTAATTTAAATTTCGTTTAAACAAAGCAGCACTCTAGTCCGGGGCGGTGGGACTCAGGGTACTGAGGTATCTTAGGGCCTGTTTATATGGTCTCGGGTACCCGAGACAACCCTCCCCCCGAGACAACTTTGCCGAGTGTTTATATGAGAAATGTTGTCCCTGCTGACCGAGTCAAAGTTGACCCTACTTACATATTCACAATGTAGACTGCAAAACAGTCGGTTTTTCCCTCTTAAGCCATGCGAGGTTTGAAGCAAGAGGCGCGAATCGCCGATCCGCGCGCGAGCCTCGCGCGCCCGCGGGGTGCGTGAGGCGAGGGAAAAAACTACTGTCCTGCTTCCATACAATGAATTCGTTCCGACTAGGGGGTCTGATTACTTCCCTCGAGTTGTCAGGAATTCTTTCGCAGCTCTGCCTACGAGAGAATTTTATACCGCAAATATGAGATTTTTCTCAGGTAAGCACATGAAAGTCAATCTATGTGGCAAAACTCTAGTCTTCTTTCACTTCGACAAAATAGAGTTTTTATCTTGCTAGCACGGGAAAATGTAAGATCTTGATGAGTCAGACTACCCCCAAAAAGCCAACCCGCAGATGCGGATCAAAACCTAAACCACCGTCTGTGTCGGATTTTTGCCGGCTGTGTGGCTGTTGTTTTAAAACCCAATTCGGTAATTTTAAAAGTGGATGGCTTTCTTCAGAAAATATATTTTTCGAATCGCAAAGAAATGGAATCATACAGTTGCATAAACAAAACAGTCGCTAGACTGGTAAACTAATTACCAAATGGAGGTAATATAAATATAGCAGATATAAAGCGGAGCAAATCGTTAACACAGCCGTTGACTGATACAAGTTTTAAAGTCACAGATCAGAGCTTTCACTTAAACTTAAACTCTCTCCCTCTCTCTCTCTGCTAACCTTGGATCTACATTTAGTTCACCGTGACATACTAAAATATAAAAGGTTTTCATATGTTTCACACCGGTATAGATTGTGCCACCGGAAACAGGACAGTCCGTATTTTTAGCTTCTCTCCCCTGTCTCACTCTACGTATCCACACTTGCTCCAGATCTTTTCGTTCGCGCACTTTTTTCGACGGGAGGACTTGCGCAAGAATACAGACTGTTTTGCAGTCTATTCACAACGCTGCGTAAATATTCAAATCTAAATACAGCTATCCTATACCTGTTCTTTTGACTTTGTTTCATTCATTCGATCACTGTGGGTTTTGCTGATTTACATTTTACTTCTTTAATGCGAATTTGTGTTCTAAAACCTAAAAACTTAACTTGGCTTTATGTGACACGCAGAATGCTGTGAGTTGTCCCGGGTAGGTGAGCCAAAGTGTTTATATGAGAAAAAGTTGTCCCGCCTGCCAGGGTTACCCTACCTGCCGAGGCGAGACAACTCGCCCAACCGAGTTGTCTTGCCCCCCGAGACGAGTTCTCGATTCTCATGTAAACGGTTGGTTGAATTTTTCAAAGAAATAAGTGAAAAGTTAGCTTGGCCAGGGTAACTTGGGGGGAGGGTTGTCTTGGGTACCCAAGACCATATAAACAGGCCCTTAGTGGTTCGCCCGAGGTGCGAATGTGGCAGCCTCATTCTCAGGGTCCTGTCTCTTAAGCAATGTCATTTGAAGAGAAAGGACCAAATTTTTAGACCCCAGTCCCATTAGGCTAACTATATCTTACAAAAGTTCAACGGCTCAGAACTTGAAGGCCCGGTGTGGGGTGGGGGTACTCTGTATAGTCTTTGGTGGGCGGCTGATACCTTTACCCTATACTGTACCAGACCATGTTCAGCTGATTTTGCAACCCTATAGTAGACATAAGACACCGAAAATCCCTACCCTATTCTAGACCAAAACTCTCTGATTTCTATACCCTATCCCAGACTAAACTGCTTGAAAACCATACCCTTCACAGTGGCACATAGCCATATAGCTTATATATGAGAGTACCACCCCCGGACTTAAAGGGACTGTCCCAGCTGAAATATCGAGTTTTTATGTTTATGGCCAAGAGCTTGTTTTAATCTTGTTTTATTATCTTGAAATAGGAAGAAAAAATCGCCAAAAGACAAAATAACAACTAAAAAACTTAAAAATCCACCAGAATGGAAACTTTGATTTCTTGCCTGCCTGTCACGAAATCAAAATTGATGAACTGAAATCCACTTCCATGATCTTGTTAGTAATCTAATATTCTTTTTCTCCAGCTTCTGTTTTGCTCTATAGAATGTTTTTATCCAATTTAGTTGTATATTTGGTGGCATTTGGCGATATTATAGCATGGAAATTAAGTAAACACAATTTCGTTATTTGTTTTCCTATTTCCTTCGCTTTATGATCATGTGAAGGCAGGTTACAGATTTGGTAGATCCTCTATTGGAATAAGGTAGCCAACAAATACTACAGAAATAAACCAGTTTTACTAAAATTGCTAATTATACTGTTTATTGATAACTGACTATCTGCTGTTGAAGTTGCTTACTGTAGCATTGTTTTTAGGAGGATCACCTGCACTTGCCTGAGGGTGGCAAATTTTGATAGTTTTGACCAAGCGTGTTGTCCCGGGCAATGGAACTTTGACATTTTTCAGGGACAATGTCAAAATCCCGCTCTCTTAAACTTATATAAAATTATGCATATTTGAGTTACTTCAAGTCTGAAAATAACTGACTTTCTTTTAGCAAGTCATTTGTCAGTCCAGAGAAAATAGACTGTCCATGCAACAAACACCAACTGTGGCATATTAATTAAAAATACTTCTCTTTCTTTCAATTGGTGATTTTAGAAATGTATGTTCATGATATTGAGGTTGGTACAACAGTTCTGGAAGGAAAACCTGAAATAATTAATGAGACCAGCGCTGCAGCTCTAGTGGAGGGAAACAATCTGCTTGGACCAGTAAGTGCTATTATTAGAGATCATAAAACTGTGAAAATACAATATGACTCGACCCTTTGCCATATGGGGTCCAGTAGACAGCTAGCAGTCCCTTACTGGATAGTCAAGCTGCCGGGTAAGCAAATCATGCCATCAGCAATCCACTGAGTAAGCAAAAGTAATGCGAGCCAAGGGGGTGCTGGGGAAGAGTTTCCCCTCGGCTTGCTCGCCTGCTCCATTCTCGCTGAGTTTCTTTTCGTGATTAACTCACCAGCTGTACTGACTGTAAAGGGACAGCTTAAGCAGTCAATGGTCCCAGGAAATATCTTCTGATAGGTCTTGAATATGTTTTTATTGAACTGATGTAATTATGTTGCAGTTTCCAGTAATTATATGATATATGCAAATAAATTTAATGTGGGACTTATTTCTAAATAGGTTGTTGGAAACTTCTGCAATGAGTTAGCCATGAAGAAAGCAAAAGACACTGGAGTTGGCTGGGTAGTCTGTAGAGGTAATTAACACTCCATTTTTATTGCTTCTTGCATATTAATCTTCCAGTTTAGACTCACTTGAACTCACAAGTGTCAACAGTCTGTTGGATTCTGCTGGATTAATTCTGAACATTAATTCCGTAGTTTGACTTATATAGTTACCATGAATATCAGTAACATAAAAGTTATATAGGCCACATGGAACAGGAAAAAGTTGAAGGTATGACTAACATTTGGTGAATATCTGACTCTCTACATCTACATAGAACTTGCAAAATCCTTTCCAGGATTGTTCATGGTTCTTTCTTTATTAGTCCCATAGGGCCTGAAAATGTGTATGTATTTTTTTCATTCAAGAAGTAACATTTCAATCCAGGCTCCTGGCTACCATTTAAGACAGTCTGGATCCGCTAGTGGCTATTATAACAGGAGATTGTTTAAATGGCATGGGTGGGTGGGTTGTGCATCATTGGTTGTGCATCGTGGGTCATGGGTCATGCACCATGGGTCATGCACTATGGGTCGTGCGTGATCGTGGATTAATATTAACAACTGGCAGCATATACATCTTTTTTATGCTGCTTTCAAAGGCCCTCTGGCAAAGGCCAAATTCGAATTTTTTTTTAAGAAATTAAGTCAATACACTGTACATGTATATCTGGCAGTGAAAATGGCTCGAAAGTCCTTTTGCCTTCATCTGAAGTTGTTTATTTACATTGTTAATTAACATCATTCTTGTTGTTTTGGTTCACAACATTTTAGTTGATATGAAAGACCGACAGGTTTCATCAACCATGTGGTCAAGTTGGGCCTCCGTCAAATTATAGTCTAAGTCTATCTCATTTAACGCTTACCAATTGTGGCCATTTTCTGGAGCCGATTTATTATCAATCTCTTCGCAAACCAACGACAAGAGCTTGCAAAACAACTTTGTCGATATTATGTGTAACCGGATGGCGCGAGCGGTCGGACCCCACAACGGTCGAATGCCACATGAAGGCAACACGACTGAATGAATTCTTTGGATGCAAGGAGTGTCCAGACTTATATGAACGTTTATTTCAATCACAAAACTAAGTACAAAACGAATCTAACATATACATGTACACGAGATAAAAACTAAAAGAAATTTAACAAAAAATGTATAAAGAAAAAAAAAGCAAAACAAAAAGATGGGAATGAGTTACATTCTACAACTTACCAGAGGTTAAGCCCCTCTGGGGAGCTGAGCTCCACGCTAACTCAAAGAAACCGAACTAAAACTACTTGTATTTATAATAAACACATTTGCTTATGTGACAGGAAATGAGTCATGATTACAAAACGATTACAACACATCTTGATAACAGTGATTTATCAACGCCCGACTACGTAAATTACGACTAGTACACCTACACACACGAGAGCCAATCCTACAAAAAAAATAGCAAACCTACGCATATCTAAAAGATGAGTAATGTAATTTCAACCATTGCGTGATTTAACCTCCCATGCAATGCTATTAAATAAAAACAGAAATTTCTAGATCTGCTCACGTCTGCAACATATTGTATAAGAAGTCATGCTATGAGAATGGTAAAATAAAACTAAAGTTCTGAAAACTGACTTGGAAAAATACATGAAAATACCTTTACTGCACCTTTCAATAACATGCGGAATTTGAAATTCAAATCTCCACAAATGGTTGCGTTATTCCCTGCCGTCAATCATAATTAATATGAAAGCCAACGAACCATGTAAAAAAGAAACAAACAAAATGGATCGAAATCTACCAATCATAGTGAAGATCTGTTTCCTGAGAGGTAAGCTAAGATGATTGACGGCAGTGTAAAACGCAACCGTTGCTGGTGATTTGAATTTCAGATTCCACGTGTTATTGAAAAGCGCAATAAAAATGACCTAAAAATTCTCTTCAAAAATAGGCAAAGTGACACTGCCACATATGTTTTATCGGGCATTGAAAGTTTTGCTTAGGATCTTACTTCCCTGTTACTGTCAGTTTTAAGGAAATGGAAGAGGTAATCAGGAGGGAATTTATTTGTGGATATGGAGGTACAGCAATGGTGTAGCTAAGAGCCGGCAACCGGCTAATTTCACCAGCTGAAAGAGAACTTACCACTGGCTGAAATTTCACCAGTCAAGAAAACAAAGACTTGGGGTGATTTTGAAGGTGCACAAGCCAAAAAACCACCTGGGCTTGTTAATAAGCCTGCTAAGTTTTTTCTTAGCTATGCCCCTGGTACACAGAAGGAACCTTATGTTGTAACATTTTTGCGGGGTTTAAGAAATTCAAGATACTGTGATTAAAATTGCAACGGTTTTGCAATTATTCCATTTATCTAATGTTTACTAACACTTTTGACGACATTGATATAACATTGATATTTAAAGGCCTGAGCAGGCTCGTTTTTGGATGTCTGGCAAAAGTCGATTGTGGATAAATTGTTTTTCACTCGATTAAGCTGTGGACCGTTATATCTTGTTTTATCCTTAAACTGCGAGTTGAAAGTAAGATAAGACAACAACTGTTGGATGAACATAATACGGAACTCTGCAAAAAAAATTAATAAGTGCCTGTCATCTATAAGCATAAATTTCTTTCTTATCAACTTTTTTAGCAAAAACCCATGATGCACAACCCACAACGCACAATGCAAGACCCACGACCAACCCACGCAAACCATTTAGCTTCTCTCTTATAAGAGCCAGGCTATCAATCAAGGCTGTCATCAGTTAGTAGCTGCCAAATATAATGGCTGTTGGGTCGGGAACTGCAGTGAAGATGACCAGCAACTTAAAGTGCGAGAATGACTGAAGGATAATATAAACATGGGAGGAGATCTTGAGTTTAATTGCCTGCTTTAAGTCTTTCCTTCACAGTGTACCTCAAAGCTTGTTAATTAAAGAGTAACAGCCCTGAGCACTATACACTATTATTCATTGTTTAATATGTATAAATAGTAGACTGTAATAAGAATAATTTTTGTTTGAAAGTAGAAAATTTTATAATATTTAATATATTTATCTTGCAGAACATAAAGTTATAGAAACGTATTAAAGATGCTACTGTAGCTGACCCATTATTGAGAAAAATTATTAAAAATAAATTAAATGTATAATTATCATACTTTATTGTTACATGTAGGCTCAAATCATTATGGTATTGCTGGCTGGTACACCATAAAAGCTGTGGAACAAGGGCTTATTGTAAGTAAATAATATGTTTGTCACTACTATTCCATTTTTTTGGTAGATATCTTACAGACTGTCATAACTGATCTCACCGACATAAATTATAATGTGCAATAATGCCATTCGTTATACAAAATATTATCTCAGAGATTTCTCATCTCTCTGTGCCTTTATTCTTTTGTTTAGGGAATGAGTTTGACCAACACCTCACCACTGGTGGTACCAACAAGAGCATGCGAGGTTTGATCGTATTGTATTTTTACAGTCATTGGATGTCTTACTTTCTTTCTTGTATTCAAAATGGAATAAATGTTACATTATAGAAAACTCGGGATATGAGGAAGTAGCTGGTTTTGGAAATGGAAAAGTGAGCTTGTAAGCTTTTAAGTTTTGTATTTAGTGTTATGATTCTAAACGTTTCTTCTTTCGCAAAAGTGTTTTCACAGAGAAATATTTCATGTTTCGTTTGTGAAACAGACCTTTCTGATTCAATTGATCTCTCATGCACAAAGACACTTTTTCAATAATGCTTTTTTTTAATGTCCCGATCAAAAGTTTTTCAATGTTAGAGTTTCAGTTAGGGGTTTGACCAAAATCCCAAACGCCCAGGGTTTCCATGGAAAAGTAACAGGCATGCTCATCATACCTTTAGGAGTTAAAAAATGCGCTTTTGGTACAACTACATGTAACAGCGAGGATGTTTTGATTCAAAATGCCACAGTTGTTCGCAAACTAGAGCTTGTAATAATTTATTAAAGTCATGAGAGGAGATTGTTTATCCATCAGGTTACCGTAGGTACTAACCCTATATCAGTGGCTGCCCCAGGGAAAGATGGTGACAGCTTTGTTCTTGACATGGCAACAAGTTCTGTTGCTCTCGGCAAGGTGAGCGTGTGGGATAAAATGTATGTGTAAGGTCGTATAACAGTGTTTTATATCGAGACATTTTAAAATAACAAGAATTGTTTAAGTCCCTTCTATTTCAAGCTTCTGTAACTGCAGAGGTATTGAAGGATTCTATTCATCCTGTGCATCCCAATTCCTTTACACCTTTTGCCATTCATTACCGCAAAATATACAATCATTTTAGCCAAACTTATGAACATATGCGCCAATATACGTTCATTCAAGTGAATGTTCAGTCATTTGAACTAAAACAACATTCATTAACGATTTTTACATAATCAAGTGCATTCAATTGCATTTTTCGGACAATCATTAGCGCGAAAAGACATCATTTGCGCGTTGATGCATTTCAATAACATCAACGCGAAATCAATTGCACGATTGGTCAATCAATAACGTGGATGTGATATTCATCAACATTTTTATTACAACTAGTGCAAACAATAGCATTTATAGACAATCATTTGAGTGCTCCTTACAAACGTTACCGCGTCCGTACAAAAATTTGCACGTTCGTGACATTCAATTGCCAAAAATCTATTTTCAATCACAAAAAAGCTTTTTCATCGGAATTTTCACATAGTTTCGTTGTACGAATTCTTAACAGGAGGTTATCCAACCATTTTCTCGCCTTAAATTTACTCTCGAGCAAATCAATAGACAGCTCCGAGCGCGTCTCCCTGGCAAACCTGAGGTCCACGATCGGACGGTGGCGAGGATGCTGGACGGGATATTGTACCGAGTGAAGCTTGTCAGACCACTCCCCGCCGAACGAAACAGACCAGACATACTGCAGAAACGGGTAGATTACACTACCTGGTTTATGGCGCATGGCGTAGTGTAAACCATTGCATTTTTATAGACGACACGGGAGAGCGAGGCTGGGAGAAAGGGCTTACAGGCAAGTGTGCGGGCAGCGTTGTCGAAATCTTACCGTCACAATGACGATTTCGCCCATAAATGGGCTCATCTTTCACTCAGCAGTTGTCCTGTCAAGAATTCGTACAACGAAACTATGTGGAAATTCCGATGAAAAAGCTTTTTTTGTGATTGAAAATAGATTTTTAGCAATTGAATGTCATGAACGTGCAAATGTTTGTACGGACGCGGTAACGTTTGTAAGGAGCACTCAAATGATTGTCTATAAATGCTATTGTTTGCACTAGTTGTAATAAAAATGTTAATGAATATCACATCCACGTTATTGATTGACCAATCGTGCAATTGATTTCGCGTTGATGTTATTGAAATGCATCAACGCGCAAATGAAAATATATTTCACATCCGTGAATGTCTTTTCGCGCTAATGATTGTCCGAAAAATGCAATTGAATGCACCTGATTATGTAAAAATCGTTAATGAATGTTGTTTTAGTTCAAATGACTGAACATTCACTTGAATGAACGTATATTGGCGCATATGTTCATAAGTTTGGCTAAAATGATTGTATATTTTGCGGTAATGAATGGCAAAAGGTGTACTTGGAGACTTCTGTGCATTCAAATATACTTACAGCATGCCAGCTGGGATTTGAACACTGATTTCTGATCTTAATCTCCCGATCTTATCAAAGTCTGTGAAGCTAATAACCACTTAACTAGAACCCTGTGCTTCTACTTGCCATTGTAATCACATGTCCTGTATATTGTTTTAGATAGAAATGGCAAAAAGGAAAGGAGAAGAAATACCTTGTGGCTGGGGAGTGGATTCAAAAGGCATGGTGAGGAATGATGTTTTGTGTATTGAACTGTTTTGTTATAGTTTATTTATTTATAGCTAAGACATGGAAGAGATGGTGAATAACAAAAGTCAGAAATTCCTTCACCTAGATTTCGTTTGTGTTTAAGTCAGGCCGGGAATTACGAGCCAGATAACTTCGAGCTCATGCATATTGAACTAATAGAGGGTAGGAATTACCAAACAATACCCCAAGCTCTAACGATCCGGAGAGCTAGCGCTCAAAACGTCAGCTTTTTTATCTTTCTACGGTGGTCAATTTATCTTATCGACTCAGTTAATAAAATCATATTTGCATGAATAACCCAGCAACAGTTCGATGAACTGATCATGAAGCTCATTTGAAATTTTGAACTCCTTGTTTTGTTTTAAAGGAAACTATCAACCCTGAGAAAGTGTTATCTGGTGGAGGGCAACTTCCGCTTGGTGGAATGGAAATCACAAGTAAGACATGGAACGGACTGTACGGACCCTGTTGGACATGGAATATGTAGCTACATTATATGGACCATGTACGGACTGTAGCTACACTGTACGGACCCGGCCTGTTAGAATGTATGGAATATGTAGCTACACTGTATGGACCCTGTACGGACTGTAGCTACACTGTACGGACCCTGTACAGACTGTAGCTAGACTATAAGGACTGTAGCTACACTATACGGACCGTAGCTACACTGTACGGACTGTACGGACCGTAGCTACATTGTACGGACTGTACGGACTGTAGCTACACTGTACGGACTGTACGGACTGTACGGACTGTAGCTACACTGTACGGACTGTACGGACTGTAGCTACACTGTACGGACTGTAGCTACACTGTACGGACTGTACAGACTGTAGCTACACTGTACGGACTGTAGCTACATTGTACGGACTGTAGCTACACTATACGGACTGTACGGACTGTAGCTAGACTATAAGGACTGTACGGACTGTAGCTACACTGTACGGACTGTAGCTACACTGTACGGACTGTAGCTACACTGTACGGACTGTAGCTACACTGTACAGACTGTAGCTACACTGTACGGACTGTACGGACTGTAGCTACATTGTACGGACTGTAGCTACACTATACGGACTGTAGCTAGACTATAAGGACTGTACGGACTGTAGCTCCACTGTACGGACTGTAGCTACACTGTACGGACTGTACGGACTGTAGCTACATTGTACGGACTGTACGGACTGTAGCTACACTGTACGGACTGTAGCTACATTGTACGGACTGTACGGACTGTAGCTACACTGTACGGACTGTACGGACTGTAGCTACACTGTACGGACCCTGTACAGACTGTAGCTACACTGTAAAGACTGTATGGACTGTAGCAACACTGTAAGGACTATATGGACTGTAGCTACACTGTACGGACCCTGTACAGACTGTACCTACACTGTACGGACTGTAGCTACACTGTACGGACTGTAGCTACACTGTACGGACCCTGTGCAGATTGTAGCTACACTGTACGGACCCTGTACGGACTGTAGCTACATTGTACGGACTGTACGGACTGTAGCTACACTGTACGGACCTTGTGCAGACTGTAGCTACACTGTACGGACCGTGTACGGACTGTAGCTACATTGTACGGACTGTACGGACTGTAGCTACACTGTACGGACTGTAGCTACACTGTACGGACCCTGTACAGACTGTAGCTACACTGTACGAACTGTACGGACTGTAGCTACACTGTACGGACTGTAGCTACACTGCACGGACTGTAGCTACACTGTACGGACCCTGTACAGACTGTAGCTACACTGTACGGACTGTACGGACTGTAGCTACACTGTACGGACTGTAGCTACACTGTACGGACCCTGTACAGACTGTAGCTACACTGTACGGACTGTAGCTACACTGTACGGACTGTAGCTACACTGTACGGACTGTAGCTACACTGTACAGACTGTAGCTACACTGTACGGACCCTGTGCAGACTGTAGCTACATTGTACGGACTGTACGGACTGTAGCTACACTGTACGGACCCTGTACAGACTGTAGCTACACTGTACGGACTGTACGGACTGTAGCTACACTGTACGGACTGTAGCTACACTGTACGGACCCTGTACAGACTGTAGCTACACTGTACGGACTGTAGCTACACTGTACGGACTGTAGCTACACTGTACGAACCCTGTACAGACTGTAGCTACACTGTACGGACTGTAGCTACACTGTACGGACTGTAGCTACACTGTAAGGACTGTATGGACTGTAGCTACACTGTAAGGACTGTATGGACTGTAGCTACACTGTAAGGACTGTATGGACTGTAGCTACACTGTACGGACCCTGTACAGACTGTAGCTACACTGTACGGACTGTAGCTACACTGTACGGACTGTAGCTAGACTATAAGGACTGTACGGACTGTAGCTACACTATACGGACTGTACGGACTATAGCTACACTGTACGGACCCTGTACAGACTGTAGCTAGACTATAAGGACTGTACGGACTGTAGCTACACTGTACGGACCCTGTACAGACTGTAGCTAGACTATAAGGACTGTACGGACCGTAGCTACACTGTACGGACTGTACGGACTGTAGCTACACTGTACGGACTGTACGGACTGTAGCTGCACTGTAAGGACTGTATGGACTGTAGCTACACTGTACGGACCCTGTACAGACTGTAGCTACACTGTACGGACTGTACAGACTGTAGCTACACTGTAAGGACTGTATGGACTGTAGCTACACTGTACGGACCCTGTACAGACTGTAGCTACACTGTACGGACTGTAGCTACACTGTACGTACTGTAGCTACACTGTACGGACCCTGTACAGACTGTAGCTACACTATAAGAACTGTACGGACTGTAGCTACATTGTACGGACTGTAGCTACACTGTACGGACCCTGTACAGACTGTAGCTACACTATAAGGACTGTACGAATTGTAGCTACATTGTACGGACTGTACGGACTGTAGCTGCACTGTACGGACCCTGTACAGACTGTAGCTACACTGTATGGACTGTATGGACTGTAGCTACACTGTACGGACCCTGTACAGACTGTAGCTACACTGTAAGGACTGTATGGACTGTAGCTACACTGTACGGACTGTAGCTACACTGTACGGACCCTGTACGGACTTTAGCTACACTGTACGGACTGCACGTACTGTAGTTGCACTGTACGGACTGTACGGACTGTACGGACTGTACGGACTGTAGCTACACTGTACGGATCCTGTGCGGACTGTACGGACTAGCTACACTGTACGGACTGCGTGCGGCTCGTGCTTCTCTAAGCACTTCTTTCCTGTTTTATTTTTAATTCCTGCGTGCTTACTAAATTGCGAGAATTTAGTTTTATCGACTGAGTCGATAAGGTAAATTGACCACCGTAAAAAGATTCAAGTAGCTGACGTTTTGAGCGCTAGCCCTTCGTCGGAGCGAATCAAGGAATTGTGGGTAGTGTGTGGTTTTATATAGTAAGCGGTGGAGCTACGCTATTGGTGGAAATTTGGTGACGTGAAAAACAAATGTAAATTAGTTGAATGAAAAGCGTTCGTTGATTCCGTGGGGTTTGAGAGTGCCGATTTGAAAGATGATTTTTTGTTCTAGGTTTTTACGGCTTTCTGTGTTACCCTGGTGTAGGGAAATGCCGCAGATTGTCATGTGTTGTTTAGAATGGTTAGTAAGATTAAAATGGCGCGCGACTGGTTTGGATGCGTCTTTGTCATTTTTTCAACGTCTCGGAGATGTTCACGAAAACGGTCGCCCAGTCTCCTCCCTGTTTCGCCAATGTATATCTTTTTGCAAAGAGTACATGTTATGCAGTAGATAACATTTACGGAGGTGCATGTAAAACGATCAGTGATTTTAATAGATCGTTTAGGTCCTGTTATTTTGTCAGCGTTGTGAATGAAAGGACAAGTGTTACATCGTGTGCGTGTGCATTTAAAAGTTCCCGGTTCATCGTCAGATTTCAGCGCGCTCGTAACTAGAAAGTTGCCTATGTTTTTGTCACGTTTGAATGAAATTAGTGGGGGTTGTGAAAAATTCTGCCAGTTTCGGGGTCGTTTTGGAGTAATTTGAATTTTTTTAAAATGATGCTTTTGACTGTGTTGTTGTGTGGGGGGAAAGTGAGGGTGAATGGAATTCTCTCGTTCTCTTCCTTCTGTGGCGTTTGTAGTGCCGATTGTCTGTCGATCTGTTGTGCACGTTGTTGGCCCGTGTTAACAACAGAGTCAGGGTACCCACGTTTCTTGAAAAACTGGCACATTTCTTCTGACTTGTTGGAAAAATCAGAGTCATCACTTCATAGACGTCGAAGTCTGAGAAATTGAGAATACGGAATGGCGTTTTTAACGTGCGATGGATGTGAGGCGTTTTTAACGTGCGATGGATGTGAGGATGAATGTAACAGATAACTGTGGGAAACGTGCACAACAGATCGACAAACAATCAGCACTACAAACGCCACAGAAGGAAGAGAACGAGAGAATTCCATTCACCCTCACTTTCCCCGAAACTGGCAGAATTGTTTCACAACCCCACTAATTTCATTCAAACGTGACAATTACATAGGCAACTTTCTAGTTACGAGCACGCAGAAATCTGACGATGAACCGGGAACTTTTAAATGCACACGCACACGATGTAACACTTGTCCTTTCATTCACAACGCTGACAAAATAACAGGACCTAAACGATCTATTAAAATCACTGATCGTTTTACATGCACCTCCGTAAATGTTATCTACTGCATAACATGTACTTTTTGCAAAAAGATATACATTGGCGAAACAGGGAGGAGACTGGGCGACCGTTTTCGTGAACATCTCCGAGACGTTGAAAAAAATGACAAAGACGCACCCAAACCAGTCGCGCGCCATTTTAATCTTACTAACCATTCTAAACAACACATGACAATCTGCGGCCTTTCCCTACACCAGGGTAACACAGAAAGCCGTAAAAACCTAGAACAAAAATCATCTTTCAAATCGGCACTCTTCAACCCCACGGAATCAACGAACGCTTTCATTCAACTAATTTACATTTGTTTTTCACGTCACCAAATTTCCACCAATGGCGTAGCTCCACCGCTTACTATATAAAACCACACACTACCCACAATTCCTTGATTCGCTCCGACGAAGGGCTAGCGCTCGAAACGTCAGCTACTTGAATCTTTTTACGGTGGTCAATTTACCTTATCGACTCAGTCGATAAAACTAAATTCTCGTGTTTCATCCCCCCACCGACGCAGCACCACAGTTTCTCTAGAAACTAACCCCATTCATTTGCTTACTAAATTACTCGAGCTCAACAGCGCACTTGGTCGGTCTAACTGTTCTCTTTTTTTAATATCAGAGATGATTAACTTTGTACTGTTCTGTTTACTATTATTTAGGTGGGTTCAAAGGGTACGGTTTAGCTGTGATGGTAGAAGTGTTTTGCGGCATTCTGGCAGATGCGGCGTTTGGACCACACATCAGACGATGGGCTGGGGATGAGAGAGTGGCCAATTTAGTGAGCATGATTTTTGTTAACCATAGAGCTGATTTATGATTCATTTTATATCAGTTCTGGTCTAGTCTGAGCCAGACTGGTGATGGCTGTCTGATCAACCGATCTAATCAGTCCTGTGTGGTAAGTTGAACCAGTCAGTCTGGACTAACTAGTCATCTTTTTAGAGCAGTTTTCAATTCAGTGTCATTAAACTAAAGCCATAGTAATTACTCTGGCCAAACATAACTGAGGCAGACAATCGAATGAACCAATCAGAACACGAAGCAATTAACTGTCACCGACGCCAAACGCGGGAAAACACGTGCAGACAAGTCACGGTTTTGGTTTTATCCAATCACAAAGCGTAGCAAAGCAAAACCAAAGTAATTATGAAAATCCATATTGCTCTGAATAGTGTATAATTTGTTATTTTCCCGTCTTTTCGTGTCTAAACGTTGTATTAGTTGAGCACTAAATTCTGACCACTCAAAAGTACTCTACTAGTGAAATGACCAGTATCCGCTAAATAAGTACTTTAAATAGTTATGTATCGTGACATTTTTTATTTTCGAGTATTTTCATGCTAAACGTGAGGTTACCGCTGCTGTTATACGAGGAACTAGTCTTTATTTAGCCTGCGGACAGGCTTAGTAGTAATAGACGTTGGGGGTTTGGGGTCGCCAAAAATAAGCCCCCAAAGGCCCGAATTACCCACCCCACGGATTCATTGCATTCATCCGTGGGGTGGGTAATTCGGGCCTTTGGGGGCTTATTTTTGGTGATCCCGAACGCCCCAACGTCTATTACTACATACTGCTTGAGAATGCTGGTCCGGCACGAGATCGCCCCCACAGTTGCTTGTGAATGCTGATCCGGCACGAGATCACCAATTGAAGAAACAATGCGTTTTTCCCGAGCCCTCCCGCAACGGCAAGCGAGGCATAACCAATTGGAGAAATCCTTATCCATGGTATATCGCAAATTGCGACAATGGGGCGAGGAAGAAGCGGCTTTGTTGTTGTTGGTAAGAAAAAAGAAGTTCTTTTTGATCGGCGCAACCACACAAAATATTTTTTTGGAAGGGCTTCTAATACAATGGTGAAGCCCAATCCAAAAGAAAACATTATCCCTCCAGATATACTTAGAATTGCCGAAGCATTAACTCCACAGCAACTTGTATCACTGATTACCAATTGAAAAAACCATATACCCTTGGTATATCGCGATGGCGCACAGAGATATCACGGTTGAGTTATTGTCCATGAGAGGAATTCCTATGAAAAGAAGGGCGATTATGTCTTTGTGAAAAAACAAAAGGACCATTAAAATATATCCTTGCAGATATTGTGGTTTGTACTTCACACGAGTCTACTCACTCGTGGAGCATCAAAAATATTCTTGCAAGAAGCTGAAAACAGAAAAAATGGCTGCCCGTCTTTGAAAAGAAATCCTCGAGCTCTTCTCAAACATTCTTTAAATGACATCCGTGACTTAAGCTTTGTTTCGGATTACATCGCAGGTAAATCATCACTCGCAGCTTTTCAAACAGAGTTGTGTGGTTATCACCAATTGAAAAAACGCATGGACTTTGTATACCAATGATGACGGCAACACAAGAGTTCATGAACTTTCTCAAATCGAGACACACTGGTCTGAAACAAAAGAGTGCCGGCTGGCTCTCAGCCAGACAAAATACAATTGGGGCATCAGAGATTTCTGCCTTGACAGGATCGTCGCCGTTTGAATCACGGCACAGCTTGCTCATGAAGAAAATTCAGCCAACACATATGCTCAACAATGCGGCTTGTACATGGGGCAATCTGTTCGAGCCGATTATACGCAAGTATTTTGAGCAAAAACATTCTGTTTCCGTTTTTGGTCACAGCATATCTCTTAATCTATCAAGAGAGCATCCGCTTTATCGAAAGGTCACTTGTAGCCCAGACGGTTATTTCAAGGATAAAGACGGCAGCTTTATTCTGTTGGAGTTTAAATGTCCATTCAAGCGAAAAATAGCTATGAACAGAATTCCTAGCTATTATTGCGATCAGATACAAACAGGGCTTGCTTTGAGTGGCGACATGGTCTCCAAAGGTTTGTTTGTTGACGGCTATTTCAGAATGTGTTCTTTAAACCAGATTGGTTCAAGTTTAGCTCACAATTCTTTTCTCAACGCCGGGAAAACATACAAGACAAAAAACAATTCAACTCTTGCCTGGGGGGTCTGTTATCTATTCAGTAAACAAAACATCAAGAGCAATCAAGCCGAACTTATTGATCTTGGGGCAACACAAACAATTGCTTTGTTTGAACATGTCATGGGTTTAATAGCCACCAAAGATGTTTGGGTTGCTTATGGCAAAATACGAATGGAGTTCACAGCCCGTGACGAAAATGACGAATTTTTACGTTTTAACTCCATGAAAGAAGCGTTCTCTAATCCGCGTAGAGAATGGCCGAAACCTGTCGCAATGTTCGCTTGGAAATTGCTCGATCTCACTGAAATTTGGGAGTTTAAAAACCCAGATTTCTTGAGTGACATTCAAAGATCGGTTGAATGCTTTCATGATAATTTATCAAAATTGAAAGGAAGAATCAGAAATTATACTTACACCGAGGACTCTGCCACAATTCCAAACACAGGCGATGACAAGGCCGCTTTGGAAGCCTTTCTAATGGAGCACGTGGCAAGGCTTACTCCAGAGTTCTGAATGCATCATCCCATAAATGTTCGTTTTTGATTATCATAGCATTTGACATCCGTTGTCTCAGACAATTTACAATCGCCCGTTGCGGGGCTTCAAGCGGTGTTATAATGTCCAGGATTTTGTAGATCACAAACGTATAAGATATTCTCGGGAGCTGATCTTCTATTTGTTTGAAGATACGTTTCGTTTCATGGATTTGATCGAGAGTCAACTGCACAGGCAGAAATTTGAGCTTTTTGATAAGCCGGTTCAAAGCATAACCAAACGCATAACTTCGTCCCGGCCGATGGCTTTGTCTGTGGAAATTGTTTTGATGTGTACATACCTGAGCATCATCGACCACTTCCACACGGCCGCATTTTTTACAATAAAGTTCACAAGATTCGATTGATTGTAAAAATGAGCCACCGCAGTCATAACAAGACAGGAGTCTTCGGCCCCAGCGTTCGAGCTCCATGTCTTTGTAATGTTTTTGTAGATATTGCTCCCCAATCTCTGCCAACCCCACATCTTTGCATAACCGATAAAGTTTTTCCGGCAGGCACAAGCGGTGTATTTCTTTTCTGTAATCGCTGCCGTATAGCGAGCGAAGGATGGCAAATTTGTGTTCTTTCTCAAGTTCATTGAGCCGTACGCCAAACTCAGTCATGTTTATATTTAGAGATTGCAATTTTCAATTGGGGGGTTTCCCGCGATTTCCGGTATTGTTGTGTAAAGGCCGTATTTAGAAAATTACAACTTTTCGAAGCTTCTCGAACATACCGAAGCGCCCCACAAATACCGAAGCGCCCCAACTTTGTTGAAAAAAGTTTTTCTGGGGCGCTTCGGTATTTATTTTTTGAAAATTTTTTTTGGGGGCGCTTCGGTATTTGGGGGCGCTTCGGAATTTAGGGGCCTATGTGTGGCGTGATTTTTCACTCAAGATTTGTAGATTAAAACCTGAATTTAGTTTCTCAAATCGGACTTGGATGCTGCGGTGAGAAGACTTATCTTTTTTTGAAACTCTTGTTTGACTTCCTTGCGAAGTTCATTTTTGAGTTTCTCGAGGTCTGGTGTTTGTGTTTGAGTGGCAACGTTTTTTGATGCCTTTACACCATCCCTGATTGCAGCTTTGAGTTCGTGTTATTTTTCCACCTCACGAGTAATTATGGTGAATTCTGCATCACTGATCCTCTTGTCTTCCAGAGCCTTTGAGACCAGTTCATTGACAGAGTTGCGTTTAGCCAGTGCCAGTGTGTAGATATTCTCATGCTTAGTCACTTTCCTCTCTAGCCGCTTGTTTACAGCTGTAAAGCCAACTGATGACAGCCCACAAAGCGTCGCAACGCCGGCAAGTGCTGGACTTGCAACAATTCCGAACCCAGTCAATGCAGTGGCAAGGGCTCCTGATGACAGCCCGACAGAAAGTGACCCAAGCCCAACCGCCGAGTAATGAACTAACGATTGGGTTCGTTTGTATTTCTTTGCGACTTGTCTGTAATGCTTGGCTTCGTCAGACAGCTCTTTAAGCAAGTCAGAAATCTTTTTGAGCCGGAAATCTTCTGCATTGATTTGAGTGATCTCACCATTTGGCAAAACTGGGTAGAGCTTTTCTGTATGGTGGTATTCGGGTGCCGATGGAAGCACATTGGCAGAACTCATGGCGTGGGGTATATATATGATTTTTTAATTTATCTCGATTTCAAATTCTAATGGCCTACCATTGAAGTTAAAGAGGTTGTCATCTTTATCCCTCACTGACAGTGTTATGCTGTTAACAAATTCGCCAGACGCGGTGTCACGCAAGACATGCTGTGGTGTTGGTTGGTAATGAACCTTTTCAAATGATTTCCCACGATTGCGAAGCGCGCCAACACACTCGAAGGTTTGCCATTGAGCAAGTTCTGTTCTTTGTCAACCAGGTCGCAGTGGACAAAGTAAGTGCTTGGAGATGTAAACCCTTTTACAGCTGTACTCCAAAACGGTGTACCACTTATACCCAGAAAATCTGTCAGATTTTTACTAAACGTTACATTATTGGGACTTTTAATTAACATTATTCCTTCTGCTGTGATTGTATCAACTGTTAGATCAATAACTGGTCTATTCGTTTTTATCTCAAGGAAATCTTTCACAATGTTATCCACTGTGTAAAACCCAGGAATTAAGAATACTTCAGTAACCCTTCCATTACTGCCAGGTGCTGAGATAACCGCTCTTTCTTTCAAGTTGTACCACGAGTTGGTGAGTGAGGCAGACAGGAGCCGGATGTAATTGGGCATCGGAAGTGCGTGATCAAAGTACACTGTGTATGGGTTCGAAGTCGTGACAAATGTCAACACAACCATGACAGATGCGAGTATATATAAGTTTTATTTTATTTCAATTTCAAATTCCCAGGGCATGCCTTTGAAGTCAACGAGGTTGCTCTTTTCATCTCTGATCGACAGTGTGATGTCATTTACATGTTTACCAGAGCCATCTACAGTATGCCAGACGCCATGTTGGGGCCCTTGGTAGTTGATCTTATCAAAAGGTTTTCCGGTTACATCAAAACGAGCCAATAAGCTTGAAGGTTTGCCATTGAGAAGGTTCTGTTCTTTGTCAAGCAGATCGCAGTAGACAAAGTATGTGCCTGGAAGTTTAAAACCTTTTATGGTAAAATTAGGATATGTTTTTATGTCTATATGAAACAATCTTGAGAGATTTGGGGAAACCCATATTATGTATTTTTGTCCTGGGTTTAAAATAGAAAGAACGCCAAGTTCATATGGTTTTGCCTGCAGAGCAATACCCTTTTCTTTAAATTTACCATTTATCATGTCTGCAAGGCTATTAGGAGTAACAAACCCAGGGCCAATGTCAATGATGGTAGTCTTTGGGTTATCACCAGAAACGACTGCGGCTATTTTCACTTTTTCTACCAAGTTATGCCACGAATTGTAAAACGAGGCAGACAGGAGGCGGATGAAGTGTGCATTCTGGATCACGTGATCAAAGTACAGAGTGTAGGGGTTCGAAGTTGTGGTAACTGTAAGCACCACCATGGTGTGTATATGTAAGTTTATTGGAAAAACATAAATATACACAGGAAAACATTTAAAAATATAAATATACAATCATGTTTGGCAGACGGCCCGGTGGATTTAATCCTAATTCAAATCTTGGTATAAACATCGGCGGCCACAATTACGGGCCCCCACCCCCTTTTTATTCGCCCCCAAACGCTTATACCCATGTAAAGCCAAAGCCACCACCCCCTAATCCTGAAATTGCTTGGTTGAGTTCGCCGGAGGCTGCCAAGCTCTCTGCCGCGGCCAAGGCCAAGGCGATCTCAGACTTCAAAAAGCGTTTCCCTCGCGCCGATATGTCTCACTTTGAAGTTCAAGTAGATTTTGGCGACGACCACAAAACAGCCACAGGGGAAGTGCTTTACAAAGAGGGTCCTGGCTCATGGGCGCTCGTTGCAAGAATGCCCCACAAAGATTGGACTGGCGCCGAAAGAGACGCTCTTGGCCTTGTCTATGACGGGGGTTTCCCTTATCAGTTATCGTTGGGGCAACAAATGTTATCAATCCCGGCTGTTGCTTTCTCCACCACAATAGACAAAGACATGATTGGTACAATATAAAATGACAAAGAGCAAAAGGTTTACGTCACGCCAACTGATTATTTCACAACGAAATACAGAAATATCTTCAGGGACACACAGATTTCATTCACAACCGCGAAATACGGCCGAAAGTGGATGGGCGGGCCGCATATGAGTTTTTGGCCACAACAACTCTCCTTCGCTCTGTGGTGTGCAACAACCGGCTGTGGAATCTCGCGTGACATTCTCTTCGATAAGAACTCCAGTCTATCTTTAACACCACAGTTAAGATCGTTTTACCGGTTTCATGTTTATTTCACAACAAGGCGAATTCTTTACCAGATGGGCGGGGAACAAAGCGTGAGTGCTTTGCCAGACGACCCTCCATTCAACCAGAAAGACAACAAATACAACATCGACGCGTACAAGAAGATTTGCATAGAGTTTGGCATCGACCCCAGTTCTGACTTCCGTTACACATACGGCAAGAACCACGGTCTTGGGAATGTCTACATTTGGGAATACGGTGGTGGCCCCACCTCTACCGATTACACTTATCCAGACTCCGATCTACAACCAAAGACAAAAGTGTTGGGAAGGTTCCTTGTTTTCCTCACCCCTCCCCCCTGTTCCCCCCTCTTTCAAAGTTGCTGTTAACACAAATACTTAACTTACACTGTATTTTGTATAGTGGTTATCAACATTGGATTTGGGGGAGAGGGGGGCTATAATAAGCGTTGCGCGCGCCTTCAATTGAGCTGAAACCCAAAGCTAGTGCCATTTTTTTAACGTTTTACAAACCTTCCCAACTAATTTTGTCTTGGGTTGTGTGTGGAAATTACTTGGGTGTGGTCTAGGCATTACCTCTTTTTCTACGAAAATCAAGGCGCCAAATACATTATCATAGTATGACATGTTTTGTGATTGTCTCTAGCATGAGTGTCGGAAATATTCTTACTTGGTTTGGTGAATGACAGTACAAGATAATGAAATACAAATTGAATATAACAAGTGCGTTGGTAATCGAGTTAATTGCATGACACGATAGATAACAACATGGAAGCACTCGACGAGCTTGGTGTTCGCGAACAGCGCCTTGTTTATCTCGTTACATATAGTAGAGCAGACTTGGAAAAAGTGCCAACGAGAGAATCATTCGCTGAAGCAGTTACACTGGCATGGATGCAAGCAACTGGCGTAAGAGTACAACAATGGGTTGTAGCGCGTGAAATGCACGCTAACATGACTGATAGTACGAGCTGTAATATCTTTCATTATCATATGGCCCTGAAGATAGTAAAGCGGACAAGATGGTTGAGTGTTCGCAACTGGCTTGATGAGAATTACGGGGTGAAAGTCAATTTCAGTTTGCATCATAATACGTACTATAGCGCTTACAAGTATACTACCAAAGAAGACGCTGAATTCGCGGTATCACATGGCCACCCAGACCTTCAAAGTGCAATTCCCCCAAGAACGGAGAAAGCTATTTCAAGTAACAAACAAAAACGGAAAGCTGCAAAGGAAAGCAATGGTAAAGGGAAGAAAGGACGTAAACGCGGACTTTCAGTCTATGATGTTGCTGAATATATTCAGACGAAAAAGATTAAAACAAGATTGCAACTAATGTCTGTAGCCGCTCAACAGAATCGTGAAGGAAAGCGAGACTTAGCGATGTTTATTTGCAATCGAGGTGGCAAAACTGTTGACGAATGTTTAGCAATAGCCGATGAGTTAGCTTGTGCAGAGGAGAAGTACGCTAGATCGCAAAAAACTAGGATTGAACTTTTGGAGGAAATGAAGGAAGGTGAATGTATATCAGAATGTAACGGACAATGGTTGCAAGCCGCTACGAATCTTTTGCAACGTAATGAAATTCCAGTGCGAGATTTTGTCCAGGCAATTTATGTCCTGTTAGAGAAAGGCAGGGGAAAATATAGAAATGTCTATATTCATGGTCCAGCAAACTGTGGGAAAACATTTATTCTTTCACCCCTTAAGGTTATATACAAGACCTTTTGCAACCCGGCAACGGGCACATTTGCCTGGGTTGGAGCTCAGGAGGCGGAGGTTATTATGTTGAATGATTTCCGTTGGAAACCGTCAATAATAGCGTGGGGCGACATGTTGCAGTTGCTGGAAGGGGACATTACTCATTTACCAGCACCCAAAAATTTCGCCAAGCGAGATATCGAGCTTGAAAGGATACGCCGGTGTTTGCAACCGCCGATGCTCCTATTGTACTAGTGAAAGGTGGAGTAGTAGATGTCGCCAACACAGAGATGTTAAATGTTAGATGGAAATTTCTTCATTTCTGGCGGCAAATTCCTCCAGCGGAACAATTACACATTTAGTACCATGTGGACACTGTTTCGCCCAGTTAGTGTTAAACAACATAAGCTAAGAGTTATCAGTCATCGGTTTTCACCGTTAATTAATTGTACAAGTTTATCATTACTCCACGAACGCGCGACATTACTCCATTCATATATGGTGAATTATACCTGTTGAAAGCAATGTAAATTGAAGCAAAAGGGCCAATGTTAATGTCTTTGTTATAAGGGCTTATTAGAATGAAGAATCCAGTTGTTTTGGTTTCATTTCGGTAGAAATCAAACATTACTCCACGAAAAGTACAAAATAAAAACAAGATAATTAGATTCATATTTTAAAAACTGTTTCTGGATGGAGTATTGTTCAAAATGAGGGAAATCCTTACTTTAGAAATTAAATAACGATGTACTGTGCTCTGCTTTTAAGTTATTAACGACAATCCACTGTCATCGAAATGAAATACCTTTTAAACGCTATTTTTTGAGTGCTTTTAGGTGTGGAGTATTGTGGAGTAATGTTGGGAGAAGTACTCATGCGAAACAGAGACGTCACGCAAATTTGACAGGTCGTTACGTTAACACAGAGTAAATTATAGGAAGAATCGTTTTTAGTCGCTTTTGAAGTATTTAGGGGTTAATTGCTTTGGTTAGTATATCGTCCAAACCTCTATCGAAGTAACTTCTAAATGACATTTTGTTCCTACAAATAACACCAGTCGTTAATAAAAAAGGTTGAGTTTTATTAGTACTTTGTTCGATAACCTTTTCCTTTGATAATTAATTGAATTCGTGTTGGCATACTATCTATTGCACGGTCTATTATAGCAGGATCCACATCACCTAATGTTCGCAGAACCCTAGTCTTAAATTCTTCAAATGACTCCTTAGTAATGTTCCTTTCAATAGCTTCTTTTTCTAAAGTATCCTTAACAACATTGAAAATATTTTCTATTGGATTTAGATCCGGAGAGCGCGCTGGTATCCTTAAAAGTTCACTTTCAGTTTGTTCTAAAGCGTTCATTGCTGCCTTGGACGTTTGTGAAGCATCATTATCCATTACAAATTTACGAGATCTATTCCTCTTTGGACCTGCGCGTCCAAAACAAAGATTAAAATGTTCTCTTATGAAATTGGCAAAGAATTTTCCATTTAATTTTTCATAGGGTTCTTTGAGTATCACGCCGTGGCTGTACACCATTGCTACCATGACATGCAGGCGTTTTCCTCCAGCCAAATCTTTTGAACCTTTTGATGTTACCTGCAGGCCTTCGTTTTTTCGCCGCCACACTTTTGATTTTGGAGCCATGGCAGTGTTCATTGGGTTGGTCTTATAAACGAATGAGACCCCATCCAAATAAAAGCAAACTTCTTCTCGCCAAAATCCTGGATTGTTTTTTTCTTCGCGGTCCATCTTTCTCGCGTATTGCACGCGTACTTTTCGATCACTTTCTCTAAGAAGACCTTTCCTGCGCGTTTGAAGTAAGCGAAACCCCATTTCATTCAGACATCTCGCGTATGTTCTTAGACTTGTTGTTTGAAGGCTAAAATCGCAGTATTGCACTAAATTCTCAACTGTCAGATGAGCGCCTTCATCTCTCAACTTCAATAGGTTTCTTTGTAGCACTCGTTTCATCCGTGGGGACACTTTCCTCGGCCGACCACTCTTCTTTTTTACACTCAAGTTCCTCTTAGGTAGTAAAAATTCTTTCCAAATTCGTTCTGCTGAAGACGTTGACATACCACACTTGCGCCCTATTTGCGGGAAACTTGCACCCGTTTCTCTTCTTAAATATATTACAAGTGCTCTTTTCTCCGGGGATATTTTAGCCTTGAAAACCATTGTAACACTTTTTGTACTTCTGATCACTAGCAATTCGAATTAAATAGTTTCCGCAAATCCTCATTACGCTGCCAGTTTAGTCATCTGGAAAGTTCTAAACCTTTCGGATCCACATTCATGGTCCATCTACGTGATCGTTTTCACATGTACGTGCAGTTTGAAGCGTCATTCCAGAAAGCTATTATTGGACTCAGTAATAACACGTATCATCTCAAACTTATAACGTAACATCGCGAAAACGAAGCTTTACTATGCAATATTATTTGGCCTTTTAGGATGCAAAGTATGTCGTGGTTTTCACACACTTTGTCACGCAACCGTTACAGTTTGATCATTATTATACATTTAGAACAATCCGTCAATTTGAACGTTTTCACCTCTGACATGGACATCAAGAAACACTAATTAATTATCATTTTGCGGACGAAGTCTTAGCCCTATATCGTTAATACTTTTTCTTTTATGAGTACTTAAAACTTTTCAGTTTTCACACAACCAAAGACAAAAGTGTTGGGAAGGTTCCTTGTTTTCCTCACCCCTCCCCCCTGTTCCCCCCTCTTTCAAAGTTGCTGTTAACACAAATACTTAACTTACACTGTATTTTGTATAGTGGTTATCAACATTGGATTTGGGGGAGAGGGGGGCTATAATAAGCGTTGCGTGCGCCTTCAATTGAGCTGAAACCCAAAGCTAGTGCCATTTTTTTAACGTTTTACAAACCTTCCCAACTAATTTTGTCTTGGGTTGTAGCTCTGTTCGATGATGAGCGAGTGACTGACAGAAAAGACCCCAACTATCGCGCCAATGGAATAACTTTCGTCCGCAACGACCAAGGGGCGGACACCCAGTTCGAGCACTTTGTGCCAAATTACGCACAGGGGTTAACACAGCCAGGGCTCGCACGTATGAACCAATCAATCGAGGCCTTTGTGTACTGCATTCTTGGTTCACAAGCCAAAACCCGCAGCAGCATCATTGGAAGAGGAGGCCGGGCCTTCGAAACGCAGAGAGTATTCCTCACCCATCTAGAGGAGGCCATAATACTGAATGACATCGCAACAAGCGTACAGCGTTACCAGCTTGCCATCCAAGCAACGAAAGTGCGCCTGGACTTTGCGACAGCACCCGGAAGCTGACTCATGCCATCACGCATGATTATCAACACAGAGAGCGTGATCGGGTATAACAACAATCTACAGGAGGCAACGCAAGGGATGAAGCTGGGCGTAAACAGTGGTGTTAATCTGGGCACAAAAAAAGCCTCCCTTCGCCACATGGACGGTGGACCAACAAAGATCAAT
The DNA here is from genome assembly GCA_024195265.1 of Dendrophyllia cribrosa. Lineage (NCBI taxonomy): Eukaryota > Metazoa > Cnidaria > Anthozoa > Scleractinia > Dendrophylliidae > Dendrophyllia > Dendrophyllia cribrosa. Next base: position 14,563,996 of record JAJLRJ010000013.1, on the reverse strand, counting down.
CCACCAAACAGCCACCCATCAAACCCGATACATAAGCAGGCCACACAGGCACAGGGCATCGCCCCACCCACACCCACACCACAACCAGCCCCCACACCACACCCAACAACAACAGCCACACCCGCACCCCCACCCACACCACAGCCCGACTCACATCGCGTAAACAAGACACTCATTGGTGTGGGTGCGCTTGCTTTGGCAGGGCTTTTAGTTTGGTCTAGATAAGTGTTCAAGACTTCGCACGCTTGGTAATCCTTTCAACAAGGAAGGCCACCACGGCAAGGATGAGCAGCCAGGCGTGTTTACCCAGATATGAGATGACCGACCCAGCCGCTTTGAAGATGAAGCCCACAATTGAGCCAATGAGGCCAGGCAGTGCGCTGGCTGCCTTTTTGCCAAGCTCTTTAAGCCCATTGCCAATAGCTCGTGTGGCCTTTGCCAGGCCATTCAAGGTTGCGAGTACCACAGCGCTGATGGTGATGCCAGCTGCCAGAACAATCGCTTGCAGGGTCCGTCCGTATTTCTTGAAGATTTCTCTAACCCTCTCTCTCAAAGACAGCCCCCTCTCCCGCACTTCAATTTCTGTATTGAGCCTTTCCAGTTCTACATCACGTTCAGCAACCCGGTCTCTCGCAGCATCTTTTTCAGAGGAAGACGCGCTCTCATCCTCTATGACGCGTTCTGCCGTTCAAGCTCTTCTTTGTTCTGTTTCAGTTCGTCCAGTGGTTTTATGGCGTCCCTTTTTGCTCCAAGTTCCTCTAAGCGGCGGTTTAAACCCCTTGTTTCAAGCATGCTTTTGTCGATGTCTTTTCGTAGTTTGTCTGCTTCTTTGGCAGCTTTTTGTTTCTTGTCCAGTTCTTTTCGTTTAGCTTGTTTCTCAGCTTCAGCCTGTCTCTTTTCATTTTTCAGTCTTTGTATTGCCTCCGTATCCAGTGGCCCTGCATCTTCCAGTTCCCGAATCTGGTCCTCATACTCTTTGGTTCTATTACTGAGGGCATCTATCTCGCGGCGAAGTTTTTGTGCATCATCACCAGCCATTTGTTCTTTTTGTTGTAGTTCTTTTTGTTTTGCTTCCTGTTCTTTTTCTTTTGCTTGAAGTGCAGCATTTGTGTCATTGAACTCTTCAGTCAAAGACTTTCCGAGAGCCCTTTTGATCTCTTTTGGAAGAGAAGTGTTGAGAGTCTTTTCGAAAGCCCCACGGCTTTTTGTGTAAAAAGGATACCATTTTTCTCTAGTATGATATTTTACCTCGATGATGGCTCCACCTGATTTTGGTGCCCTCTCCTACCGAAAATTAAGTTGACCTCTGTCTGCGTTGGGAAACTCTCTCGTAATCTCGCCAAAGGCCATATCCTCCTGGGTTATCATCCGCTGGCCTTGAGTAGCCCCCTCAATGAAAGAGGTTTCTTCAGTGTGGGAGCCTTGTTGTTCTGGGGGCAACCTTGTTCTTGTGCCCAAAGGCACTTGTTCACCAGCTGGGGTGGATGAACCGCCTCGTTCAAAGGGGCCGGTGTCTTGGGCCCATTTTCGTTGGGCTTTTTGCCATTCTTCTTCTGGAATTTGACCCCCCATTACTTCAAGGCTCTCATCGTCATCATCATCGTCATCCCCCTTGTCTGGGATGAGAGGGTCTCTGTCAGTTGTCTCAGTTGGATCATATTCGCCTTCTGCCATCGTGGGTATATAAAAATAAATTTTAAAAACACAAATATATACCATGGCTGTGCAACCGAATCTACTTCCATCTCACAGTGAAAAGACACTGGGCGCCATGAAGGCAGAGCGAACCGTCAAGCGCATCACATTCAACCCTTCTGAGGCCAATCCCGGTGAGACACTGTACGTCTCGGTGCCCAAGCTGGGCGAGCACGATGTCATTGTGTCCGACTCACTTGCACTGGTGTTTAACATCAACCTAGCCGGCGGCCACGCTAACAATTATCTCGTGCAAAATGTTTCTCGGGCCCTGGTGGACAGGTTCGTTGTAAAGTTTGCCGCCACCACTGTCCAGGACACGGTTGGGTACGACATCTACAAGATCTTCGAAGACTTATTCAAATCAACCGATGAGCAGGAAAATATGCTTATGGAGGGCATCCAGAGTGTGGGTTTGTGTAAGATTCGCTCTGGTGCTGGCGACAAGCCGACCTCAGGCGTGGATGCGGAAAACAAGCTTGAGACAATATACAAGAATAAGTATCGCATCAAACTGGATCACCAAATCTTAACTGATCACGGAATCATATATCCTCAAGCATTATTCAATGATCTGGTCTTCGAACTAACCCTCGCTCCCGCAAGCCAAGTTGTCCATGGCTCAGATACAAGCAAGCTCGTGTACAAGTTGGAAAACATCCAGCTGGAGTATGAGACGATCAGAAGTAAGAGTCTGGCCGACGAAGCAACAAGCGCTTACACTAGTGGTAAGGAGTTCGCTTATGACCTCGTAATGCGAGATCGGGTGCATCCCTTCACAAAAGGCGTTGACACTCGGATGAATCTTCGGGTTAACCCACAGCGCCGGTCTCTCAAGGGCATCCTCTTGCTGTTCATCAATCCCTATGTAGCGGGTGCCAGGGACTCTGAGAGCTATTTCAACCCCGACATCACCAAAGTTAAGGTCACAGTCAACGGGGTCCCAAACAGGATCTACAACGAGGGCATCAGTGGTACTGACATGTGGAGAGAGATAACCCGGCATTTTACCCCACACACGGACGGCAGGCCTAACATGAACCTGACAAAATATCTCACAGGCAACAAGTTTGGTCTCTGGATTGACCTGCGGTCCATGGCAGACACAGCCCTGCACGGCAACGGCCAACGGCTCGTCAACACACAGGATGGCGTGCAACTCGAGATCGAACAAGACGGTAAAGGTTCGGGAACCGCAAACTGCCACATCTTCACCATCTCAGACTCACAGATGAACATCTTGGGCAAGCAGCTGGAATCTGTACAGTACTAAGTATAAATTTACATATATACCATGGCCACAAAACAACAAACCACAAACAAGATCAACTTCTATGCCAAGCCGGCTCCACTGCCATCCACCGGACCATTATCACACAATGAAATACAAAGACTTCTGGCAAAGGCCCCCTCCCCACCAGTTTACAAACCAACTAATATAGCGGTTGGTTATGGACCCAAGAAAGCTGCCATTCAACGCACTAATCGTGGGCCCCACTAACTCTGGCAAGACACAGTATCTTCTCTCCCAACTGCGAGGCCCCTTTAGGGGTTGTTTTGATTACATCGTTTTATTCTGCCCCACATTTGTCAAGAACAAGACATACGATGGCTTCGTGAACCGCGATCCGCACATCTTCGTGATTGTCTGCCAACAGCATGAGATCGAAGCCTGGTTGAAGCTGGCGAGCTTCTTTTTCACATGCACCAACACTTTATTCATTCTAGATGACTGCGCCGCCTCCAAAGATGTCAAAGGCCGCACGAGTCAGCTGGTCAATCTGGGGTTCAGCGCAAGGCATGACGGCATATCCGTGTGGGTCTTGACCCAGCAGATCACCAGCATTGCCAAGCCATATCGTGATAACATTGCAGCGATTGTGCTCTTTTACACGCCCTCCAGCAAGACCACCAAGGCCATCTTCGAAGACTATGCCGGCGAGCTCTCCCATGAGGAGTACAAAGAGCTTATTGCAAGGCTCAAATCCCGCAAGTTCTCCCACCTGGTTTTCTCTCTTAGACACCCGTATGGAATTGAGTACAAAGTTTAAACACACACAGCCACACAAATATATAAACACACATATATACCATGAATGCGCTAACCAGCCTACACAAACTGTGTGTGCTTTCACAGCTTTTGGATGAATTGCACAAACACACACTTGATGCGCAAAACAAAATTATCAAAGCCGCTGGCGAGGAAGATCTGCGCCTCATGCTTCTCAACAGATATCCATTGCGGTTGAATTCTATGCCAGACACCACGGCGGGGCTTATACGTGAGCTTGAAACTCTTTTACCCGACATCAAGAGAATTATTGAAAAATAAAAAACAAACACATATGTATACCCTGATGATGGCAGAAGCCGCTGAAGACCAGGCCTTGAACGAAGTAATGCAGATGCTGGAGGCCACCCCTGGTGCCGCACCTCCCACAGGGCTAATTGGTGACAATGGCATTCCTGCCAAACGTGAGAGTCTTTCAATCCTTGTTTCAACTGGCAAGGCAAAAGAAGCTATCGGCGTGCAGCTCACACACGATCATGTGGCGCGGTTGTCAGATAAGGACGTTGAGAAGTACTGCAAAAGGTACGAGGCCTACGTCGGCAACAAGACGACCGAATCCCTAATTGATTCAGCCATCACGCTCGTGACCAAAGGCGTTGGTATGGTGGTCCCGATTGATGATGTGGCGGAGTTGCAGCAAGAACTCAAGAACAACTACATCATCAACCAGGAGCTGGCAAAGCTTGCTGGGGGTCTTGCCCTGCGATGCGGACGATGGCTGGCGCTTGCCAATGCTGCTCTCATCACAACAAACCGCATCAAGTTTGAACGAGATCCTGACAAGGCTGACTTAATTGTTTTGGAAGATCAATCCACACATCCAACCAGAGACAGTGAAGGTTACCCACTTGAGGGCTTTGATGAAGTTGAACTGGGACCTGTGTTGACCTCGCAGGAACCTTGAAGGAACCTGGCTGGAACCTGGCTGGAACCTGGCAGCACACTTATCAGCACACCTATCACAAGATAAATTAAAAAATCATATATATACCCACGATGGCAACACCACTCGAGACGATACCTGAAGAAACTCCAACTCCAACTCCAACACCTGCACATGTTACCTCTGAGGCCCCGAAAACAAAGCCTGCAACAGAAAAGAACCCCGGCCGCATTGCTTCTGGCAAAAGGCTAGCAGAACGCAACCGCCTGGCCCGTGAAGCAAAGAAAAAGGCCGAAGAACAAAAGCCTGCACCATCAACAAGTGGGGCAACAAGTGACACAACAAGTGGGGCAACAAGTGACACAACAAGTGACAGCGACAGCAACTCAATCTTTTATATTCTGGGGTTTGGAGGGTTGGCTGTCTCTCTTGCTGGTGTTTATTACCAACGCGAAGCCATGATGCAAGGGCTTGGACGTAAATCTAACACACCAGTAACACCAGCAAACACACCAGCAGCCACACCAGCAGCCACACCCGCTGCACCACCCCCATCTCGAATTCCGATAAGACAAGGAATTAAAAAATGGAATAAAAATCACATATATACTGGACATGGATTTTTTACAGGGGATCATGACTGGTGCTGCAATCGGAGGTGTGCTTTTTTGGGGCAAACTTAGCGTGGCCTCCGTTAAAACAGTTCTCGGATTGGCAATGAACAGACACAACGAGCCGCCCAAGTATGTGTTCGTACCCGAGCCCGAGCCTGAGCCTGAGCCGGGCCTGAGCCCGAGGAACCCCAATGCCGATGCTGAGGCCTGAGTCTGAGTCAGAAAAAATAAAAATCATATGTATACTGGGCACAAACCATGTCTGACAACAAGCTTGTGAAGTCTATCCTCGACGCCGCAACAATCACTGGCCTTGTCGCTGGTATTGGTTGGATTGGGAAAAAGACCATCAAAGAAAACTTCACTGCCGACCCCAGTGCAAGCTTGATGAACTACGTTAAGTTCACAGCCGTCACGGCTGGCAGCATCGCGCTGAAGAAATATCTCGAGGATCAGAAAATCCTCCCAGACAACATGTAAAAAACATATTGTATACACACGACCACAATGGCTTCGATTGCAATAATGGCCCTTGGCGCTGTTCTTAATGCGGCAGCTTTCACTGGCGGCAATTATCTCGCGAAATATCTGTCTGGTGATAACGGAAAGGCAGCAGTGGATGAGAAAATCCGGCATGACCGCGCCCTGGAACAATACCAAGCTGCTTACGCCAAATACCAGAAGGACCGCACCAAGCTCCTCGACTGGATTGCAGCCAACGATCGGATTAAACACCAAGCTAGCAAAAACTTCCAAACCACCGACCAAGCCCTGGTCTTGTATAACCAGATGCACCAAACACAACCAGATAAACAAATCAAAGACTACAAAGAGCCTCAGTTCTCGGACTTCTACAAGCCCAGCCCACAACAACAGACTGGTGAACTTGTGTTCCTTGGAGGCACCCTGCTTGCGGGTGGGTATGCGGCTTATCGCTTTCTGTAAACAAACATATATATACCATGGCTACGCCCGCCTTTTCTAAAGAAGAGTGTGACGATCTTATGCAACAGTTGCTCCTTTTACCGACATGCCCCCGGGATAAACAAACTGAGGAAGTGGCGAAAGTGCTTCAGAAACTTGCTGAAGAAATGCCCACATCCATGCCGGAAAAAAATCAGGAATTGCTTCGCACACTCATAAAATTCCTAACGGCTCAAGAAACTGAGGAAATAAAACAAGCGGTTCATAAAGCGCGTGAACTAGCTAGAAACATTTATCCCGACCGTTTTGAAGAAATTGATGTGGACAGAGATATTGAAGAGCTGCGCATTTTCTTTGCACAGCATAGCCGTGGGCCGAACACATCTCCGGCCGCATAAGACATGGGCATACACCGATTCATAAACTCTATATATACCCCTATGGAGGCCAAACTCTCTAAGATCTATTACAGCCCGAAAGGGTATTGGAAAGGTCTTGCCGCTGTGAAAAAGCTAGCTGCAGCGGCAAAGGTCTCTGATGATGTCGCAAAGAAATGGCTGGTCAAACAAGCCCTTTGGCAAGTTTACCTCCCAGCGCCACGCGCTATCCCTCGACCTAAGTTTGATGTCTCATCACCCAATGCAGTGCATAAAGCAGATCTTCTCTTCCTGCCCTACGACAAACTTCCCCGCGGGAGAAAGATTTACAAATACGCATTAACCCTTGTTGATGTGGCTAGCCGTTTCAAAGCAGCAGAGCCTCTGACTTCGAAAGAGTCTGAAGAGGTGGCTAAAGCGTTTGCGCGGATTTACAGGCGCGGGCCTTTGAAATGGCCGCAACTCTTGCAAGTTGACCCTGGGAAAGAGTTTATGGGTGCTGTGACAAAGGCCATGGAAAACAACAAAACGACCATTCGCCGCGGGCGGGTTGATATCCACAGAGACCAAGCAATTGTGGAGAGATTCAATCGCACCCTGGCTGAAAGACTGTTTGGTTACCAGTATGCTGTTGAAATGAATATGCCTTCTAGCCGCTCGACTGCTTGGGTGAAAAGGCTGCCAGAGGTTGTCTCGGCCTTGAACAATGAAGTAACAAGACTCACTGGCAAGAAGCCCGCTCAATCAATCAAAGATAAAGCAATATCTTCCAAACCCGCGACTCCATATGCTAGGCCTGTGGGGGTGAATGAGAAGAAGCTCCCTCCCCGGGTGAGTGCGAGATATCTTTATTATCCTGGTGAGCTAGAAGGGGGTGGGAGGCGTGCGACCGATCCGATCTGGTCTTTGAAGGTCTTCAACGTTGAGAGAGTTGTCACCAAGCCGAATGAGCCAGTGGTGTATTATCTATACGATGGGCCCAAGAGAGGGTTTGTTCGTGAGGAGTTGATGGTTGTGCCGCCGGGCACTCAGTTGCCCCCAGCTGGGCTCTAGCGCGTGTCTTTGTGTCCGTATGCCAGCGTGTGAACACCATCATCCTTGATCCAGCGCTTAGAGTCAAAGGGAGAGAGCGTTGTCTTGGTGATGTGCTCACCGAAGATTTGGTGGCCTTTGCTTCTTAGCCTGTCCATCCCGTGCTTGAAGGTTCTCCTATCGAAGAGGGCGTCCTTGTAATTCTGGTGGGTGATCTCTTTCTTTGTGACAACCTTGGTGGTGCCCTTTGCTTTCTTGATGTTTTTGTCGCCATCCAGAAGGATGGAGTACATCTTCGAGCGAAGACACACAACCTCCGAGATCGGCTTACCCGCGCACTCGTCCTTCATCTTGCCGATGACCTTCTTGTTAAGCTGGCTGTGCAAGGGATGGTCCTTGGGATAATCGCTTGTGTCATAGAGTTCGTCCCGAAGGTTCTCCATGTCTTTGTAGACATCATCCGTCTTGATCTCGAGGAGTAGGGAGTCTGTGTCTGTGTAGAGTAGGTCTACTCGCGGACCATATTTCAGCTTGAGATGGTTGTAATGGAAGTCGTACATCAGTGTTTTGGAGAGATCAAGGATGCACATGCCTGTGTAGACTGGGCGGTTGAAGAGGATTTTCTCCCTCTGCATCTGGATACCCGCCAGATTGCTTCCAAAGATCGCTGCTCTAGTAAACAGTGGGCTTGCGATAAGCTTTCTAATCTTGTCTTGCTCGTGCGACCGGACAAACTTCATGTCGATTCGATTTCTGAGGTCCTCCATTGTTTTACCGAAGACGGAGTTGTTCATGAGCTTGAAGAAGTTCTTCTCAAAGTCGGAAGTAGCCTTCTTCCTGAGCTCGGTGTTCAGGGAGATGTATGGCTCCATCCACGCCCTCTGCTCAAACTTGAGGATTTTGTGGATTTTCGTCAACTTCATTCCAAGATCCAGGTACTGCTGGAGTGTCCTGTAATGCAACACGTACCTGGATTTGTTGTTCAGGGTAAGGAGCAGCTTCTGCGTCTTGTCTTCTGGCTGTCCCTCTGCCAAGGCCCTTTGGTATGGTAACATCCATTCCTTTGGGACGACTTGCTTTTCTGGAGCTAGAGGATAAGCGTTGTGCTCATCGTGCAGCTCCTCGGGGTACTCAAGATCAACCTCGAGAATGTAACCAATCTTTCTGTTTGGCTTCCACCTCCTGATCTGGTGTTGTGTTGGAAAGACAGGGCACCATGCGAAGTTGCCAACTGGGAGAGGCTGACTCATGGCCCATCCATAGAGATTATTCGCGTCGAGATACATGATGTAACTTGACTCTTCGTTGGGGTTGTGGCCACGAAGATAGGGGTTGTTGGCCTTACAGTGCCGCCTGCTCTCCATGGATATGCCACCTCGCAAGCCTCTTTCAACAAAGAGATGCATGTTGACGTCTGTGAGCAGCTCCAGGTTGATTTTCGTATACCTGAGAAGGGCGTCCCAGGAGAGACCAGGGCTTGTATAATAATGTGCCGGGTCAAGCTTGTAATGTTGCAGACATGTTTTTCTGAAGTTCTCGAAAACATCAGCCAGAAGAAGCACATCTGTCTCAAGGTAGAGGTCGTGGTAATCCCCAAGCGTCTTGCATCCAAATACCTCCCACACTTTTTGCGCGTGGGCGTATTCTTTATCTGAGATGCCTTCCTTCTTGAGCTCGCTGTAGAAGGCATCCTTCGGCGGGAGTAGAGGCCTCATCGAATCGAGTCCAAGAGTCCATGTATTCGTATGGGTAAGTCCCTTTTTGCGGGAGAAGGCCGCGTCTGGCTTGGTTCTTCTCGTGGTTTGCCGTGATTGTGAAGGACTCTGGCTTGTTTGCATCAACCAGGGCACTGAGGCTTGACTGCATGAACTGCAAGCTGTCAATGAACCTCAGCTTGCCGAGGGAGAAAGAGATGTATTTCTCCATGTTGTTTGGGATGCATTTCAAATCAGAATGCACATCCGCAATTCCACTCATGATGTGGTGTGCATCATAACCCTTCAAGTTGTGAAAGATTACCGGGATTATTTCCATTTTCGGGTTGGTGCGGAAGTAGTTGATGTTTCAATCACTGTGAGCCGCACCCCGATATTTACCTGTGATGTGGCAATGATCTTTGACTGCGTCTCGAACAGAGTCTTGGATTAGAGACTCCCCACAGAACAGGCAATCGGTCTGCTCGAATAGATTACCTGGGGCGGCCTGCATTTTGTTTCTTGGTCCAACAAATGGGAACTCATCCAGTTTGCCATCATCGTCCTGGATGTAAGTTTTGAAAATGTTTTGAAAACATTTATTGGTGTGGCGATGAACATGGCCAGCGTATTCTCCGGTGTTTGGGTCATAGGCCGCAACGGCGTCCCTGTGGTTCTCTTTGACGAGAGACTTGTCACAGATGTGGCAATCTGTTGCACGGTTGAATTCTGCCCAGTCTGCTCTTGTCATGGAGAGTGGTACCTTGTGTTGCAGCTCGTCTCTGATCGCTCCTTCCAGCTGTTGAAGGCTGTCGAGAAAGACTGGCACCGCATCCTCTCCTCTGTATAGGTAAGGGCCCTTTGTCTCTCCATCAGAGCGAACAGCTAACATGCAGAACCCGCATGGTTTATGTACGGATGTTGCAGTGGTGCTGCTCTGTTGGGGATCTGGTATGCAACCGTGGACTTTTTCGACAATGCTTTCGAAGTCAGCATATATGACCCAAGGCTTCTTCATCTGGTTCTGGAAGTTCTCGAAGTGGAGGAAGTTTTCGCCTTCTTTTGGCATTTCAGCTCGTGTCGGTCTGCCTTTGACTCCTCTGCAATAGAAAAGATGATCGGTGAGAACCCTTTCTGAAGAAAAGGCTTAGAGACACCTGTCACAGTGATGCATGCGGCGCCTTGCGTTGAAATCACTGTGTAGAAGTCTGCTCATGCTCTTGATGTAACAATAATGCGAAGTATGTGTGTCTGTGAGAATCATCAGATTAATCCTTCGCAGATTGGGATCATCGATATCACTGACTCTAATTACAACCACCTTGTTGTTCTTCCAGCCATAAATGTTGATTGGAAGGTTGTTTTGACGTTCAACCTTGGAAATCTGGCTCAATGGTATTGGAAAATCGATTCCAGTGAAGTCTAGACCATCATCAATGGGATAACTTCCTGGCTTGTTTGTATTAACATCAACAGGGAACAATGCCGATCGCAGTGCCCAGCGGAGACACGGGTTTCTCTGTTCTTCACATTGATGATGGCCTGCTTTGACCTGAGTTTTGATGGTGTTGGGATAAATGTACCTCCTCGTAGAGGCTGGTAAATCCCGAACTCAAGGTAAACAGTTTTGATTTTCTCAATCACCCAACCAGAACCCAACTGCTGCCATCTGGCAATCTCTTCCTCAAAATCATTGACAATGCCTTCCAGGGTGCCCTCCTCTCGAAGCTGATAGAGATGTGTTACAATCAGTGGATTGACGTTCCAAAAGAAGTGATTAATTTCTCGTCGTCCATCATCGCCTTCCATTGAAAAGTGAACATCGAATGACAAAGTGACCTTCACCCTGCCAAGCTCTGTGACTTCGCGTGCAATTTTCTGGAGAAAAGCCGCCCGATTAGTTATGAAGAATGAATTGAGGTCCCTGATTGGATAATCAACAGGGACGTTCATCTTATAAACCATGCAACCAATCACCAAAGTAATCTTGGTTCCTTGGGTTGAAGCCAAGACGTTGAGCCGCCATGTTATATACAGGGGTTTTATTTTCTTCAATTGGTGATCTCGTGCCGGGACTCTGTGTCATTGCCATGTGGGTTGGTATATACAGGGGTGGGTTTTCTCCAATTGGTGATCTCGTCCCGGATCAGCATTCACAAGCAACTGTGGGGGCGATCTCGTGCCGGACCAGCATTCTCAAGCAGTATGTAGTAATAGACGTTGGGGCGTTCGGGATCACCAAAAATAAGCCCCCAAAGGCCCGAATTACCCCCCCCCCCCCCCCCCCCCCCACGGATGAATGCAATGAATCCGTGGGGTGGGTAATTCGGGCCTTTGGGGGCTTATTTTTGGCGACCCCGAACCCCCAACGTCTATTACTACTGGCTTCCAGTCGGATGGCGGGGTCATGCGAAGAAGGAAGTCTGCACGCATCCTTCAAAATCGCGGCTGCCGCCCACAAGAACCCGCGGATTGCTTTAGCTTGTCAACTGTCAAATTTTAACCAATCAGCACGCCCCGGAAGTCGAAATTCAAAATCAAGGTAAACAAATGATGATACACTTGAAATCTAGGCGCCCGGTCGCTCGCGAGCGCCATGTCTCACGGATAAACTCCTAAAATTACCATACCTTCAGCCTCTGCATTCAATACCTTAAAGCGGATAAAATCATTATAAATAAGAGTACGTTGTTTTGTTACAGTTAGCCGAAAACCATCTCCGAGTTATTTACAGTTCTTGTCGCTTCGCTTCGCCGTGTTTGTTTACACACGCAATTTCAGCGGTCGGTCGTAGTTAAAAAAAAAAATCGTTCAGAAGCTGTAAAACAAATAAAACCGTCTGCGAAAATAATTCAAAAGCCGCTAGCAACGAAAAATAATTCATGAACGTTTCATTAATCACGAACGAATTGGTCATTTAAACTTTACGCATCGAATGATGAAATTTTCATTGACGAGTTGTTTTAATACACACCCGTTCGCCAGAATGTCTGCACGCACTCGTCAGAATGTCTGGGATTCTCAGAAATATTTCATGTACTCGAATTAAGAACTGAGTGAAAACGTTACTCTGTACCGGACAAAAATAATTCTGAACAGAAAGAAACGAGTAATTTCTCTAATAATTTCTAATTTCTAATTTCTCTACTGGAAATGAAAAGCTACGATTACGTCATGAATAATTAAAATCCACCAATCAGCGCCTCCAGGTTTGCGTCCAAAATTTGGACGCAGACATTCGATTTTTTTTTTTTTTTTTTTTAATTTTTTCATTTATGCAAAACATTTACGTAACAAGCAGATTTAAAAGGTTACAATACAAAGAATACATGACAAGATGTTACAACAATACACTACACTAGACATTCCGAGACTGGGTTGGCATTGGCGATTTCAATTTTTGTTTATAGTCTGAAGCTGCACTAATCATTTAGTAACTCTATATAGTAGTTAACAATATATTTTAAATTATATAATACTTATATTTTATTTTACAGAGGGGATTTTTCTAGATGAAATCTACAGTTTAATTTAACTACAAATTCCTCTAAAGATAGGTTCTTCTGTGCTAGTTTTTGGGTATAGAGGTAATATTTAGCAAAGAGGAGAGTACAGTTTAAGTTATTGGTAATCAGGTCAGTCTTGGAGGTGGAGCTCGTGCCGAAGAGAATTTCCGTTGGGGATAAGGAGAAAGAGGTGCCATTTTCTTTGTTAAACCACTTAATAACTTCCAAGAAAAACTCTTTAGACCAGTGACAATTTGAAAAAGTGTGAATAATGGAATCATTTTCGCGACAGTAAATGCAAAGCATATCATTTTTAATACCAAATAAATGCAGTTCTCTTTTTGTAACAACTATTCTGTGCAAAAGTTTGAAGTAAAATTCTCTCAGCTTGTTTTCTCTAGAAATATATTTTACACGACTAAAAAAAAAGTCAATCCGCACCATGTCTGGCTGTAAATCTCTCTCCCACTTTACGCTTGCCTTCAATACTTGCTTGTCCTTATTTATCAAAAGCCAGTAGTAATCCCTGTTTTTTAATTTAAGTAAATTTATGGTAGTATCCCGAGACAGCTGAAACTCATATTCTGAAAGAAGAATAGTTTTATCTAGGCATTTTATCCTTGCCTTAATAATGAGGGTCTGAGGTATTGCAGATACAACTTGCATGTATGTTAGGAAATTACAACTGAGTTTGTATTTTCGGATGAACTCAGCGTAAGGGAGAATTTTTCCATCCGCCTTCAACAGATCGTGGATAAAAATAATATTACTACTGAACCAGCTCCGATAAAAGATAGTTTGACTGTTAATTCGAATTTCTTTGTTATTAAATAGAATCAATTCCTGATCGGATTCTGGATTATAAGATGCTTTAAGTTCAGAGAAATATAGTAAGATCTGCTTGTAGAAGTTCGGGAATTTTGCCTGCTCGAGGAACTTTTCATCATAGTTACAGTGCAACAGGAATTTTAAGCCACCATATTTATCAAAATAATAGTTTGGTTTAACCTTCCAGGATTCACTGCCCATTTGGTCGTTTATTAAAAATCTCGGGATCCATGCCAATTTGAGTGATTTGGACATAGTTTCTATGCTAGGCGCACGTAGACCTCCATTGTCGTAGTCTTGAAACATGACTTTACGATTGATTTTGTCTTTCTTGTTTTTCCATATAAATTTAAATATCATAGAATTAACATCTTGAATGCATTTTTTAGGGATATCAAGAATCGAAGTAGAATGAACCAGCTGCGAAATGCCAAGGCTTTTAGTTATAAGACATCTTCCAAATAGTGTAAGGTTTCGGGACTGCCAGATGCCATGAATAGTATCTATTTTTTGAATTTTTTCTTTAAAATTGTATTGGTCATTTTTTTTTTCATCATAGGATATAAATATCCCTAAGGCTCTTATCGGCTCTTTTGGCCATTTGAATCCGAAAGGTGTTTCTTTGCAATACCTCCAGGGTCCCAACCACATTGCTTTTGTTTTTGATGGATTTAGTCGCAAACCTGATAGGTCACCGAAGTCATTCAATCGTACAATAGCTCTTTGCACGGTGTTCGTGTCCTTGCAAAAGAGAGTGGTATCATCAGCGAATTGGCCTATTTTAAATTCTTTCCGAAAGATAGTTATACCATGTATTTCCTTGTCTTGTCTAATCTTACAAGCTAGTAACTCAACTGCAAGAATGAATAAATAGGGGGACAAAGGGCAGCCTTGCCTCACTCCTCTTGATAGCTTAAAGTAGTTGGTACAAAAGCCGTTGTTTAAAACTGCACTTTCTGAATTTTTGTAAGGAGTGGTTATCCATCGTTTGATATTATCACCAAAATTAAATACCGTAATTGTCTTCTGGATGAAATCCCATTCAATAGTGTCAAACGCTTTACGAAAATCAAGTTGCAGAAGTAACCCCGGAATGTTTTGAAGTTTTGTTTGCTCAAGAATATCATTTATCTGCCTGACATTTTGACCTATATACCTCCCTTTTATGAAACCTGTTTGATCTGGATTAATTAAGAGCGTCAAAACTTTTTCTATTCTCCTGGCTACAATTTTGGACGCAATTTTGTAGTCCATGTTAAGTAAAGTTATCGGTCGCCAGTTTGCGAGATCAGCTAGGTCCGAATCTTCCTTTGGGACTAGAGTAACTACACCTCGCTTTTGAGAGATTGACATTTCGCCTTCTTTAAATGCTGCGTTGAAACAATCGACTAAGTCTTGTCCCAACAAGTCAAAGAAACAGTTATAGAACTCCCAGGTAAATCCGTCATCTCCGGGAGATTTTCCACTTGCGAACGTCCGCAAAACATCACTACATTCCTTAAGAGTGATTTCTCCCAGTTCGTCTTGTTCCGTATTTTGGAGTTTCGGTATTTCAAGATTTCTGACAAAATTTTCAAATAATCTGCTTTTATCCTCTACATGGTTTGACGTATATAAATCTCTATAAAAATTTTCAATTTCCAATAATATGTCTTCTTCTTTCTCTGGCCGTTTCAGTTCTTTAATTACTTTTCGGTTATAGTTTCGCTTTTCTAGATTAAAGAAATATTTTGTCGGTTTTTCACCTTGCTCAGTCCATCTAGCTTTAGAACGAAGAATTGAACCTTTTCCCTTGTTTTCATATAAGAAATGAAGTTCCTGTTTTAATCGAGTATATTCCCATTGCTGAGTTTCGCTTGTATCATCTACATCGACATTTTGAGAGAGGAGATTGTCGAGCTCCTCTAATCGGTCCCCTAGGTCTTGTTCCTTTATACGAAGTTTTTTTTTTTTTTTTTTTTTTTTTTTGACATTCGATATTCTGAAACTCGCGTGCAGGCTCCCCTTCGTTGCCGGCGCTTTGCGCCGGAAAATAGCGCCCCTCCGAACCAGGAGCCTGTTCGCAGGCTAGTCTTTATTGTAACTGGCAACAACGCCTTGCGTTGCGAAAGAAATTGTGTGTGTAACACACCTGGTTGCACTGTAAGTTGCAGGAAAAGTGGAATCGTCTTTTATTTCTCACAAGTTTTGAGATAGATTACAGCGTGTCTTAGTGTCTCGCAATCCTTTGTGTTAACTTTGTACTTTATACAGCATTTAACAGTTCATAGTTTTAGTATCGTTTTCTAAGGAATCTGTTCTGTTTTGTTCATCCAGGGTCAATGCTTTGTTGCTGTAAATCCCGGTGTATTTGCTACAGGATTTGAAGATCGTATGCAAGCCATGATGGATCATTGCAGAAGTCTTCAACCGGTAAATGTTTAGTAGAATCTTTGCTTTCCACTAAGTTGGAAACGTAAACAGGAATCAAGTTCCGTTAAATTTTACGCGCGGAAATTTGAAACGGTATGTTGTTTTTCTGTTTGTTTGTTTTTTTGTCAGATTGAGGGTGAATCTGCAGTACTTGTAGCCGGTGATCCCGAGAAAGAACACATGCGCAAAGTAAAGAAAAATGGCGGTATTCATTACCACGTGAGCTTGATGAAAGCTATGGTAAGTGTTACGCAGTGTGAGCTTCCTCCTTTAGACTTTTACTGCAATTGAATAAATTGAGTTAATTTCTGCGATGATCACACCCGTGGGTCACCTGTGTGCCAGGTGTCACTTTGTAGTGCAAGTAAGTATCACTAACCCACTGTGACACATTGCTGTATTATCATCATTATTGTTTAGGACATCAGGCCATGCTGCATTGAAGAAAAATATTCACAGAATTTAAGGGGTGGTCAACTGTATCATATACAGGAGGGGTACAGCTTCGTATAGGTCATTCCGGTGGCAAAATTCCACCTGCCAAACATTGACCAAACACCAACCCAATACTTTTTTTGTCACTTAGGATAAACTGGCTGACCGGCTCAATGTACCACGAATGCCAACTGTAACAAAGGAATGAGACTTGAGCCCGCATTTGAACAGAGGTGTACACTAAAGGGTTATCTACTAATTTTTAATAGTGAAAAGGAAAACGAAACAAAACAAAACAAAACAAAAAGTTTTAGATATATTAAATATATTAAGCAGACAGTTTTTTTTACTGTAGGGGACCCTCCTCCCAAAAAGGAACTTATGCTTTACAATGCTTTACAATGCTTTACAATGCTTTACATGTAGAAAAAGTCCGCTACTTACAGTAAAACTGTAGCTTGAACCATATTTAGTTTCCCTTGTTTAACTTCAAGTGAGGGCGCGGTGGTGTAGTGGTTAGCCTGTGCGGTGGTATAGTGGTTAGCCTGTTCGGTGGTGTAGTGGTTAGCCTGTGTGGTGGTGTAGTGGTTAGCCTGTTCGGTGGTATAGTGGTTAGCCTGTTCGGTGGTGTAGTGGTTAGCCTGCGTGGTGGTGTAGTGGTAAGCCTGCGTGGTGGTGTAGTGGTTAGCCTGTGTGGTGGTGTAGTGGTTAGACTGTGTGGAGGTGTAGTGGTTAGCCTGTGCGGTGGTGTAGTGGTTAGCCTGTGCGGTGGTGTAGTGGTTAGCGCGTTGGACTTCAGATCCGACGGTCGGCTGTTTGAGGCGTGCGTTTCTCGAAACTCCCGAAGACTTTTCGGACTCGAAAGCTATTTTTGGAATGTAGTTTCTAACAGAAGGCGTTGAGGTTTTGAGCCCGCAAAGCAGCTCAGCTTGTGTGATAAAGGTAAGATTTTATTGCTAAGCTTTCAAAATCAACAAAAACCGAATCTTTATTGGTAAACATTCTGCACATAACACAAAAAGTTTTCGGGACTGTCTAGAAACGCACGCCTGGTCTCTGCCGTCGTCTTGTTTCCTTAAACAAGAACAGTTACTCTACATTGTCTCTTTCAGTTACTTCATGCTACAGAAACCGGGTTAAGCTCCAGCCGTGTGGTTCTCCTGTGATTCCTGTGCGACTTTGCTGGTAATGTTTACTACATGAGCGGGAGTGTTGCATCGGCCTATACAATCACGAGCCGAAGGCGAGTGAATGTATAGTGCCGATACAACACGGACGCGAATGTAGTAAACAACTTGTGAAATTCACATTCACATGTAAATTAGATACAACTGTAAGAATTATCTATAAGGCCGACCTTATAGCCCAATGATTTTCCCAGCGTTTCTCAAATATTGTGATGTTCCATAAACACAACAATCCGCGCAACTCTTGATCTTTGAATAAATCACTTGTAATCACGATCATCCAAATAATCTCAATGTTTACAGAACATAACACAACTAAACATTTACAATACTCTGTGACATATAATTCCGATGCGTGTATAAAACTCCGTAAATCCGACCGTAAAGATTCAACACATAATTTAGCACCGTACCGAACCGTATTCCGTATATCTCCTGAAAACTCTCACGCACACAAGTCCTCTCTCTAAAAATAGTTCACACGTGTTCTTGTCTCAGTAATATTACATGTTACATAACATCGATCCGCTTGAGTGGTCAAGTCACGCGCTCCCCCCGTGGGGGTCAAATGTCACTAATAACTGTTCTTCACACTCCCCCCTTGACCAGCTGTCTAGACTGCCTGGTCAACAGTAAGTCTCCTAATAGCATCTGCCGCATTTGCTGCTGCTGTTCTGCGTGGTGGTCTATCCGCCACGATCACCGGTTGTGGGTTCGCTTGCCTCTCCAAAGGGTACAGTTTCTGAAGTGGTCGGCGTAATGCACTGTCTTTTCCTTTCTGCGATACAACTCGTAGTGTAGCGCCTCGTACTTCTCCATCTCGACTCTGCAGCAACTCTGTCACTTCCGCGACCCTCCATTTCGACCTTGGCAGCCCATCGTCCTGGACTATGACTATTTCTCCCACAGCCAACTTCCGGCGGTCTTGACCTTTATCTGTTCCGCATTGGTGACGCTCCCTTAACTCTCTCAGATACTCCTTGGACCACCTTTGCCAGAATTGCTTCAGCAAACGATTTAGGTAATCTGCTCTTCTCTGTGATGCTGCTCCGCTGTCCTCATTGTCACTCGATTCACTGGGATCTGGCAAACTCGATGCCCTCCGTCCTAAAATGAGGTGTGATGGCGTCAGCGGCTCGTCGTCAGATACATCTGAGTAGACGTAAGTGATTGGCCGCGAATTAAGTACTCCCTCCACCTCCGTGACCACAGTGAGAAGTTCTTCGTAAGAAAGTCTGGCGTTTCCTAGAAGCTTGCGAAGCCGCCTCTTCACCAACTGTACCATCCTCTCGTAAAATCCGCCCCACCATGGCGCACGTTCGAGGATGAACTTCCAACTGATGCCTTTATTAGCGGTGTACTCTGCGACCGCTGGATGCCGGAACAACTTGCCAATGTCCTTATTGGCCCGCTTAAATGTTTTTGCATTGTCAGATGTAATTGATGTTGGCATGCCCCTTCTCGCAATGAATCTCCTTAGAGCTCTCATAAATGCTGCGACTGACAAGTCCGGCGTAATCTCGAGATGTAGCCCCCTCGATGTTGCACATGTAAATAAACAGATATACACCTTTGTCATTCCCTTCTCTTTGTTATCCGTTCTAACGAATAACGGTCCCGCAAAGTCCACTCCGACATGTGTGAACGCTAGTGTTTCCTTGACTCTGTCTCCAGGCAGGTCTGCAGGCGCGGGTGGTTTAAATGAGATGCCTTCCAGTCGCTTGCAGGTTACACACTTATGCAGCACCTTCTTGATGCTCTGTCTTCCTTTTGGGATCCAGTACTTTGTTCTGAGCTCCGTGAGTGTGTCCTTGACGCCCCCGTGGAACGTGCGCTCGTGACACGCGCGAACGATCAGCTTGGTTATATGCCCTTCTCCTGGGAGTAGTACCGGATGCTTAGCATCGTCGCTTAACTCTGCATTGCCCAACCTTCCCCTGCTGCGTATGATGTTATTGTCATCCTTGTACAATCCAAGTTGACTCTCCAGATCTTTGTAGGTGCTTTTCGCCTCCATGTCTGACTGCAATTCTTTGACCCAAGCATTTTCTGCATCTTTTATCTCTGTGGCTAACAGGCTGCCTTCTATGACCTCTGATTGCTTCCCATGCAGTTTGGCTCTGCAGTTATGCATAAACCTTCTCACTGTAGCTGTAACCCTGAATAGCTTTAAACAGCTACTGTAGCGCTGGCAGTCTATTAAACAAGAGAGTCTTCCCACCTCAATGCTGTCAATGGTCTTCGCTGTACTTGCGAAAACTGCTGAACGAATCTCCTGTGTACATTCAGCAGGCAACTCAGGAGTACTGTCCGTCTTGTCTGCCTTTGGATAGTTCTCTTCGGCCTCTCTCAGCCAGCGTGGCCCTTGCCACCACAACTCATTCTGTTCTAGTTCTGACGCTAGACAACCCCGTGATCCAATATCTGCGGGATTCTCTGTGCCAGGGCAATGTCCCCAGTCCCTTCCATTCGTTAGCTTCATGATCTCGTTAACTCGGTTCTGTACAAATTGTTTGTAGTCCTTTCCAGACTGAATCCAATATAGTACAACCCGACTGTCAGTCCAGTAATGAATTCTCTCTATTTGTAACACAGGTGCTAGCGCCTCCTTTACCGCTGCTGTCAGTCGTGCTAGAATCCATGCTGCTACAAGTTCCAGTCGTGGGATTGACATCGGTTTTAACGGCGCTACTCGACTCTTTGACACCACAAATCGCGTTGCAAATCCGTCGTTCGTTTCATAACGCAAATAGACGACCGCACTGTACGCTTTCTTCGATGCATCTCCAAATCCATGTAGAACCGCTGACGTGACTCGCCTTCCCTGCTCCGTAAAGTAATAGCGATCCATGGATATCTCCTGGGTTTCCTTGATGTCACGCAGCCATTTTTGCAGGTGCTTCGTGCGCGTGTCTGGCAGAACACAGTCCCACTCAAATTTGTCTGCAAACAGTTCTTGAAGTAGAAGCTTAAAGTTCAACATGATCGGCGAAACGAATCCTAATGGATCAAAGAACTTCGCTGCCACGCGTAACACATTACGCTTTGTTAATTCTAGGCCTTCTGCAAACTCTGTGACCTTGCCCAGTTTCAACACAAATTTGTCTTCCGATAAGTTCCAGTTCGTACCCAACACTTTCCTTTCCTTTGTCGTTTCGGCTTCCTCCAGACGTCCAACTGCAATTTTGGCGTATGACTCATCCTCTTGTGTGACTTGCTGGGTTACTGTGGGTGTGTCGATGGCTTCTTCCTCGATGATCCGTTTGTTCAGCTCCTCGTTGTTCGACGCCCACTTTCTAAGATTGAAGTTCCCTGCGGCAAAACAAACCTTCACTTCTTTGTACAACCTGTACGTTTCATCTTCACCCTCCTCTCCAGATGACAAGTCGTCGACATACAATCCGGATAGAATTCTCTTGGCGAGATCAGGATTCTCCGGGTAGTAATTAGAAACATGATGATGCAAAGTTCCATTTAGCAGAAACGGGGAACAGTTCATTCCGAATATAACTCTGCAGAAACGATACACTTCCACCTTTGGATCCTCGTCATCTGCATTCTCGATCCACAAAAATCTCATCAGATCCCTTTGTTCCTCTGTTACAGCGATGTTGAGAAATGCTTTCTCAATGTCCGCGACGAGACCTGTCTTGAACCTCCGAAACCGTATCAAAATATCGAAAATCTCTGAATTCAGAGACGGTCCAGTGTGTATACAGTCATTTAGAGAGGGTAAACTTGCTTTTGCTTTTGAGCTCGCATCAAAAACAACCCTTAATTTGGTCGTCTCTGCGTCCCTCCTAATTACCGCCTGATGCGGTAAATAGTGAACTTCTCCCGGCACCGTGTTACTGTCCGAATCCTCTAGTTTCTCAATGATTCCTTTGCTCTCTTGTTCCTGTATTGTGTGATCGTACTCCTTTAGTACTTCCGGTTCTTTTCTCAGGCGTTTTACCAGACCATCTAGCCTCGCTAGGCTAAGTTCATAGTTGTCAGGCAGCAATTCATGTTTTTCTTTCACCGGTAACACGACATGATATCTTCCTTTCTCAAACGTGATATTCTTTTGAAATGCCTGCTGCACAGTTTCGCTGTCCCTGATTCCGATCGACTCCAAGTTCCATAATTGTGACAGCATTTCGTCATCCACATTCACACTTCCGGCTGACTCATTTCCGGTGAACACACTTCCGGCATTCACATTTCCGGTATCTGGTTTCAAAGCCACGAGATTGAGCACGTGTGTGGCCACCAAATTTACACTTGACAACAATCGATCCTCGCCGTTAATCTCGGTACGCAGTGGCCCCGACAAAACCCATCCCAGGTTAGTTTCACTAGCTATGGGCCCGCATCCATCTTCATTCCGCTTGATATCGCCCGTAAAGAACCTCCACATGTTATCCGCACCGATCAACAAATCAATGTCAATATCTTCTCCATTGTTGTCGTCGGCCAACTCCAAATTGTGTAAAAATTCGAACTGTTCCTGCGCTCTGTTTATCTCCTGACTCCCGAGCGGTGCACAGATGTTGGGCACAACAAATGCTCGCATCTCCGTCGCCATGCTTCCTTTCCCGTTTTCCACTGTGAACTGCGCACATTCATACGATCCCGGTTGACCTTTTGTTGCATTTCCGAACGCGTTTATCAGCAAGGGTTCCCAGCCGACTGTCCTGAGTTGTGCTTTGGACTTAATTCCCTCTGTAATGTAGCTCTTCTGGCTACCCGAGTCGAAAATCAACCTCACTCTCTCTCCGTTAATAACAGCTTGAGCCGTCTGAAGTAAAACCGAATCCTTGGAAGCCACATGCAGTGTGTTCGTTTGACATCCTTGTTCGACGGTTTGTTTAGCCTTTGGAGCACCGGCGCTGTTTGTATTTGGCAATCCAGGCGATTCCGATTTCTTGTTCCGCGATTCCATCTTCTTTCCAAAACAAATTGACGTGTGATGCCTTCCCTCACACTTGAAACATGTTTTCCCTCCGCATTCAAAGGCCCTGTGATTTGTTTTAA
The DNA here is from genome assembly GCA_024195265.1 of Dendrophyllia cribrosa. Lineage (NCBI taxonomy): Eukaryota > Metazoa > Cnidaria > Anthozoa > Scleractinia > Dendrophylliidae > Dendrophyllia > Dendrophyllia cribrosa. The sequence goes on along the minus strand of JAJLRJ010000013.1, from coordinate 14,541,322 downwards.
GACAAATGAAGCACCGTCCCTCGCGACGAATGATGTCTCTGCGCGCTTCGACATTCGTCACGATATTACACTTGTATGTAGGGTGATCTTGTTTGCAAAAAGTACAAACGACTCTGTAATCCCGTCCTGCAGTCGGTGCAGCCAGCAAGGCAGCTCCAGTTGGATAATGTTTGTTTCCGCTGTTGCTCGGAGGTTGTTTTCTGTCGGGTGACCGTAGAGCTTGAATGCCACTACACCTTTCTCTGTTTTCAATTTCTTCTCTTAATAAATCAAGCACTTTGGTAAGTTTCCATTCGCCTTCTTTTACTTCCCGTCCAAGGAGAAGCCGAATGTCTTCAGGGATCTTTGACATCAACACAGGTACGAGCAAACTGCCATAAGTCTCCGTGGGCACATCTAAAGCCTCCAAACCCCGCACATGCGCTTCCATTTTGTCGAAGGTTTTTCTCAGCGTCTTCAAATCGGCGTATGTCAGTACTGGTAGGCTGAGCAAACCATCCATATGGCTGCTTATTATCACCTGCTTATTTCCAAACCGCTGATTAAGCAGGTCCACGGCTGCTTGATAATTGACCTCGGTAAGCGGTAATGCTTGTATTGTTGTCGCTGCGCTTCCCTCCAACAAAGACTTAAGGTAGTTAAATCTTTCAATACTTGATAACCCTGAATTCTCGTGTACCGCGTTCTTAAAGCTGTCCCAAAACGAATGCCAGTCCTTGGCGTCCCCTCCAAACTTCTTCAAGGATAGCTTTGGCAGCCTCGATGATTTTACTGTCGGGGATGGCTGCGAAATGAAATTCGAGTTTACGTGTCCGGCCGTGTTTTGCATTTTTCCCGCCAACAGCCCGCCGTCAATTTGCACTAGCATGCCATAAACTTCTTCGCGAAACTTCCCTGCCGTTTCGATTTCTGGAGCAATCTCTTCCTCTTCCTCTATAAGATCCAAGATCTCTTCATCGAGCTTTCCGATCACTCCTAGTCGCTCGTTGAGACTGATTTTTAACCGCTGTAGTCGATCTATAACCGCTTGAATTGGTTCTTCCTTCACAACCAAATTCGCTTCGTTCAGCAATTTCCTCATGTACGCTTTGTGTCCCGCTCGAATATGCTTTTTCTTTTTGAATCCCTCCATGATTTATTTATTATCCGGCTCGAAGGACCATGTAAGAATTATCTATAAGGCCGACCTTATAGCCCAATGATTTTCCCAGCGTTTCTCAAATATTGTGATGTTCCATAAACACAACAATCCGCGCAACTCTTGATCTTTGAATAAATCACTTGTAATCACGATCATCCAAATAATCTCAATGTTTACAGAACATAACACAACTAAACATTTACAATACTCTGTGACATATAATTCCGATGCGTGTATAAAACTCCGTAAATCCGACCGTAAAGATTCAACACATAATTTAGCACCGTACCGAACCGTATTCCGTATATCTCCTGAAAACTCTCACGCACACAAGTCCTCTCTCTAAAAATAGTTCACACGTGTTCTTGTCTCAGTAATATTACATGTTACATAACATCGATCCGCTTGAGTGGTCAAGTCACGCGCTCCCCCCGTGGGGGTCAAATGTCACTAATAACTGTTCTTCACAACAACCACTCGTGAGTTGTATCTGGAATGCAAATTAGATACAACCACTCGTGAGTTGTATCAAGATTGTATCGGCCTATACAGGGTAATCATGTGATTGGAATGGCTCATTTCTATTTGTTAGTACCCTTATGAATTATTAATGAATTTTACAATAAGTTATACAATATAACCCTCGATAACTCGATTATTTTTGTGATCAGGAGTAATCAGGATTCTACTGTAACTGTTTTCAAATCACACGCGCGTAATAGCATGACATATACCATATGTTAAAACTGAAATTCATACATATCAGGAGCATTTAAAGTACTGTCGAACCTCCCATTCGCGACCACCCTAATTACCAAACCAAGATGGTCGCTTACGTCTTAACTTTGAATCATATAAGCATGTAGTAATTTCAGTGCACGACATATCTACAGGCGCACAATAGTGCATTATACAAAGATTTTACATAGAGAGGTTTTAATTTGAGTAATAGTTTTGACATTTTGGAAAAATGGTCGTTTACGAGAGGTGGTCGAGGTTGACTGTTATTATAACTGAATGCCGCTCGCCTAGGACAATTAAATAACAGAATATTTTCAATTTGTTGAATAGTGAAGCCATATCAGTTCAAGTTAATGATATTTTATAAACTGGTCCAGAAATAAACGAACGCAGCAGGCCGATAAGGGGATCTCCCACCCCCCTCCCACCCCGTCCCCTCGCTCTCCAATCCCCTTGTCCTCTCATTTTCTCGGCTTTCCCAACATGCGAGGGACCCAAAACGTGAGCATACTTGCAGACTACATAGCGCTTGCGCTATCTTATTAACAAATTTGAACTTTATTGAACTGTATTTTTACCTAAAACTGAACGAACAAGCTCCTTCAATCACATCTTTATATAGACTATACCAATAATTAGTTAGAACCTCGTTAAATGACATACAGATTTTTTCGGAAGAAAAGGGATTAGGTCAATAATTTTAGGGCCGATTTAGACTGTAACATTTTTTTTTTCAAACCACTGTCGCATGCGTCTTTTGTAGCTGGTGCTGCTAATGTGGTACCAACATTGTATACAATCCGCTCGTTTTTGGACGTTGGTAGCTACAGGAAGCGTTCTTTTTGGACAATCCATTTTCAGATTTAGGTTATTATATCCAGTTTGTTTGGATTTTCATGTTAGCTGGAAAAAAAAATCCGAAAAAAGATCGATCCCCGGGCCTGTCTACGAAGTTTGTTTGTCTGTTTGTTTGTTTTCTGGTTCTGTACGACCACGTGTTATCGATCGGAAACTAGTTCGCCAAATGGAACGCACGATCTGAAACCAGATTCAGATACCAATCTGAACGATCCACCTCCAGCCGTGGATCGTTCATATTGCAATCTAAGATTGGTTTGTCCCTAAATGGAACGCAAATCGAATTTTCGATCGCAAAATCCAGATTTAGATTGTTAAAAGGAACGTAACCACGATGTGTTGTAGGGTTTGTGAACATGTTTCAAAATCCCACGACTGTAGGTGTTTATTTACACGAGACAATTCGTGTCGTAGGCTTAGCTTGTCTTTAGCATATCGTATGCGACAGAGTTTTATCGTCTAAATCAGCCCTTATAGGATTCAGTCAAGTACCAATCGAGTGAAAGGCAAATTAATAAATTGACGATTTATTAGGTTAGATTGATATAGGATTTTAGTGTTAATTTCAACAGGAATAGAAAAGTAAGATTAAATGGGTATGTATTAAAAGTTTATCGCATCAAATGTTTGCCATCATTTATTTCTTCACTACTGAAGGGACACTGTCCCGACTGAATTATCGTCTTTTCATTATTATGACCGCCTGTCACGAAATCAAATTTGATGAACTGTAATCCACTTCCATCCTTGTAATCCTGCACTTTATCTCCAAACTTCTGCTTCTGTTTTATTCTATAGGATCTTTTTATCCAACTAGGCTGTATATTTTGTGGTATTTGGCGATATAACGTGGAAATAAGCTAAGCGAAATTCTGCTATTTCGGCGGGACAGTGTCCCGTTGAAGACACAACCTTATAGCAATTCATTGATTCACACCATAAAATTGGCAACTTCTCGAATTTCAGAACCCGGGATTTTAGGAAGTTTACGAAAGAGTAAGAAAACGTCGCTGCCCCTACAGTGCAAAATAAATCTTTTAGTGCAATATTCTCTTAAACACCCACCAACGGGAACTTTTGAAGCAGATCCGCCTCGCTCCGGGAACTAGAATGCGTGGAAGACTAGGAACGAATCAATCTGCAGACGAATAGGACTGGGTGCTACTAGGAACGAAAATAATTCATTCAGGAAAGAATCGCCGATCGGATCAGTGAGTACTTGATGTTCGTAGCAATACACTGGCATTTCTTGGAATGGATTTGTATGTGAGTTGTTGCCTATGCATAATTACGTAGCTCGCATGAATTGTCTGTCTACAGTTCCTGCGGTTTGGCTTACACGACTCAGAAAAGGCTCGCTCGCTCGCTCGCAACGCTATGTCGGACCCAAACAATCGCTTCAATGTTTTGCGAACTTGCTTGATTTCAATGCTTCTTTTCTATACCCGCTTCGCATATGTTGTGTTGCATGTTGTTGTGCCCTCTTAATCAAAACGAATTACTGGTAGTTAGACTTAAGGTTAAGATATAGTTTGCACAGCTTTGTGCTTTTCGAGTGTATCTGTGCTTTGCTTTGAAACCGGAAGTCAAATTATTGTTGAATTTATAAAATAGTATACTCCATTATTTCCACTCAGTGATACTTTAAATACCGCTGCCTTTACTGTATCTGCCATGTTGAGACTTACGAATTTCTTTTTGATATCAGTTTTTATCATAGATTTAGTTCTTGAGTTTGATTTTCCGCATGAAATATCGACATCGATCTTCTTTCACTTTCATTTTGGCATTCGGGGAAGTTCCTTAGATCCCGCTTTCAGCCCTTTCCGAAAATTCTCGAAATTATTTTTTGGTATGACTTGAAAAAGCTGTCGACCACAATGAGCCAAGAAAATTGCTTTCTTCAGAACCGAATTATCCACTAGTCAATTGAAACCCGATACCTAAACCCCTGGTGAATAATGGGGGAATTTACAAGTGCATGGACTTCCCCCAGGTACCATGGACAGATCTGTAGGTAATTGCCCTCAACCACTACACTGTCAAGCAACAGTTATGCAAGTTTATTAGCAGTTGACACATCTTTAAGGTGGCTCGATCGGATTTTTGAGTGACGATACCTTTCAACTTTGGGAAACTTGTGTGCCACCATAAACAATCCATCGGAAAATCGATTGCTACAGCTGTACTAGTGATAGATTAAAGTTTCAGATGAGGTAAGTTTTATCAAAATCGAAGTTACCATTATGATAGCAAAAAAAAAGAAAAGGAAACTTCAAGTGATCAAGGTAGAAATGAAAGGAGTGGGTCTCACTTTTTGAGGTGCTTATAAAGAAGAATTCCATTTTTTTTTTCACGATATATAATTCAAATTTGTAAGTTGCTCTAAGTTTGGCTTTGAAGACTACAAGAGATGGGACAATCCTAGAATATTTAGACTTATAGACCACTTTCATATACTGTAGGCGGCCGATTTATTTATTCTTTTATATGTATGTTAATTAGCTTCACTGGCCTCATTTTAGAGTAAAAATTCTTTTGAATTTTGCACATGTTACCGAGGCCAGTGAGGCTAATTAACATACATATAAAAGAATAAATAAATCGGCCGCCAATATGAAAGAGGTCTATAGATGAAAAATTTAGCAAGTAGTAGTAAATGGTTTACCAAAAATAAAATTATTTTTAGGTCGAATTTCCCAAACAAAATGTCTATTAACGATACATTGAATGATATATTAAATTCTTCTGCAAGCAACTTCAACAGATTTTTCCAAAAAAGATTTCATGACTTACAAAAAATAATAAATGCTCCAGGGATTCCTCTTCCTCATTACAAAATGCAGTCATATTGGTGTATGATCCACCAAGTTAATAATTTCATTGCTTTGTTTTAAGTGTTATAATTTTATGAATTCATGATGTACTGAAATTTACAATTGCATAGTGATTCGAGACAATGGAGATGCATAATAAAGCAACAAGCCACCAGGGCAAAAATCAGTGCAATATTTTCTACGTACAGGCTGAAAATTGACAGCCTTAGAATGTTTCAATGAATTTAAAACTTGGAATTGTATTGATTATTATTTAATGTCCTTGAGGACTAAGTTTGAAAATAATTCATCTATCGCTTTTTAATTCGTCACCATTTTAATAAGTGTATGGTCAATTTTTTAAAAAAAGCGAAATAACACTCCAGACCAGTTCATATTCAAGCCAATGTTTATAAAATGCATTGGATTTAAGGTTAAAGTATTATTTAATTAAGGCTTGTAAACATAATTTTCAAAAACATTTCAAAATTGTTTTGTTTTGTTGCATTTTAACAACTTAAAACTTCACTCAAAATTTTCTTAGAAATTTTTAAAATTTTGTAGACCTCAAGACAATATGTACTTATTGACTAAGTGGGAGGGCCGGATGGGAAAATATTTGGCTTGAGGTTATGGCGTACGGAGCGAGTGCAGCGAGGTCCGTGCGCCATGACCGAAAGCCAAATATTTTCCCATCCGGCCCGACCTAACTTAGTCAATAAGTATTTTATCATATGACCAATTTGAGGACAAAATTACTTAAAGTTTTAACGTGCTTGGCCGTCCGCTTTGTTAGTAGGGCCGTACGCCTTTTTCCAACCCCACTCGCGCAAATGCGTACGGCCCTCGTACGGGACTTTCATCGATGGTTTTCCAAAGAAAAGGTTCGCAGGGCCGTACGGGTCATATGATAAATACATGTATGTCAGGTCGAACATGCAGAGAGCATTTTCCAAAATTATCTCTTGATGACAACAAATTCGATCAAATGTAAAATGGGAGGTGACGTCATTACGTTGCTATGGCAACTCAGATTTCGATAAAACACATCTCATCTTAAACTTTAATCTATCACTAGTACAGCTGTAGCAATCGATTTTCTGTTGGATTGTTTATGGTGTACAGTGTACACAAGTTTCTCAAAGTTGAAAGGTATCGTCACTCAAAAACCCGATCGAGCCACCTTAAACTTAATACAAAAAAATAAATTCATGCACAACAACAAATGCAAAAAAATAAATCCTGCATCGACCCTCCCAATTATTTCTTTACCATCAAAATAATAAAATGTTCGTGCAGAAGACTTTACCCCCCCCCCCCCCAAAAAAAAAAAAAACATTCTTACTCAGCCAACTAACCAACTAACCAGTAAAGAGAAATAAAAAAATAAATAAAATAAACTGGTATCATCTCCGAATATGAAAACAAAGTACAGTAAAACCCCGCTAACTCAAACTCCCCCCTAACTCGAACCGGGCTAAGTTCGATTTCCCTTGGATTTGGCCCTATTTTTGAGTCATTTTTACTCAGATACATTTTTGCTCGGATAACTCAAACTATTTTTCGTTTCCCTTGGCCTAAATTTACCCCGATAACTCGAACTTTGTTGTTATCACTTCTCAAAATACAGTATCAAGAAAAAAAGGCTGCTTGCCTACAGGTCTTACAGCTCAAGGCGTTCCAATTCTTTCTGTAAGATGTTAACAAAGTTCTCTTGTCCAGAAAGCCTCAGCCTACATTGGACTTGCATTTCTTCGCCATCCCCCAAGTTAGTGAGAAGTTAATGGCCTTGTCCGCTTTTATTATCACACTGGATGAAATTTATCACAGAAGTAGATAATAAAACTATGTTCACGGTGCTATATATCATCACTATTATTAATAATAGCAAAAATAAATACTTTTTTCACCAACCCCGATAACTCAAACTGATTTTCGTTTCCCTTCAGAGTTGGAGTTAGCGGGGTTCTTCTGTATATCTATTTAGTTAGAAGTTGGGTGGGGGAGGAGGTGTTGGATACAGTTCATGCAACATTTTTTAATGGAGATGTCCGGGGGGGGGGGGGGGGGGGGGGTGTTCTAGCTATCCCCACCCAGTCACCCCTGTTGTTCGCCGTGGGTTTAATCACGTGACGGTCATCCATCTATGGCTCTGTGATCGTGAGACGGAGCTTAATCAAGCTTTGGATTTTTTGTCGACAAGATTCACATTCACGGTAAGTTTCTAGACTGTTTAACAGCCTAATATTTTTCCGTCTCGTGGAGGTCGACCGCTGCCATCTTGGTTTCTTATGGCGAGCGAAACCTGGGGAGAGTACAAAATGCCCCTTGGGCAACACCCAGAAACTCAGATGGCGGCGATCAGGGGCGATCAACCTCTTCAACCAGACAGAAAAATATCGGGCAATAAATAGTCTTGAAACTTACGGTGAATGTGAATCTTGTCAACCAAAATCCAAAGCTTGATTAAAGTGGTCTTCCACTCAAAAATAAGATGTCTAGCTAGCAACGTTCACATTTTTGAACATGTCAAAATTGGAATCTGAGAATCACTTGAGAATCCCATTTTGAAAGAATTGCAGCACTAAACAAGTCAACTATAAGATAACTGAACTTTTTTTTAACTCAGAGTAAAAACTAGTAAAAACTTTTAATCAGGATGGTGGAATTGTCCCGTAAAATTGTTTTGAAAAGAAAAAAACATTTTTTTTCGAGTGGAAGACCACCTTAAGCTCGTCTCACGATCACAGAGTCATAGATGGATGACCGTCACATGATTAAAACTCATGGCAAACAACTGGCAGGGGTGGCTGCATGAGGATGGATAGAACACCCCCTTCCCGACGTCCCCATTTAAAAGATTTTGAAGAGGTAAGCCTTCACTCGTTGTGGTCAGTTGCATTAACTGTATTCAACACCCCCTCCCCCGCCCAACTTCCAACAAAATAAATTTTTTTTATATTCGGAGATGATACCAGTTAATTTTAATATTTAATTTATTTATTTCTCTTCATTTGGTTATTTATTTTTTATTTAGTTATTTATTTTTATTTTTTAAAATAACCATTGTAATTTTTTCATGTTCCGGAATGTTCCGTGTTCCTGGTTTTATCGGCGCCCTAGGGCCATTATTTGGTCGTAAAATGATGAAAGGATACATTGATCGGTCAGTATCAAACACGGACTACGGACTGGGTATAATATGGACTAGAGAATAAAACGCCTACTGAGAATCACGGACTACGTATAAAACGCGGACTGGGTGTGAAACAACGAGGACCGAAGCTGTGAACGTAAAATATTATATTTATTTACCTCGACAAATACCTAGATTTTTAATACATAGGGGTCGCGACATTTTTATAATACGGTTGGTCTCTTGACATTTGAAGGAACATTCAAATAAAGGAAAGCAAAAATATTACATTTTGTCTAGATTCCCGGCAGCTGGGAAGTGTTTTCAAACTGACTAGATACCCGGCAGTCTGAAATTCTCAAAGAATTTCCACGAATTATCTCAGGTTTAATTCTTTTGAGAATAGTCGATCTGTCTTTAGAAATGTCAATCGATTTAAAAAATTATTTTGGCTTTGTAGTTGAGGAATTTTTCGAGCTTGGCGGCATATTATAAAATATCGATGTTTTCCAGAAAATATTCTTGGCCGATTGCCTCTGATCATTGATATAAATAAAAAATTCTTAATTAAGTAAGTTATCTTCAAAGTTATCTTCAAAGTAAAGATCAAAACTCTCTTGTTAAATTAATGTCAATTGATCTCCATTCATTTGGAAACTAGCTTTTATTCTAATCTCAGAAAGATGCTCGAATATTATCATCTTTCTGAATTAAATCTTGATACACTAGATGACGCTAAGATCAAGTATCATATAGATCTCATGAACGAGAAATACATCGCACATTGGAAACATAGCTTACAATCCAAAAATGAAATTTTATAGCGTTTTTAGAAACAATTACATGCCCTCAATGTATTTAGATTTGACTAGAAATAATCCTGATAGTGAAACTAAGAATCTGGTAGATACGACGAAATCACAAGAAATGAAAGACTTTGTTCTGTTTGTGGACTCAATAATATCGAAGATGAAATTCATTTTTTGTTTTATTGTCATAATTATTCATCAATTAGAGATGATTTCTATAATAAAATGGATAATCGATTTCCGAATTTCCAGGAGTTACCACACTGAATGAATTGATTATAAAATTTATGAAATTTACAGGTCGCGGGGGATACCTGGCCATGAATAAATTTATAAGGCGTGGGACAGGTTCCCTTCAGTATGCATTTATGAATAGAGTATGCACGAAGTGCGACGGCTGATACCGAAAATGCGCGATACCGAAAATATTCACGAACACAGGCTCCGTAATGTTTGTGCATCAATAGTTGCACGTGCAAAGCGCTGTCTGGTAAAATACACTATTTTGCAACGCATTGTTCTTTCTGCATGAAGTGTTGACATTAGCCCGTGGATTAAAATTAGCAAAATTGCCATAAATATATTTTTTTGCATTCGTGTTTGCTCGGGAAGCCTTCGAAAGAGTAAAAACAAGCAATTTTGTGTCCAAGAATTCAGTGCGGATATAGAATGTCATGGGATGACACGGCAGGGAGGTAAACTAGGTGTATTGTAGATTGTCATATCTGACGCAAATTGTTTAAATAGGCTTTCAAAAGGAAGATATGAGGCTTCAAATTCTAACATGGACAATTTTACTCCTTTAGAAGCTAATAACATTTAATTCAAGTTGACATAAAATAATCGTCTTCGGATATGGCACAAAAGAGGTTTTGACGGATCATTGAGTGGTGAAATCAACTTGCTTTGTGTTCTTTTCGAGGAGCAAACTCGGACACAAAATCACATTTTACAAATATTAACAGTTACGTACATGACAGCATTACCGTAAAGCGCGATTCATTGAATAAAAAATATTACTGGTGAACAACCATTATTCCCCAATATAGAGCGTTTTTACTTTACGTCATAGCCGCCGTATTGGTGTTCCCGTACAAAAGAATTTTAATTAACTTCTTTTGTTAGGAACACCAACATGGCTGCCATGGCCTTTGTCATTTGAGTCCCACGGGACTGAAGGTCACGTGAGTGAAAACGCTCTATATCTGTCAAGTTTTAAGCATTTAAAAGTGACACCCCTGCCAAAATTTATTCATGGCCTGGTGTATCCCCCGCGACGTTTTAAGTTCATTTCTTCCTGTTTTGATCAGCGAAGCAAATTGTTATCAGTTAAGTCCAGTATGATTTAATTCATTTGTATTCTGTTTATTATGATGATGATTATTTTTTGGTTTTGTTTGTTTATATAATCTTACTTTTTTGCAATACTGTAACGATTTATAGTCATGCAAATAAAGCCTGTTGTTGTTGTGGTTCCTCGCACTTAGAAATTTCGTGGTGTGCCGTGCCGGGGCAGTGTACAATACAATATGTATTTCTGCACAGAGATTGAGTACTCTCACCCAGTCCGTTGTCCGCAGTTTTTTTTTATACTGACTGATCAATGTACCGTTTCATCATTTTACGACCAAATACTGAGCCTAGCTACAAAGTTTAGTGGAAGCGTGTCAATGTCTTAACGGAGGGAAACTAAAAAAAGGTCACAAAATTATCACAAACGAAGTCAACCTCGTTGCCAGAAGAGAATTAAGGTACCCGCTCAACAGCAGACTTCACTACCCCATCCAGTTCGTCATCCGCCAACTTCTTTCGTCCCGTGTGTGTGCAATATCGTTTTAAACTTTCAACACTATGTCCCACTTATTAGGAAACTTCAGCTGCAAAACATCTGAAATCTCCTTAAACGTCCTGTGACCATTCTCAACACTTTCACGAACAATAGCCCTTTTCGCGGTTAACCTTTCTCATTTGCATTACAATAAAATTCATCGTGATTGCGAGGCAATTTCGGGCAATTTTGTAGTTTCTGCACGAAATTGCCTCGCAATCATGTTGAATTTTATTGTAATGCAAATGAGAAAGGTTAACCACGAAAAGGGTTATTGGACAACCGTATGACGTCATAAATATTCAAAATGGCGGCGCGCGGGAAATTTAAACGCGAAAATAAGCGATATTCATATCCATTTTTTTGTACGCTAAAATTATATTTACACTTTTAAAAAAAAAAATTAAATTTAGACTTCATTTCCAAAAGACAGTTGAGACTAGTTTCTGTGCACTGGTAGAGGAATTGTTAACAAAACTGGACCATTATTTTAAGGTTTCTGGTGATACAAATATGTTTTTTTTGGCTGTACAAAGTGATACTAGAAATAGGTGACATGTTTTTTTTTTTGTATAAAAAGTAAAAGACACGAACAGCCCAACTAAAAATCACAAACCGAGAATGAACGAACGGAAGTAGAGCGGCCAAAATGACGCACCGAAATTCAGAGCACAACTGAAAGGACAGCTGAAACTATGAATCACCGAACGACAAGGTGGCCGACACCCGAACGTAAAAACCCGCAAGCAACCAAGAGAAGGACTAAAAGAATTGTAGTAAAGAAAGATCCCTTAATATGTGGCTTATGCCGTATAGTATTAGAGTTTCACCCTAAATATTTTATAACCTGTTGCAAACCTTTACTTTAAAATGTTTGGACTAATGGGCGAAATAATTCGTTTGTGTCAAACCGTAACATACAACAAAAGGTCCAACTTTGTTTTTGTAAAAAGTAAAAGACACGAACAACCCAACTCAAAATCGAAAATGAAATAATCAGTCGTAACTAAACATTAAAATTCATAAACATGCACTTTAGTGAGCTCACTAAAAACTTATTAAAGGGAACCTCCATTGTCAGAACAAATTGACGTTAAATTGTTGGAAATAGTTGAAATTTAAAATTTTTAAAAAACAGGTGCAAATATAATTTTAGTGTACAAATAAAATGGATATAAATATCGCCCAGTTTCGCATTTAAATTTCCCGCACGCCGCCATTTTGAATATTTATGACGTGTTACGGTTGCCGCTATTGTTAAGAATCGACGTTCTTTTGTATGCAACAATAGCCCTTTTCACGGTTAACTTTTCTCATTTCGATAACAATAAAAATCAACATGATTGCGAGGCAATTTCGGGCAGAAACTACAAAATTGCCCGAAATTGCCTCGTAACCACGTTGATTTTTATTGTAATGCAAATGAGAAAGGTTAACCGCGAAAAGAGCTATTGAACAACCGTAACACGTCATGAATATTCAAAATGGCGGCGCGCGGGAAATTTAAAAGCGAAAATAGGCGATATTCATATCCATTTTTTTGTACACTAAAATGATATTTGCAACTGTTTTTTAAAAAATTCTAATTTAGTCTTTATTTCCAACAATTTAACGTCAATTTGTTATAACAATGGAGGTTCCCTTTAATAGACTTAGATTGATAATATGGAAAATTTTTAGCGGAGTTCTCGCGGGCCGAAGGTCCGCTCGGGGAGCACCATACTCATAGAACCTATGCCCGTCATTTTCATGGTCATGGCTAGCGGAATGTTTTGCGGGCGCGCGCCCGTACATGTGTGTCCGTCCGTGCGTCGCGCAGGGCTAGCTCGCGGGCGCGTATGACGTCGCAAAACATGCGCGTATGACGTCCGCAACATCCGGGATCTTAGCAATTTTAAAACCAAAGCGAGGCTTTGTTTATCGCGCGGCTACACGGCCGATGCCACGTCAGCTGCAGTAAACACTCTTGTTGAGTTTAGCCGAGAAAACCGTTTGCAAAGTCGTTTTTCCCTGCATTTTTTCGCGGTTTGCTACTCAAGACAGGGATGCTACTCAGACAGGGATACTCAGAAGCCGCTATTCTTGGTTTGCACGTGACGTCATCAAATTCGAACATCATGAATCGCAATGTCTTCTGAGTTTATATGCCCACCAGGTAAAAGATAACTTAAAAATATATCTTTTTACAAGTTTCCAGCGCGGTAGCGTCTTTCGCTTTGAAAATACAGCATTTTGAATTTCTAACCTTTTACCCTACGTGAGAGCAACATAGCGTCCGTGACAAAGCTTTATCCTACGAAAGTAAGGCCTTTCCTCGTGATTTTTAGCACTTTGGGTAGGTAAAGTATTAGGAGACCAGTGTATGTGAAAGTATAGTAGTTCACGAGAAAAAAGTAATCGCTTTCAGAGCGAAAGTGAAGTCCAGATGTTTTTATTGATTTCCGGCGGCCATCTTGGTGTCCCTCTGAGGGACACCAAGATGGCGTTTCCATACAAAGCTCTGTAAATTTGAGTCGAATGCTTCGGCGAATAATTCAACAACGGGATACTGCACAGATCTGAGATTTAGCGAAGTTGTTTATTTGTTACTCTTTTATAACATTACAAATTATTGGCTTCTTTCACTAAATCGTTTCGATTTAAAAAATTATTTTCTTGGTGTCCCTCGGAGGGACGGCAGGATGGCGTTTCCATACAAAGCTCTGTAAATTTGAGTCGAATGCTTCGGCGAATAATTCAACAACGGGATACTGCACAGATCTGAGACTTGGGAAAGTTGTTTATTTGTTAGTCTTTTATAACATTACAAATTATTGGCTTCTTTCACTAAATGGTTTCGATTTTAAAAATTTATTTCGCCCGATTGCGTGACGGTGCAAACCAAGAATAGTGGAAAAAGAAAAGCTCTCAGGGATAAAATCTTGCTTCGATGAACTTCATACGTTTTTATCTATGCGGGGCAATATTTCCTATTCGGATTTCAGAACCGAAGAAGCGGAGCTTTAAAGAATTTCCAAGCAGCCGAGTGACTTAAAGGTAAAATAAATCACATTTCTCGATGGGAATTTATGTTGATATCAATTTGTGATTGACTTTTTCTTTGTGTTCTCGTTACTTTTGGAGAGATGTTTATGAAACGTGCTCAAATTCAGTCGTGTTGTTATCTTGAATTTCATCGAGGACAGCTCGGCCTCGATGCGCTATAAATGGTACGCGTTTTGCTTTTAAACATAAACTAATAGACAAATTCGGCTAACGCATTGTTGTACCCAATTCAAACCTTTTGGGATCAGAACTATTTGCTTGTCATATTTCCATATCAATGAAGCATTGACATGGAAATTATATGGAAATACTGTGAACAAAGGATGTTATTCCCAGAAGGTTTGAATTGGGTACAACAATGCGTTAGGGCCTGGTCGCACTACAGTCAAAGACAAAGATCCGCTCGTGCAAAAATCGAGGAAAACAAAAGAAACCGCTCCGGTGGGACACGCTTTTTGTGGAATGTTTTTGTTTTTATGTCATTTTTCAGGGGCTAATTTTTGTTTTTGACTGTAGTGCGACCAGGCCCTTAGCCGAATTTGTCTATAGATATTTGAATAAAAATTTTCAAAAGAAGATTTTGTTCATTTTTATGTGTTTGTTAATTCATTACATTGGTTGAAAAGCGATTTTATGTAAACAAAACAAGACTTGGATTTTATAGTTCTAACTTGACTCGCGTCGCCTCATGGAAATATGTTTGTGTATATTTTGCAATTTTGATTTCCAAATCAGTTTCTCAGGCAATTTTTGATACGCAACAGGTGTATTTTATTAGTCATACTAGTTATTCTAGACCGAGAAAAAGTTGTTTTTGTGAACTTTTGTACGGTCTAAATGTACTGTGCAGACGGTCGCGTAATACTGTTTTTGAGAATTGGTAAAATTGAAAAATAGCCCGGTCGTCAATCTTAATTCTTGTGCTTCCGACCTTTCACCTTAGTTAAGCTTATCACCGGCTTTCTGTTCAGAGAGCTACGCTGTTAGGCTTAGCCTATCTATATATTTTATCTGCTAAATAGGTCTGTCATTCTCGTCAGGGGCACAGTGAACAGACCCGGTAGAGAGATTAATTTGAAGCAAAACATTTCCACAGTAATAAATATGCGCACGAGAGACAGGTAAACTTACGACGAAATTGCCCCTTTAAACAACGGAGGAAATAGTAGCCTTTCCAAAGTTCTTTCAAGGAAAAGTTGACTTCATGAATTAAATTGTTTTACTTCGTGTTTCAAAACGCCACGCGAAAATAGATCATTTGATTATGCTTCGATGATCCAGGTGCCACGAAGCTCTTTAGAACCTCTAATTTTATTGGCCTTGGGTATCACGAAGTTTGTTCTATTGTTTTCTCAGCCAATCCTCTGAGGCGTTCCGAGAGCTTCGTGCTCGCCCCGATAAAAGGCCATATACACCTAAATCAAAAAAGGTTGCTGTCGACGATTGCCGTTTGGTGTTTGGTCATTCATTACTCCTGGTGCATTCTGGTATAGCAGCGCTCGTTCCCTGCGTCTGAGGCAATGGAGGCCGCCGAGTCGCTGTCCACAGACATTCACCTTGGTATTCTCGTTCCAAAAAAAAAAGACGTCTGTGGACCTTCGTAGGGACGACTTTTAAGTATTGTTCCACATAAGAACGATAGCAAACTTCATTGTTCTGCGGCATTGGCTCTTTCCCACATAAAATATCTTTGATTTCAAGAATAGAGGAGGACCTGATGGTTAATAATTATATTTCATTATAAAAATAAAGAAAATCTATTTGCGCCAAATAAATTTTGGGAAATGTTCGTGCTTAACCAATCAGAATAGCAGAAGACAATAGCTAATAATTTTGCTTCTTTGATGAAGTTCTCCAAATACAATTTCTTTTAAAAATTGTATGTTGTGCGATTGGGTCTCAAATTACTTGAAACCTTAAAAAAAATAAACAAAATGCACCTTGAACCTTAACTTGTTAGCGGTTTTTGAGTGTAGGCCAATGAGATCACTAGTTTTAACAATGAAAATTCTTGACAGTCCATCGTGTTTGACATTCCATTGCCGTTGGCGCTATCCTTCTTATGCGGATCATTACTTAATTTCAAATAGAGAAAGGAAAACCGTCGTGTGTTTACGTTCTCCACAAAACCTATAATTTGATCATTTGACGATGTTTTGCAGGGAATAAAAATATATTAAATGCACGTGCAGAGGCATAGTTTTCACTCATTAATCATATTGGCTGCGGCCGCACTTGGTGAGTTAACTGGGTAATTTTTTTTAGTAACCCGGTTAAAATAACCCGGTGAAAAGGTGTTTGTAATAAAATAACCGAGTTTATTTTTCTGAACGGCCACACTTCAGAAGGTTGAACTTTGAACGTGAGAGATCATGTTATCATTTGCTAACGAGAGCTGCACAAAACAATACGATTAATGAGCGAAAACAATGCCTCTGCACGTGCATTTTTCATATTGATGGTTTGCACGTGACGTCACGGCGGCCATGTTGGTGGTCAAGAACAAAAGCGTTTCTCTCCGCTGGGAACTAAACTCTATTTTCATGCAAATTCTGCGACAAAAATTGTATTGTATTGACCACCAACATGGCCGCCTTGTCACATGGTTGCAAACCAAGAATTGTTATTCCCTGCAAAACAACATCGTCAAATGATCAAATTATAGGTTTTGTGGAGAACATAAACACACGACGGTTTTCCTTTCTCTATTTGAAATTGAAAGTCGTCCCTACGAAGGTCTACGAATTCAACAGGAAGCCAAAAATTACCTCGTAAGCGAAAATGATTGACAAATCGGGAAAGTTAACCTGCACTAAACTACCTAGCGAGGTGGTTTAAATAAACCCAACCTGGTTAAAAAAATCTATTGTTCTTTAATTAATTTCCATGGGAACCGCTAACACGGTTAAAATTCGGTGAACGCCAAAAATATGCGGCCGCATCAGGAATTTTGTTAAACCAGTTAATTTTAATTAATTAATTAATTGCAAATAACCGGGTTAACTACTCTAGTGCGGCCGCAGCCATTGTTTTGTGCCGCTCTCGCTAGCAAACGATAACATGATTTCTCATGTTCAAAGTTAAACCTTCTAAAGTGCGGCCGCTCAGAAAAATAAACTCGGTTATTTCATTACAAACACACAAGTAATTTTAACCGGGTTACTAAACAAATAACCCAGTTAACTCACCAAGTGCTACCGCAGTCAATATTTTTCGTAGTCACTGAACCGAAAACTCAGTAAGCCTTTAAAAAGCGCACGTGGCTTTAAATCTCATTAATGTGTATGTTATGCGATATGAAGCTTTTTTTTTGGCTTGTTTTTCCCGCTTTTTTTCTTTTTGCAATATTACTCATTACCGTCATTGAACACCGCAGCCTCTTCAACTGATAGACCGAAGTATGTAACGCGCCATCTTAGATCTTAGGAGTATGGTGCAGGCATAACGCGAACCACGACGGCCGTCACACACACACAATGTCGTCAAGCAATAGTCCTCCCCCAGAATGCACCGGGAGTAATAAATGACCAAACACCGTCCAAACACCAATGGATGACAGCAACCTTTTTCGATTTAGGTGTATTCGTATTCACGGTATTGAACTGGAATTAACTTGCCGTCGAGGCTTATGCGTGGAAATACGAACAAAAATTCGAAAATTGCGTAGCACTAGTCAGATGTATTTAGGCAAAAGTTAAAAAGTAGATAAAACTGCCAAAAATTTGCTGACGAAAAACCATACGTTTCGGCCTTCGCCCTTTATCAGTGGAATCTACCAGCATGCCAAAATGTTTTTTTTTTTGCATTTTATTTAAATTCCATTGATGAAATTGAAAGTAACAGTACTTAAATGTAATTGTACGTAATTTTTTTTAGCTTGATATACATCAAGCAACCATTAAGTCTATATACCGTTATATATCGTAATTTTTATAATTTTTATTGATGGCTGGCTGTCTGGCCGGCCGGCCGGCCGGCCGGACGGACGGACGGACGGACGGACGGACGGACGGACGGACGGACGGACGGACGGACGGACGGACGGACGGACGGACGGACGGACGGACGGACGGACGGACGGACGGACGGATGGATTTTTTAGCAACCTTTTCACACTTTCACCATCTTTTAAACTTTTTCCATATAAACAAATACAGAGCCGTACATGAACAACATTCCACTGTATAGCCTGTTTTAATACATTATCGCTTTGCTAAATTGAATCTTTAGCCGAAACCCGTTTCAATTAAAAACATTCGAAGACCACAACGCCAAAATGACGTGCAAAATCTCTGCCATGAAAGTAGCCTGTTGGTCCATTATTATATCCTTAAGGAGAACCTTACCTTGAATGCCTTCTTTTTTGCAGATTTTTCTGATTGTGTAGCTTCAAACACGAACTATCCAGATTTTACCATGAAGTATCGCTGAATTTCTTGATGGTGTAGCTTCAAAGGCTAATTATTCATATCTTACCGTGAACAGTCTTTGAATTTCCTATAATGACCACATTTTCTTCTGAACAACTGAACTTTTTCAAGTTCTCCACTGTTGTACTTGATGAATTTCCAGTCGCCCTGCGCCAAGTGTTTGTGTTCATGTGGGACAACCAAGTCGCCACTACACCCAGCTTTCTCAAATGGGACGACTCACCACTGGTTCGGAAGATGTTTCTTAAAAAAGAAGGTGGAAAAACAAAATATGTGCCAACCAATAAATCATATATGGAGTGGGATTGCACAGCTTTGTTTGAAGCCACTCTCTATGCTGAAAGCTTTGCTATGCCAGACGGAAGAGGGGGGTTTGCTACCGTAGCCAAATTGTACGTAAAACCCCATCGTTTACCAAGCGGGGTATTCCATCCCTCCGTTAAAAGCTCTTCTGGAAACCAAGCCGAGACGTTCGCTTTGGCGTTGGATCAGCTTCGCCTGCTACGAAACAGACTTTGTCACCAGATCAGTACTCAAAAGATCGACAAGGCTACCTTCGATCATTACATACAGCTATCAAAAGATGCCTTTGCCGCACTCGGACAAAGCGTTACTAAGATTGATGACGTCGGAAAGCTAGGCGAAAAAGACTTTCCCACTGCCAGGCTTCAACAGTTGGAAGAAGAGTTGAGGAGAGAGAAGTTTAAGAAGATAGAAGATAATCTACAACAAATCGAGTCTCAAGTAAACGATGTCAGCACAGACGTGAAAGATGTGAAAACTGGAGTGACTGATGTGACGACAAAAGTGGAAGATGTCGGCTCCGACGTGAAAGATGTGAAAACCGGAGTGACTGATGTAAAAACAAAAGTGAAAGATGTCGGGTCAGACGTGAAAGATGTGAAAACTGGAGTGACTGATGTGACGACAAAAGTGAAAGATGTCGGGTCAGACGTGAAAGATGTGAAAACTGGAGTGACTGAAGTGACGACAAACGTTAAAGATGTCGGCTCAGACGTGAAAGATGTGAAAACTGGAATGACTGATGTGACGACAAAAATGAAAGATGTTGGATCAGACGTGAAAGATTTGAAAACTGGTGTAACAGATGTCAAGAGAAAAGTGGAAAAATTCGAGTCAGGCGTTGAGGATATAAAGCGAGCCATACAAGCGGAGCGTTCGAAAGGTAGGTCTGGTTTTCTACTGATACAATAAATTTCTTTTCTCCTAACATCGGGAAGAATTCAATTTGATCTGGTAACCTGGTATTGGTACTGATACAATAAATTTTTTTTCTTTCTTTCCTAACATCGGGAAGAATTTAAATTGATGTGGTAACCTGGTATTGGTTTTGGTATTTCGACAACTGGAGTTGAATGGACCGTGTATAAAGTTATTCATTTCAATTCAATTGTAACCGTTATCAATCTTTATCGACGTCCATTTCGTCTTTCCATTGTTTTCTGACACACCCACACACACATTGTATTATATTCGGTTTTTAGGGGGAGGTAGAGTTGGGTGCGATTTACAAGTTTACATGGGCTGGTAACAATGCTGTCATTTTATTTAGTAAATATTCGTATTGTACAGACATAATCTTTAAAAACACTTTTTCCGTTTAAGGTTATGTGGTTCCCGCCTGCTGTGTACCTGATAAAATACCAAACTTTTTTGGCCGGCAAAAAGAATGTGAGGCAATTATTGATCATTTGACAGCAAGAAATACTAGTCGACTGATTGACATTTATGGTCCACCGGGATTTGGAAAGACGTCAGTGGCAATCAACGTAGCACATCGCTTACAGGAGATGAAGATCCCAGTCTACTTCCTATCCCTTCGAGGAATGAAAAGTAAAGATGAGCTTGTCTCAAAGCTGCTCAGTATTTTCGCAGACGTCAAACAAGTTCCTTCGATTTCTCCATCGCATTGGCTTATCCAGTGCTTGCAACAACACTTTTTGAATCCTTTTGTATTAATTCTGGATAATGCTGACGACGTCCTGGAATCTGGAGACACCAAAGTAAAAGAAGAAGTTCTCAAATTTACAGAAGAAATTCTTACCCAATGCCATTACATCAGGCTTCTCTTCACTACTCGTGAATCCCTAGAATACTTGAGTCATAAGCTTCCCGTTCATCTCGAAAGAGTTGGAACACTGGACAGAAATTCATCGGCCAAATTAGTTAAGAAACTTTTGCCAGATGTATCAGAACCTAACTGCAGAAGCATACTCGGAAAATGTGGACAGGTTCCGCTGGCCATGCGAATAATGTGTAGCACCATAAGAGAAGAAAACGTTTCATTTGATGAGATTTTGGAGGAACTGGACAATGCAACTCTTGTTGAGGTATTGGACGATGAAGGTTTTCCTCACGATACTAGACTAAAGACAATAATCAACACGTCCTTTCAAAGACTCGGAGACAAAGAAAAAGAAGCATTCGTATCTCTTGCCGTTTTTCCAGGCAACTTTGGAACAGAAGAAGCTAGAACCGTTTTAGATTTAAGGACAGCACCACAAAGAACTAGCAAGAAAATGTTACGATCACTGGAGCGAAAATCTTTAATAGAATGCAACGATGATTTTGGATCTTTTACAATCCACTCCCTGCTGCGATCTTTTGTTGACGACAAGAGATCTCGTGGCCCTGAAATCGAAGCTATATTTCATAGAGCAGAACTTCGATTCTACGATTATAACATCACCAGTTTCGGAGAGGCTAATAATAAGTTTTTTACAGGTCATTCTAATGACGCGTTTGAAGCGTTTGTCACTCGGCGAGAGACCATCGTTTTATCCATTGCAAATGGAACAAGAGAGGACGAGCTGTTCTCCAAGACTGTAGAAGTGTTGTCCAAGGCAGAACTATTTCTCTACTCGGTTTTATCTGATGAAGAGTTACTATTTAACAGGCTTTATGACACTGCTGTGGAAGAGGCAAAGAAAAGGAAACATTGTGACGTTGAACGCAAATTGCTTGCTGCCAAGTACTTTGGCCGCCTGGGTTGGTTTTACAACGGTCAAAACAGAGACCGCCAGCCCCTGCAAGCCGACTTTATTGATGCTCCTGAATGTCCAGCAAAACTTCTCTGTTATCTTGGCATTCACGAGCTTCTCTGTGGCAAGCTTGACGAGGCAATATCGTCTATTGAGCGTTCTGTAGATCGTCTGGGCAATGGCTATGATGAAAGAGTTCTCAAGATTCTCGCCTACCATGTTCTCGCAGTTTGCTACAGAAAAAAAGAGGACGAGGAAAAGGCATCATATTTTGAAACTATCTGCAGCAGTGAGTGTAAGGTTGCGTCATTGTCTCTTGCGCTTTGTAGTCTCTTTCTAAGAGACACTTCATCATCAACAAAATCAAATAAGCGTTCTCTTGCTGAACAAGATGCTTTCTTTTTTGCTGTTACGACTGAATTGCTACCTTCCGTTTACAAAGCTCTCGGTAACCAGATGGAAACTGAGCTATCTGTTATTACCCATTCCCTTGTTAGAATGAGTAAAATTCTTTTAACTTTGTTTAAAGAAGGGCGTCTCCGTGTCAGGGTATTAGAAGCCTGCTGCAATGCGTTACACAGCTTGGGCTGCCATAAGGAAGCAGCAAAGGGCTTTCACTTGATAGCTAGTCAACTGGAAAACGCATTGGGAAACCACGAACACACAGCTCAAAGCTACGATTCCCTCGGATTAGCGAAACACGAACTGAAGGAATACGAGGCTACTTTTTGTTCATTTAAGAAAGCTTTTGACATCAGAAGAAACATTTTACGAGAAACGTTGGAAACAACGCATCGTAGTAACCTGGTCAGGGAGACTATTAATTCATTGTCTCGTTGCTGCTCAGTGTTAGAAAATTTCGATGCCACTACTGCTGATACAAACAATATCAAAGTCGCGTGTGAAGAACTCGAAGGTGTTTTAAAGGAACAGGACTTCGCAAAAGATTGTTTCGCAGACTTGGCACGTATTTACAACAACGCTGGGGCTCACTATCTTAATAGAAATCACTGCAATGAAGCTCTCGTGTTACTTCAGCGCGCGATAGAAATAAAAGAAAATCTCGGAGATCACGTTGATACAGTTCCAAGTCTACATAACGTAGGTGTTGTGTATTTCCAGATGAAAAGATATATTGAGTCTGATCAGTCATTCCGTCGTGCGTTGGATCTAAGGAAGAGATTAGGTATCCAGGATCATGAGGATACTGCTGTTACTTACTATCAGATTGGCCTGCATCTTTTCGAGCGAGGTGAGTACAAGGAAGCCCTAAAAGTGCACCTGCAGGCTTTACGGCTCAGAGAGAAACATTTGGGTGACCACCAGCTGACAGCAACAAGCTGTTATAAGTCGGGATGTTGCTATTACAAAATAGGCAAGTACGAGGAAGCTAGAAAACAATTCCAAAATGCCGTCGAGTTACAAAATGTGTTGCTTGGTAACCATGCAGATACTGCCTTAAGTTTCCAAAACTTAAGTGAAACGTATTTTGAAATGGAGAACTACCCAGACGCTCTTGGTGCTTGTAGCCAAGCTTTGAACATAAGATTAAAGCTATTACCTAAACATGTGGACACAGCTTCAAGCCTTCATCTTCAGGGATCTATTAATTCAAAGATGGGGGATTTTAAGGCTGCTGTCAGGTCCTTCCGAAGAGCATCCGACCTAAGATCAAAGCTGCTCAGTGACCTCCACAAAGACACAATACTGAGCTATCATTGCCTCGGTGAAGCACAGTACGCTTTGCAGGATTTTAGCGGTGCCGTAGATACTTTGCTGACTGCCTCGACTCTTCGAGAGGAACTACTGGGATTCCATTCTGACACAGCCGCTACCGTAGAGCTTCTGGGTCGCGCGTATGGAGCCTTGGGTGAGCATGACTTAGCTTCCCAGCAAATAAAACGGGCGCTCGAAATGAGGGAACACTGTGCAAATACTGCGTTTAGTGATCCGAGTGATCCGTTGTTCGGGCATTATTAATTGTTGTTGTTGTTTTTTTTCGCTACAAAGGCCTCCTATCAAGGCCTCCTGACAAGGTCTCCTATCAAGGCCTCCTGACAAGGCCTCCTATCAAGGCCTCCTATCAAGGCCTCCTATCAAGGCCTCCTGACAAGGCCTCCTGACAAGGCCTCCTGACAAGGCCTCCTATCAAGCCGGGACACTGTCCCAGCTGATATTTAATCGTGTTATCATGATTATGATCTGAAGCTTGTTTTATTGTCTTGAAATAGGAATGAAAAGTCACCATAAGCGATGAAAGCAAAGACAGTAACAAAAGAGACATAAAAACAGCTAAAAAAGTCAAAGTTCTACAAGAATGGCAATTTTAATTTCTTGACCGTCTGTCACGAAATCAAATTTATCAGTAAACTGTAATCCACTTCCATCCTTGCAATCCTGCACTTATCTCCAAACTACTGCTTTCGTTTTGCTGTACAGAATCCTTTTATTCAATTAAGTTGTATATTTGGTGGCATTTGGCGATATAACAGAAATAAGAGTAATAGAAATTTTGTTATTTCGGCGAGACAGTGCCCCTTTTAGTATGTTTGCAATGGAACTTGTAACATTATCCGAGCTTTGGTAATAGAACATGTTCCAAAAGAAGTTACTAAAGGTAACTAGACAGTCTTTATCATGTAACACGAAATCTATATTGCAATAACGTCATACAAAAAGGCAAAAACCAAATAGGAATTAACCGTGTGATGTGATTTGAAATTCGCTAGATGAATCAGCCTCGAATTGCATCAAAATGACAACAAGAAACTGATGCAAATGATTTCTCTCAATAGGGATGATATCTGTTTACAAACATTCTTTTTGTTATTCAAATGTGCCAGCCACTGGAACAAAAGAACCCTTTGTTTCGGCAGCCAATAAGGCTCTGGTTGGCACATTAATAACAATTGGTGACGTCATTGATATCTTCCCTATAGCATGATTAATACATGTATACAGCTATAAACGTGCGTGTTGTGAATGTTGCAAGGTATGATGATTATATGCTTATTAATTCCTATTTGGTTTTTTGCTTTTTGATATGACAACGTTATTGCAATAAGGTGTATTTTCGCGTTCCTTCTCTTTCCCTCTCAGCTACAAGACAGCACGATGCGATTAGACATTGATTGTTGTTGTTTTTTCCGGAACGTTTCTCACACTGCTTGTGTGGGAAACTAGGAATTTCTTTTAACGGTTTATGACGTTTTGAGAAGCGAATGTCTGGGGCGTGTTGATCGAGATTAATTATTAGGAACTGGGCTTGCTCCAGACGACCATCCAGCCATTCTGAAATCACTACTTTTTTTATCTGAAAGCTTAAAGGCGAACCTGCCGAATCTAATGCAAATGAGCAAGAACAATAGATTTTGTTCATTTGTTTCATTGCTACGCTTTGATTGGCTAAAAAATCTCGCGCCACTTTCTTGACCAATCAGAAGTAAAACCAAAACCAATCGTGACTTGCTCGCACGCGTTTTCCCGCGCTTGGCGTTGCCGGCATGTAATTGCTTCGAGCTCTGATTGGTTCATTGGATTGTTTACGACTGCTGTGATTGGTCAGAGTAATTACTTTGGTTTTACAACACTCAGCTTAAAGCTGCTCTATATCGCGGGTTTGGCTTTAAGCAACAAGGAGCCCGATGGGCTTCGAAACTGGCTCGTTTGGCCTCAGTTTCCACCCCGTTTTCACTTTAGAGTTGTATATTTGCAAGCCACAATATACAATCTAGAATCTATCAATATGCACAGTCCAGTCCACATTTACATTCCACAGCCCGCTTCAAGCACTCCTTAGGGACGGACCATTTTATTGTTAAGAGGGGGGGGGGGGGGGGGGGGGGGGTGTGGGCAATTACTAAAAACAAATTCCTGCACAGCAAAAGTAAAGAAAAAAAAATAATGCACAGCGAGCGAAAGGAAAAAAAGGTATGGAGCAATCCCGAAAAAAATTCTTGCACAACATCAAGACGGAAAAAAAATTCATGTTCAGAAAAATTGCCCAACACCGCCACCTGCCCCCACCCCACACCCCCCACCCCACACCCCCCACCCCACACCCCCCTTTAGTAGGCTACAGTTTCAGGTCTATATTTTTCTCTCTGATCGGCTCGGTACTGTTAGAAAAAACATAAGTTTAGAACTTTGTATATTTTTTTCGCTTCCTTGAAACCACCTACTACAAGGAATCAGGATTGTTTAAACACAGGCATTTTGGAGAATCGGTGATGGGGTTTCGAATAAATTAACAATATCAACACGATCGATCAAATAGCGTGACATGAATACGAGATGTGTGGAATTTGAACGTGACTCCACGGAGTTATGCTTGAGAATTGTTTACTCAGCAGTTCTGTGACGTGTCTGTACGGACAAAGAGATTTTAAACGAATGCGAATCGTTTTATCAAAATCTTTATACCTCCAAAATAGAAACAAACAATTCAGAAGCTGATTACTTTTTCGCACAGCAGCCGGATGAAAAGAGCTTGAACAAAGATGAACAATTGCTTTGTGAAGGACTTTTAAACAGGACAGAATGCTTGGATGCTCTCAAAAGTATGAATTCTGATAAATCTCCTGGAACTGATGGTCTACCTTGTGAATTTTACAAAGTCTTCTGGAATGATCTGGCAGAAATATTGATAAACTCTCTAAATTATTCTTATGAAATAGGAAAGCTCTCGATATCACAAAGACGAGGAATCATAAAGCTTATACCAAAAAAGGATGCTGAGCTTAATTTAATTAAGAATTGGCGGCCGTTAACATTGTTAAACTGCGATTATAAGATTGCAACGAAAGCCATAGCAAATCGCATCAAAATTGTTATTCCGAAGCTTATTTCAGATGATCAAACAGGGTTCATTAAAGGCAGATTCATCGGAGAAAACATTCGTTTAATAGACAGCTTCATTAAATATACTGCAGAGAAAAATATACCGGGACTACTCCTTTTTCTCGACTTCGAAAAAGCTTTTGATACGCTGGAATGGTCCTTCATGCGGAAAACGTTCCTACATTTCGGTTTCGGTAAATCCTTACTGAACTGGATAAAAGTATTCTATTGCAATATTGAAAGTTGTATTTTGAACAATGGATGGGTCAGTTATTTTTTTAAACTTAGCAGAGGTGTCAGACAAGGCTGCCCCTTGTCACCTTATTTGTTTATTCTCTCAGTAGAAATACTAGCTGACGCTATTCGCCAAAAGAAGGACATTTGTGGCATAATGTTGAATGGTAAAGAGATTAAATTGAGCCAATTTGCTGACGACACAACCCTTATTTTAGACGGTTCTGAAAAATCATTCCTAGAAGCCTTGAAGATGATAGACAGTTTTGGTTCTGTATCTGGCCTAAAACTTAATAATAGCAAGACAAAAGCCTTGTGGACAGGCGCCAATGCCGAAAGCGATTTTAAGCTATGTCCTGAAAAGAACTTTAAATGGCCACGCAAAAAAGTCAAAGCCTTAGGAGTGTGGCTTTCAACGGACCCTGATATGACTTTGCCTTTAAACTACAATGATAAATTGAAAAAGATAAAGACAATCTTAGGCTGTTGGAAACTGCGTAGACTCGGTCTGTTAGGGAAAATTACAGTCTTAAAAAGCCTCGTAGCATCACAATTAACATATATTCTCTCGCCTTTACAAACAAATAATAAGGTAATCAAAGAATTAAATGGTATGTTTAACAATTTCTTATGGAATGATAAAGGAGACAAAATTAAACGAAATGTAATGATAAATGATTACCCTGAAGGGGGTCTTAAAATGATTGATATAGATTCTTTTAATAGATCTTTAAAAGTTATTTGGATTAAAAAGTACCTAGACACAGAAAACCAGGGAGGATGGAAAAGTTTTTTTGACCTTGAACTTAGGAATTATGGAGGCCAAGTCACTTTAACTGGAAATCTTAACAAAAAAGACAGTAGTATTATTAAGATATCAGATCCTTTCATCAAAGAGATTCTTGAAATCTGGTCAGAAGTTAATTTTGAACAAACGGTAGTGTCAGATGATCACTTTCTTGCATCACCTCTATGGTACAATTCCCTGATAAGAATAGAAAACAAACCAGTTTTCTATAAAGATTGGTTTACTAAAGGAGTAACAAAAGTCAAGCATTTAATGAATGGCTCTGGCAAATTTCTTTCACTCTCTGTCTTCCAAAGTAAATATAGCCTGAAAGTCCGGCCTTTAGCTTTTTATGGACTAATATCTGCAGTCAAACTCCTGAAAAAGCACATACCACAAAATACAAGGCCTTCTTTAAAGTATGAAGAGTTCTTGACTAAATTTGTAGAAAATTCAAAACCAAGTAGACTTGTATATAAGAAACTAGTATCAAAAAAGAGAGAACTACCTATTTCAAGCCAACAAAAGTGGTTTGAGGATATTAACGTTACGATCAACTGGAAAACTGCCTATCAATTATCCCTTCAATGTACGAAGAGTACAAAACTTATAGCTTTTAATTTTAAATTCTTACACAGAAGAATATCGACTAATAACTTTCTGAAAAAAAATCGGACTCGTTGATAGCGAAAAATGTATCTTCTGCCAAGAAGAGACAGAAAAACTGGTACATCTATTCTGGGAATGCCCCAAAACTCAGTCCTTCTGGGTCAGCATTTCCTCATGGCTTCAGTCATGTAAAATAATTGAAAAAGAAACGCTCATACAACTGGGTACAGCACTGGGCTTAAAACCAGATAACTCAAAATACAACCTTCAAATAAACTTTTGCTGCCTGCTTGCTAAATACTACATTTGGCTGTGTAAAATGAAAGAATGTCCACCAAAACTTGATGATTTTTTACACTATATGAAACATATCAATGAAATTGAAAACAAAGCCGACATTATCAACCGGAAGAAATGGGAGCCTTTTAAGTCTTTCTTGTAGTCCCCTGTGAACGTGATGCCAGTCCCTTAAGAAATGAAAAAATGTGTATAACTTCTTTTTCTTCTTCTCCTTCTTATTCTTCTTCTTTTTTTTTCTTCTTTGTTTTGCTTTACTTCCAGGCTTAATTTAGTTTAAAGTTTTAAAGTAAATGCTGTAATAAGTAGTTATAGTATTAAATTTACTGTAAGAATATAGAAATATTGTGAAATATATGGAAGTAAGCTAAGTGTTACACGTAATATGTCATGGTTTGTAATGTTTTTGTGATTCCTTTTTTTCTGTAATGTAACATTATTGTTTCTTGTTTAATAAAAAAAAAATTAAAAAAAATAAAAAGTTCTGTGACGTGCCGGGACGTGTTATATTCAACGATTTATTCGATGTAAACTCGACTGTTTGACAATTGATTTGGTTAGAAAAATTCAACCCGCTTTCGTTTTACCAGAAATAGATCACATCCGAAAATCACAGAGATTTAATTTTTAACAATTCCGTCGAAATTAGAACGGTAAATACTTGAATTATAGTTGCTGACATCACTGATTACGCCATTTCTGAAAACCGGAAGTAAACTAGGTACGGTGTTGGCCGCAGCAAAAGCGATTCCCGGAGCAGGTGACCCGACAGGCCGAAAAAAAAATGAGGGTATTTTAAGAACTGACTAGTCGCAGAGCGACGAGCCAGTTAATAAGTTATTAGTAATAGATAATAATCAGTAATTTAGATATAACAAGACGCTGTGGGAGCGTATACTTGGGCGTCGTTGTATTAGGCATATTGGAGAATAATTGTCTTGGGAATCTGCATGCACGTTATTTCACGGTTTGATGATTGGGAGTATTCGGGTAGTATGAGCAGTCTAACAAAGAAGCGCGTTAACTGTCTAAAACAAGAAGAGCGTGTGAGATCGCACGCAAATTATTAAAGTAGCGTGTCCACTGTGTCAAAAGACGAGTACATACTGAAAAAAACAAATCGATGCCTACTTTGTACTTACCGTTGAAAAAAAGGCCGTATGTCAGAGTTTCCCGATGGTTGTTATTGGTTTTAGCTAAATCTTGTAACTAGCTGGTCTGTGTTTCCGACACTTTTCAAGTGAATGCAAATGTAGCCGCAAAGTGGCCTTTCGAAGCCATGATGTAATTGCCTGGTCCGGACCCGAGGTCAAAACAACTTTTCCAATTGAAAGTTTTGCTGGAAGTATTCCCGCCGTTATTATAATAAAGTTTGAATGAAACTTATAAATTTAATCAAAGTTAACGACAGAAGTGATAATTTACGAGGAGAGGAACAAATTTAGCCCTTTGAAATATATTTTTTCAGTTGAGGTAAAAATGTTGCAATTTGCATAATGTGAAAGTAATTTGAAACCTTTCCAGTAACGCATAACGCAGCTCTTCATAAAACATCTCGCAATCATACACACGAAAATATATCCAGTTTTTATTCCTCTGTATCCGAAACACAGAAAAGAAAATTAAATGAAAAAGTGATCGCTTTAAGGTTATTTTCGCCCGAGAAACATTCACTAGCGGAAGCAAAACTCGCAAGAAACGTCTCGCAAGACACCGCGTGCATTGTTTACATCTTCTCTCGGCGGTGAATTTTTGCACCCAAAGTTTCATTTGGCTGTTCTGTTCCTTCAACTTCACGAAATAAAAATGAATGAAAGGCAAACAACCGAAAGAAGTGAAATTAATTGGGATTCCTACCACGCTTATATTTCTTCCTTCGCTGCCCACCGTTCACTTCTTATTAAATAAGCGCTATGTATGTATTCGTCTAAATTATCTTCTTCGTGTTCGTTTTAACATGTTTTAGCGGGTTTCCGTCATGAAGGTATCGTAGAATTAATCGCGAGTGTCAAATACTTTCGCAGTGTCTTCTTGAGTAATTTCCTTACGCATATTGAATATGAAACTGTTAGATGCAACAGAGAAAACACAACCCGCACTTTGTGACGTTCGCCTTGCATCAACAAACAACAGGTGTACTCCACCGCGGTCAAACGAGAGAAATTTGCAAAAGTTAACAAAGTACTTCCAAGTTAAGGTTGTCATTTTCACTGTTTATTAAAAGTTTCATATATTGACAATACACTGTCAACTCACTAAACGTTTTGAAAGTTTACTAAAAAAAGTTCTAAGCGTTTGAAAACTATGAACCGCAGAACTGTCGGCGCCATTTGCCAACACAATTTTGCTCAGGCACGAAGCGTTTTGATCAGTTTTCAACGATCGAAAAGAAGCTCGTTATTTTGAGCCGGAAAGATGAAAAGATAGTTACATAAACTAATTATTTTATACATCCTTGCCCACGTTTCCACTTAATTCTAAATGAATCCCACCAAATAAAACGAAAAACGCCTCGGACGTGTGACCGCGGTGAAGGTTTGAACAATCCCGCCGTCCCCAGAGTTGCGCAATACTGCACATTTGTGGACGACCAAACTGCATTTTAATACTAAGCAGCCTATACTCATGCGCATGCGTAAGAAAGTTTTACGATATATTTTAAGTAACAATCCGTGTAAGAAGTAGGCAATTCTCTATTGTTCCGATGCATTTCGCTTTCCCCACATAAGAATGTTTAGATTTTCGTACTGAGAATACGTCAACCTATGGACAACATGGTTTTGAAATAAAATTTACTGAAACTTTATTTTAAAGCGATGTTTCTTTTGTGTTACAAGATTTCATCCAATCGTGAGACTCCAAAACAATGGCCAAGAAAGACTTCTAATTTTCCATGTTCCCCACATAGAATTTTTGTTGCATTAAAAATCACAATAGTTTTCACTAAAAGGGAATCAATTAGTAAACTAGAGATAAATAAATGCGCTGCCTGGTGAAGTTATAGTAGATTTTCATGTTTTAGCCAATGAGGTGGACGGTTTCAACAAAAGCACAGTTCACACCTTTCTTTATTCCGTGGATTCTCGTTCCCAGAGCCCTCGTTTCGTTTGGTCAGCGGAAAAAACGAAGGCTCTGGGACCAAAGCCTTCCAGATGTCGTAAAATCCACGACATCCGTTAGCGCATGCCTAATGCATTAATGTACTATTGCGCTTGCTCAGTACCAGAAACCGGAAATAATAAAACCTTTCCTGCGTGCATTCTCGTCCCCAGAGCTCTTCTTTCGTTTGGTTGAGCTCTGGAGACGAGAATGTTGAGTGTGTGGAATGGCGTTCGAAAGGACTGTACAACTACAGGAAAACATCGCGTTGAAAAAGAAAGAAGACAAGCTTTACGTGCTGCTGTTATTAAGAAGAAATATTGTCTTTGTATTTTGCCTACTGGTTTTAGAAAATCCTCGATAAGTCAGCCGATTTCTTTCGTTTGGGAGCTGTGTATTTATCGTTTCGCCACTGAACGCTGTCGTATCCGACCAAATCAGTTGATGGGCCGAGACAGCTGAGTTTGTTGATGGACACGCTGTGGTCATTGATTAGGCTTATTTCACCGATCAGTGGTAAGAAATATTGAGGAATTTTTGTTTTACATTCGTTTCATGTTATTTTAATTGGGCTTGAAGTGACCTTCGTTTCCCTAGATTTGTATTTCAAGTTGTAGCAAAGAGTAATAAAGAAAATATAACTTGCTTACGAGAGTGCTAATAGCGTTGTTGTGTTGTTGTTATGCACCTATCAATGTTAAGCCCGAGGGGGGGGGGGGGGGGGGGGGGGGGGGGGGGGGGGGGGGGGGGGGGCGGGCAAGGGGTGGGGATTTTGACTTTTTCTCAAAAAATAGTTCAAAGTTCCACTCCCCGGGAACAACACGATGGTCAAAAATAGCAAAATTTTTCACCCTGGGGCAGGTGCAGGCGGTCAAACCTTAATGCAATCAAGAGTTGTGGAAACCAATGGTGAAACAACAGATTTTAATAGTTCTGTTGTATTTTCTGTGCACATGTTTAATACTTTAACAAAGCTTCAAGGAAAAACAAGCTATGCTGTTGTCTGTTTTTCAGCTTCACATAATCGATCACAAAGCAAAGAAAACTGAGAGCCATTGCAATCACTGAAAATGAAGCGATCGATTGTCTCCGGCATCTTTTTGAACACTGAAGACTTTCCGACTTTCCCCGAACTGAATAAAGAAGTTTACCTGAAACAAAGCATAAAATATTGAATTACGAATATGCAAAATTATCATATGCAAAACATTTCTTCCACAAACAAAAGAAACACCAGATTAAAAAACAAATGGAATCCTTGTTTGATATCAGCAAACATAAAAAGAACTGATGGGCTGTTATAACAAAAAATTTCAGCAGATTCTCTTACCTTTCTCTCGACCATTGCAGCGAAGCGCCAAACAAGGGAAATCTCACTTCGTTCCCAGTCCTTTCATATCTGAAGAGCAACTAGATTCCAGGATCTCTCCATTTTCCAAGATGGCGGCCATGTCAAATTTCCCACCCTGGGGCATAGCGTAGTTGTCAAAATCCCGACCCACGAACAGCGTACGCTATCAATTCCCCGTGGTTTGCCCCCCCCCCCCCCCCCCCCCCCCCCCCTCGGGCCTAACATTGCTAGGTGCATTATTTAAAATGGGTAACCTAGTGGAGTAGTATGGGGCGTTGGGGGTTCTGGATCACCCAAAATAAGCATCCAAACACCTGGATTACCGCCCCCACGGATTCATTGCATTCATCCGTGGGCGGGGGGGGCGGTAATTCAGGTGTTGGGATGCTTATTTTGGGTGATCCAGAACTCCCCAACGCCCCATACTACTCTGTTTATATATGCTGCTCCGGTACGAGATCA
The DNA here is from genome assembly GCA_024195265.1 of Dendrophyllia cribrosa. NCBI lineage: Eukaryota > Metazoa > Cnidaria > Anthozoa > Scleractinia > Dendrophylliidae > Dendrophyllia > Dendrophyllia cribrosa. The sequence goes on along the minus strand of JAJLRJ010000013.1, from coordinate 14,507,838 downwards.
CCCCCACCCCAGGGGGTATTACCAATTGGAGAAATCCCACCCCCTGTATATACCCACCCACATGGCAATGGCACAGCAGATCGATATGAACATGGCGGCTCAAGGTCTTGACTTTAACCCAAGGAACCGACTTTTGCTCGCCATTGTAAATGCGGAAATGCAAAACTCAACTACGTACATCAAGGCACATCGACTAAAGATCACTTGCCTTGGTTGCGAACAAAGAGTGTGTTTGTCAACGATTTATAATCATAGAAATAATGGCTGTCCGCCTTTGAAAAGAAATACTCGAGCTCTTCTCAAACATGAGGCGGATTTGGCGGCACCCCCGAGGGCTGTTCGAGAAGTTTTTGCCAAGTCAAATATCAGCCACATGAGCTGAATGCATGGTTTGACGAGCAAGAACAAGAACAAAAACCATTTAAAAACAAGAGCTTAGAGACTCTTGATCCTTTAAATGACATCCGTAACTTAAGCTTTGTTTCGGATTACATCGCAGGTAAGAAATCACTCGCAACGTTTCAAACGGAGTTGAGTGGTTATTACCAATTGAAAAAACGCCTGACCTTTGTATATCAATGATGACGACAACACAAGTGTTCATGAACTTTCTCAAATCGAGGAACACTGGTATGAAACAAAAGAGCGCCGACTGGATGAGATCCAGACAAAACTCCATTGGTGCATCAGAGATCTCTGCCTTGACAGGATCGTCGCCGTTTGAATCACGGCAAAGCTTGCTCAAAAAGAAAATACAGCCAACAGATATGCTCAACAATGCGGCTTGTACCTGGGGCAATCTGTTCCAGCCCCTTATACGCAAGTATTTTGAGCAAAAACATTCTGTTTCCGTTTTTGGTCACAGCATCTCTCTTAATCTAGCAAGTGATCATCCACTTTATCGAAAGGTCACTTGCAGCCCAGACGGATATTTTCTAGACAACGATAATACCTTAAGCCTGTTAGAGTTTAAATGTCCGTTCAAGCGGAAAATAGCTATGAACAGAATTCCTAGTTATTATAGCGATCAGATACAAACAGGCCTTGCTTTGAGTGGTGACATGGTAAACAAAGGCCTGTTTGTTGACGGTTATTTTAGGATGCGCTCTTTAAACCAGCTTGAACCTAGTCTGACACACAATCAGTTTCTCAACGGAGGAAATAAATATAAAACGAAGGGTAACACAACACTTGCGTGGGGAGTTTGTTATTTATTTAGCAAACGGATGATAATCAGAAATCAAAAGTCAATCATCGATGTCGGTTCACTCACATCGAAACAATTATTTGAGAGAATTATGTCTTCCATTGCTGAGAAGGACATGTGGTGTTGTTATGGAAAGATAAGAATGTCGTTTAGAAAACAGGGCGAAGACGAGGAGTTTTTGCGTTATAACTATATGCAAAACGTATTTTTGTCAGAGGTTTCAGAAGGCCCTAAACCAGTGGCTGTCTTCGCTTGGAAGCTTCTGGATATAACTGAGATTTGGGCGCCAAAGCAACCAAACTTTTTGAGTAATATTCAAAGGTCGGTCGAGCGTTTTCATAACAGCTTGGCAAGCCTTCGAAAAAAAATAACCGAGCACTCTGAAGAGGCAGCTGAAATCTAGCACAGCCCTAAGAAAAATGCTGCCGCCGTAAGGGCTGGAGATGAAGTGCAAATGTTAGCATTTCTTATGGATAAACTTGAACAATGTTATTAATGCCCACGGCATTAATAGCTTCTTTCCAATACCATTCGTTTGTTAGACGTGTAGCGGGCTTCTGATGTCTTATGTAAGATAAGATTTTGTGTTTTCTTGGCCCTTCTGGTAAAATTAGCTCTAAGATCTTATGAATTATGAACTCATAAGATATTCCGCTTGGTAGATGATATCTTATGCTTGGGTAAACATAGTTAATTTGTTTAATTTCGTCATCGGTTAATCTCTGAGGGGGTTCCCTTAGAATAAACCTCAACAACAGAGTTGTGTGTTTATTGAAATCACTGCGTTTTATTTTTTTAAGAATGTTTCGTAGAATATTGTTAAAAATGATGGATGAACATTTCGTTTTGCCATTTCTTTCCGTATTTCTAATAAAACTTTTTTACTGCCGCTTATGTATTCTAAAGAGTAATTTCCGAGTAACTGATCAAGGCGACGTTTAAAATTATAATTTATTCTACATGGTATTTTAACTTTCATATTTTCTTTATCGTAAAGGTCTTTATGAGAAAAGACAGCTCCGTATAGTCTTTCAATGCGGTTACATTCTCTGCAAACAAGTTTTGTTGATTCGCACACGAGTGAAAATGAGCCGCCACAGCTTTGGCACGATTTTATTCTTTCGTTTGTTATGTCTAGAATGATAACAAACTTCGCGGTATTGTTGGATTAATTCTTGTCTCGCTGACAAACTAAGATCTTCAAAGATGATTTGAAGTTTTTCTGTTAGTTATAAGCGGTGAAGCTCTTTTAGATAGCTGCTGCCATAGAAGCCACACAGCATGACTTGCTTGTGTTTTATATCCAAGACATCTAGTTGCGTCTCGTATTCTTTATTTTCATCCATACGTCTAACAATAGACAGTTGTGTGATAGAGCGTTCAATATATCGCGACTCCGTCATGTTTATTTTAGAAAATGACAAATGTTCAATTGGTCAATCATTACACAAACTGTCCATCAAACCCTTTGTTTTGTGAGGAATATCACGAGGCTAACAATAGATTTACACGTGCAAAACAAATGACGTATGAAATTCTTGAGTGCCCCTGCGTTCCAGAGCGCCCCGTTTTCAGGTTTTTCAGAAAGTAAAAAAAAAATTTAAAAAAATTATTTTTTTTACTTTTTGAAAAACCTGAAAACGGGGAGCTCTGGAACGCAGGGGCACTCAAGAATTTCATACGTCATTTGGGTGATTACGTCAAATCAATACCCACGGATCTAATGGCTTTATTCTAAAGACGTTCGTTCTTTAGATGTATAGAGGGCTTCTGAAGTTTTATGTAAGATAAAATCTCGCGCTGCGGTCCTTCTGGTAAAATTAGGTTTAAGATTTTGTAAATTACAAAGTTATAAGATATTCTGCTTGAGTAAACAGAGTTAATTTTCTTTATTTCGTCATATGTTGATTTTGTAGGGGGTTTCCCTAATATATGATCAAGCTGTTATAAGATATTCTGCTTGGTAGATGATATCTTATGCTTGAGTAAACAGACACTGCCGTGTTGTCTATGATTTATCCTTCGAAATGTAGAGGTTAAATCCAGAATTTAATCTCTCAAATCGGACTTAGATGATGCGGTAAGAAGATTTATCTTTTTTTGAAATTCTTGTTTGACTTCCTTGCGAAGTTCGTTTTTGAGTTTCTCGAGGTCTGGCGCTTTTGTTTGAGTTGCAACGTTTTTTGTTGCCTTCACACCATCCCTGATTGCAGCCTTGAGTTCGTGATATTTTTCCACCTCAGGAGTAATAATTGTGAATTCTGTATCACTGATCCTCTTGTCTTCCAGAGCTTTTGAGATTAGCTCATTGACAGTGTTTCGTTTAGCCAGGGCCAGTGTATAGATATTCTCGTGTTTAGTCACTTTCCGCTCTAACCGCTTGTTAGCAGCTGTAAAGCCAACAGAGGACAGCCCACAGAGGGTCGCAACGCCGACAAGTGCTGGGCTTGCAACAATGCCGAACCCAGTCAAGGCAGTGGCTAGGGCCCCTGATGACAGCCCAACAGAAAGCGACCCAAGTCCAACCGCCGAGTAATGAACTAATGATTGGGTCCGTTTGTATTACTCTGCGACTTGTCTGTAGTGCTCGGCTTCGTCAGACAGCTCCTTAAGCAAGTCAGAGATCTTTTTGAGACGAAAGTCTTCTGCATTAATTTGAGTGATCTCACGCATAGGGTAGAGCTGTTGTGTCTCGCTGTATTCCGGAGCCGATGGAAGCACATTGGCAGAACTCATGGCGGGGTATATATAAGATTTTTTAATTTATCTCGATTTCAAATTCTAAGGGCATGTTATTAAAGTCGAAGAGGTCACCATTTACATCCCTCACTGACAGTGTTATGCTATTTACATAATCGCCAGACGAGACGTCACGCAAGACGTTCTGTTGTGTTGGTACATAAAACACCTTCTCAAAAGCTTTTCCACGAATATCAAACCGAGCCAAAACTGTCGAAGGCTTACCATTGAGTAAGTTCTGTTCTTTATCAACCAGATCACAGTGAATGAAGTAAGTGCTTGGTGCCCTTAAACGCTTGACAAAAGTTATTAGAAGCAATATAGGGCTTATGCCAAGCAATTCTGCCAGATTGTTACTAAACTTCACACTGCTGTTATTATATATGATCATGGCTCCGAGTGGTGTGTTTGTATCAATTGTTAGATTTAATTGACTGTGAAGATTTTTTAGTTCTTCAAAGTTTTTCGCTAATGTATCAATTGTGTAATGGCCTTGAAGTAAGGTCACGCTATGTGATGAACCAGGGGCAGGTTCTGTCGTTGTTGTAATAACTGCTTCTTCTTTCAAATTATGCCACGAATTGAAAATTGAACAAGAGATGAGCCGTATGTAACTCGGCTTTTGAAGCGGGTGATCGAAGTAGATTGTGTGAGGATTAGAAGGCGCGACGATTGTTAACACAACCATGATTGTATGTATATAAAAACCTTTTTAAAATATAAATATATACAATCATGTTTGGCAGACGACCCGGTGGTTTTAATCCCAGTTCAAATCTTGGTATAAACATTGGCGGCCATAATTATAGCCCCCCACCCCTTTTTTATTCAACCCCAAATGCCTATAGCCATTCTCCATATAAGCCACCCCCAGATCCACTAGCCTGGATTACAACACCAGAAGCAGCAAAGCTCTCTGCAGCGGCCAAGGCCAAGAAGATCTCAGACTTCAAAAAGCGTTTCCCGCGCGCTGATATGTCCCACTTTGAAGTGCAAGTAGAGTTTGGCGACGACCACAAAACCGCCACAGGGGAAGTGCTTTACAAAGAGGGCCAAGGCTCATTGGCGCTCGTTACAAGAATGCCCCACAAAGATTGGACTCAAGCCATGAAAGACGCTCTTGGTCTCCATCAAGACGGTGGTTTCCCCTATCAGCTATCGTTGACTCGAAATATAAAAAAGCCAATCCCAGCCGTTGATTTCTCCACCACAATAGACAAGGATATGATGATTGGCGCAATCTTAAACGACGAAGCGCAAAAGATTTACGTAACGCCAACTGATTATTTCACAACGAAATACAGAAATATCTTCAGGGACACACCGATTTCATTCACAACCGCGAAATACGGTAGAAAGTGCATGGCTCGGCGGCCCGCATATGAGTTTTTGGCCACAACAACTCTCCTTCGCACTGTGGTGTGCAACAACCGGCTGTGGAATCTCGCGTGACATTCTCTTCGATAAGAACTCCAGTCTATCCTTAACCCCCCAGCTCCGATTGTTTTACCGGTTTCACGTTTATTTCACAACAAGGCGAATACTCTACAAGATTTTTTTTTTTTTTTAATTGGATAACTTTATTTAGCAAACAAAAACAATACAGCATATTACACACAAAGAAGCATCATTGACATATTACATCACAATTAATAAAACTAAATAAGTTTTCCGGTTTGATACTTATACTTAAGTTTACTTAAAAATTCTTTTACATCTAATTCTTGATGGTTGAGTTTTTGATTGTACAGATAGTATTTGGCATACAAGATACAATAGTCAAGTTTCCTCGTAATTTTAAGGAACCGAGGTTCTGTGGGTGGGGTTTTGCCAAAGATAATTTCTGAATCACTTATTGTAAAAGAAGTGGCATTGTCTTTGTTAAAATTTGCCAAAACACTTTGAAGAAATGATTTGGTAAAGCGACACTTTAAGAAAGTGTGGCCAATAGAGTCTACTTGGTCGCAATAGTTGCAATTGGGATTGTCTACAATCCCAAAGTAGTAGAGTTCTTTATTAGACACAACTATTCTATGCAGGAGCTTAAAATAAAACTCTTTAATTTTGTTTTCCTTGCAAATGTTCATAAACTGCTTGAAGTAAATCCTCAATGAGAGGTCGTTTAAGGAAAGATCCTGTTGCCACTTACTAACTGCTTTAATTTCTTGAGGACTGCTTTTGATAAAAAACCAGTAATAGTCTTTACATTTGAATTTTAATAAATCAATTTTTATGGTCGGGTGAAGATTAAAAAAGGCTGCGTTGGATGTACATTTTTGTTTGTCAAAACTAATAACTCCGGCTTTTTTAAAGAGTTCTTTTGGAATTGCAGAAATAACTTGAAAGTATTCTAGAAAATGCGATTTGACTTGGTATTTCTGATAAAATTCCTGGTAAGACAACAGTTTCCCATCATCTCTAAGCAGATCTTAAATTGATATAATTCCCTTTTGAAACCAACTTCGCAAGAAGAACATTTTACCTTCGATCAAGATCTCCTTGTTATTGAACAAAATCATATCTTGGCCGAAGCTGGTTTCATACAGGTCTTTGAGTTCCAAAAAGGAGAGTACGATTTGTTCATAGAACGGAGGTAAATTTACATGACGCAAAAGCTTTTTATCAAAATTACATCGCAAAAGGAAATTGAGACCACCTACTTTATCAAAATAATACTCGGGAATTACTTTCCAATTCTCACTTCTATATAGTTGGTCAACAGAAAGAAATCTGGCAACCCATGCAAGCTTTAAAGCTTTGGCCATGATTTCAATGTTTGGCATCCGCAATCCTCCCTCTGGGTAGTCCTGATAAAGGACACGCCTCTTTATTTTATCTTGCTTTTTGCTCCATAGAAAATTAAAAAGCGACGTCGTCGTTGAAGAAACAATATCTAAAGGCATTACCAATGACGAAGTAGAATATATGAGGCGGGGTATACCCAGACATTTGGATATCAGACAACGACCAAATATAGTAAGTTTTCGAGATCTCCAAATATCTAGAGTTGTGTTCAAGTCTTGCACTTTTAAAGCAAAATTCTTTTTCACATTGTCTTTCTCATTATAGGAAATGTAGACTCCTAAAAATCGAACCGGATCTTTTGTCCATTTAAAATTCAAGGGTTTGTCTACTCTGTTTCTCCATGGGCCCAACCATATTGCTTTGGTTTTGGAGGTGTTCAGTTTTAAGCCGGATATTTTTTCCAAAATCATTGACAATACCAACTAGGTTTCCAGCAGAGGTCAAGCTGTCTAAAAAAGCTGAGGTGTCGTCCGCAAATTGGCTTAACTTAAATTCAGTACCAAATATTTTAATACCTTTAACACTATTGTCCTGTCTTATCTTAGTAGCAAGAACCTCAGCAGCAAGGATAAACAAATAGGGAGACAAAGGGCAACCTTGTCTTACACCTCTCGATAATTTAAAATAATTAGTACAAAAACCATTGTTTGTGACACTACTTTCAACATTAGCATAGAAGGTAGAAATCCATCTTCTAACGTTGCTTCCAAAGTTGAAAAGGGAGAGTGTTTCCTGAATAAAGGCCCATTCCACAGTATCAAAGGCCTTTTGAAAGTCCAGACATAATAAGATCCCGGGGATTTTCTGCAGTTCAGTTTGTTGTAGAATATCATTAACAAGTCGAATATTTTGTCCTATATATCTTCCTCTCATAAAGCCAGACTGATCAGTATGAATCAGAGTTGGTAGAATACATTCTATCCTCTTAGAAATAACTTTTGACGCTATTTTATAGTCGGTATTCAATAAGGTTATTGGACGCCAGCTCGACAGGAGCAGAGGGTCAGAGTCTTCCTTGGGAATAAGTGTTATAACACCTCTACGTTGGGAAATTGACATTTCACCTGATTCATAAGCGGCATTAAAGCAATCAACGAGATCTTGACTGAGGAGACCAAAGAATTGCTTATAAAACTCGATTGTAAAGCCGTCGTCCCCGGGGGACTTTCTATTTTGGAAGGATTTCAAGACATTTTCGCATTCGTCTATGGTTATATTACCTTCAAGATCATTTTTTTCTTCCTCAGATAGCTTTTGAAAATTCACACCCTGAGTAAATACTTCAAAACCATCTGTGATGTCGTCTACACACGAGCTGTACATAAAACTTTTGAATCTCGTCCATAATCCCCTTGTCATTTCCCACCATCTTCCCATTTGACCCTTTAATTTCTGTGATGACTTTTCTGTTGTAGTTTCTCCTTTCCATGTTAAAAAAGTATTTGGTTGGTTTTTCACCATATTCGATCCATTTTACTTTTGAGCGGAACATTGCACCTTTTCCCTTAGTTTCATAGAGGTGGTCGAGTTCGCGTTTTAGACGTTCATATTCCTTTAGTTCAGAATCAAGATTTAAAAGATCAGAGCTGTTACAGATTTTTTTGTCTATTTCCTCTACACGTCTTTGTAAATCCGACTCTCGTCTGCGAAAAATCAAAGCTTTGCGCTTGGAAAAAAGGTATCGTAATACTTCTTATTTCCATTTTGATGAGCTCCCATTTCAATCTTTTATCCACAATATTAGCATACTTCTCACGGATCAAAGGATAATTGCTAGTAATTAGTTCTACAAATTCATTGTCCTTCAAAAGCCTATTGTTAAATTTCCAAAGTCCCGGGCCTCTTGTTGCGTTTGAGAGGTGAAGGCTTAATTTAACAGCTTTGTGATCTGGGGCGTTAGCACTTTTAATGTCAACCCTATTTACATAATTAACCAGAAATTTAGCTACGAGATAGAAATCGATTCGCGATTTAACTTTTAGAGACTTAGACTCATAAGAATAGCTTTTTATACTAGGTTTCATTTTCCTGAATATATCAACTAAGTCTAATTCTTCCATCAGCGAAATAATTTTGTTTCGGTAGGGCGTTGGTCTCCACGGTATACCGCCTTTCTTATCGATACTTTCTAACGTTGCATTCCAATCTCCTCCTACAATGAGCTGGGCAATGTTAAAATTAGTTGTCAAAAACTCACTCAGAACCTGCATAAATTTTCCTTGAAGTTGGGAGCTGGTAGGTGCATAAACATTGCAGATAGCAATTTGAAATCCATTTAAGATTGCATCGACCGCGACGATTCTTCCGTCTTGGTCTCGATAGGTATTGTTCACTAAGGCATGACAAAGTGGATTAACAAGAATACAGACACCTTTGCTGTGGTTGGACCCATGGGAGAAGAAAATGTCCCCACCCCATTCATTTTTCCACACGGTCTCATCTGTAGATTCAGAAAAAATTTCTTGCAAAAGATAGAACTCGCAGTTTTGGTCCTTTAAATAACTAAAAATAGATCTCCGTTTGATTCGATTTTTTAAACCTCTAACATTTAAAGTAAGAATATTACATTTTGAAAAACCTGCCATGGCTGTCTAAATTAAAGATATACCATAGAATGTCCAATGATGCAAAATCGAAAAACATTGAACATTCAAACTAAAAACACAACAATGAAACATGTAAACAAATAAAGAGGCAATAATCCCAACTAATCCACTAATCGGCTAAGCGCCATCCTTCCCTTTAAGAATATCTATAAATCAATAACTATAAAGTACGCGGTTCGGTCCTAAGATAAGGGAAAAAAACCGATAATAGTATAGTGGTTAACTAGAGTTCTTTAACATCATCAGTGGAGTACATTTGTCTTGGTCTCCCCAAGGGAGAAGTTTTAATAAATATTTTCCCATCTAGCGACCAAGTATTTATAATCTTTCCATCTTTTCTCTTTTGTAGAGCCAACTTCATCATTTCTCTTCTGTACTGTGTCAGATTTTCATTAATAAAGATACGCTGGTCAGCTTGGCCGGTTACCGTATAACTTGGAAAAATACTTGATAAGGTTACGTGCTTGAGCTGAGTGCGGGCTTTGTATAGTTTTGTTTTGTCTTTGTGGTTTACGAATTTAGCAATTATTGGCTTAATCCCTTTCTTCCTATAGAGGCGATGTGTTATCTCAATCTTTTCGGTAACATCACTACACCAACCGCCTGAGCCACCTTGCAAACAATTTCATCATTTTGAACTTCGATGTCTTCTGGAATACCATGTATTTCTAAGGAGTTCTTTCTCGAATATTGCTCAAGCTCATCGAGACTTACCTGCAGATCTTCAATGATTTCCCTCTGTTCCTTTGACGTTTTTCTGACACGACCAAGTTCAATCTCCAAGGACGCCACATATTTATTTTGACTTGTCAGTTCTTCTTTCAGCTTTTGAACCTGACCATTATTCTTTGCAATATCATGTCGAAGTTCGGTCACATCCTTAGACAGTCTGTTGTTGTCATTAACTAACGTCGCCACGGTACTCTGAATGATGCCAATAGCATACTGAATGCTTTTAAGGAGTTTGTGTATATCTTTTAGGTTAGGTTCGTCCGCTTCAAATTCCTCCGAGTCTCTTTCTTCAGTTGTAGAAAGAGAAAACTCCATGTCGAAAATGTCACCACGTGCGAGTTTGTGGTCAGGCGATATAATTTCGTCGCCAGAACCGCGTTCACTTCGTTTCATTCCTTGCTCACCATAGGCACAGTACTTATAGAAAGGTTTCAAAATATTCTGCAAGCACATTTTCCTTGATATTCCACTACTTTGGAAAAGATAGCGCGGAGCTCGATTACACACGTCTGATCATAACGAGACCCAGGCCTCTCCCCATCTCCTACAAGATGGGTGGGGAACAAAGCGTGAGTGCTTTGCCAGACGACCCTCCATTCAACCAGAAAGACAACAAGTACAACATCGACGCGTACAAGAAGATTTGCATAGAGTTCGGTATCGACCCCAGTTCTGACTTCCGTTTCACATACGGTAAGAACCACGGTCTTGGGAATGTCTACATTGGTGAATATGGAGGTGGCAACATTTCTACCGATTACAACTACCTCGATCCCGATCTAGCTCTGTTCAATGATGAGCGAGTGACTGACAGAAACGACCCCAACTATCGCGCCAATGGAATATCTTTCGTCCGCAACGATCAAGGAGCGGACACCCAGTTCGAACACTTTGTGCCAAATTACGCACAGGGGCTAACACAGCCAGGGCTCGCTCGTATGAACCAATCAATCGAGGCCTTTGTGTACTGCATTCTTGGTTCACAAGCCAAAACCCGCAGCAGTATCATTGGAAGAGGAGGCCGGGCATTCGAAACGCAGAGAGTATTCCTTACCCATCTAGAGGAGGCCATAATACTGAACGACATCGCAACAAGCGTAAAGCGTTACCAGCTTGCCATCCAAGCAACGAAAGTGCGCCTAGAATTTGCGACAGCACCCGGAAGCTGGCTCATGCCATCGCGCATGGTTATCAACACAGAGAGCGTGATCGGGTTTTACAACAATCTAAAGGAGGCAACGCAAGGGATGAAGCTAGGTGTGAACAATGATGTTAATCTGGGCACAAAAAAAGCCTCACTTCGCCACATGGACGGTGGACCAACAAAGATTAATCCACCAAACAGTCACCCATCAAACTCGATACATAAAGAGGCTACACAGGCACAGGGCATCGCGCCAGCCCCAGCCACAAGCAAAACACCACATCCCACGCCAACACCCACACCACCGGCCCCAACACCCACACCGCCAGCCCAACCCGACCCGCATCACGTAAACAAGGCACTCATGGCTGTGGGTGCGCTTGCTTTAGCAGGCGTTTTCGTTTGGTTTAAATAAGCGCAAATCTCAAGACCTCGCACGCTTTGTGATCCTTTCAACCAGGAAGGCCACCACGGCAAGGATGAGCAGCCAGGCGTGTTCACCTAGAAAGGAGATGACCGACCCAGCCGCTTTAAAGATGAAGCTCACAATTGAGCCAATGTAGCCAGGCAAGGCGGCAGCTGCCTTTTTGCCAAGCTCTTTAAGCCCATTTCCAATAGCCTTGGTGGCCCTTGCCAGGCCATTCAAGGTGGCGAGTACCACAGCGCTGATGGTTATGCCAGCTGCCAGAACAATCGCTTGCAGTGTCCATCCGTATTTCTTGAAGATTTCTCTAACCCTCTCTCTCAAAGGTAGGGCTTGTTCTCTCTCCTCAACCTGTGTTCTGAGCCTTGCCAGCTCTTCTTCTCGCTCAGCAACTCGGGCTTCCGCGGCTTCTCTCTCAGATGGAGAAGTGTTCTTATCCTCTATCACGCGTCTGTCTTCCTCGTTTTCGCGTTTAAGCTCGGCTTCTCTTTCGTTTAACTCATCAAGGGGTTTAGTTGAGTTTAGCCTTGCTTCAACTTCATTTCTTTCCTTCACCTTGGCAGAAAGGCGTGTTCTGACTTTGTCAATCTTTGCCTGTTCTTGGGCTCGTTCTTTTTGTTTTTGTTTTTGTATTTTTTTAAGGGCCGCTACTTCCTTTTCCTCGTTTTCAAGATTTAGTTGATGATTCTTTAACAGCTGTTTTAGGCGGTCTATCTCGGCTTGATTTTCAACGCTTGAACCGTGTTCCTGCTCCAGAGCGTCCTTACTCGCTCAAACTTGTTCGATTCTGTCCTCGAGGTTTTTCTTCTTTTTTTCTGCTTGTTCTAGTTCCACAGCAACCCTTTCCATCGCCTTCAGTTGTTTTTCTTCCTCCTTCAATCTTTGTCTTTCTTCCCTTATTGATGCATCGTATTCAGAGACAAGCTCTTCAGCGCTTGGGCCAAGAGATTTTTTGAACTTGTCTGTGAATACTTTAAGAAGGCCCGACCCATCTTTCTTGAAAATAGGAGTTTCGCCACCCCCTGATCCAAGGGAAACTATTCTGCCTTCATTTCCTTTTTTTTTACCTAAACCAATTGGGTCAAATTTGTTTGAGGCTACTTTTGGAAAGAACCTTTTGATCCGGTCCATGGCAGTATCGACCCTCTCTGCTTTATCAGTTGCGTCTAAGAAGTCTCCAAGCAGAGGGGCGGTTAAAGGATCACCTGGCAGCCCACTTTGTTCGTGAGGCATTGTATGCATTTCAATATGCTCACCACCAGGAGGATATGGGGTGGATGAGCCACCTGGTTGAAAGGGGGTTGTTGTGTCAACTTCATGTTCGTCATCGTCGTCGTCATCATCGTGGTCTATGGCCAAGTCAAGCTCTGTATTCTCATTCTCATCAGGTATTTCAGATCCGCCTGTTGCCATGATGATATATAAATATAAATTTTAAAAACACAAATATATATCATGGCTGTGCAACCGAATCTACTTCCATCTCACAGTGAAAAGACACTGGGCGCTATGAAAGCAGAGCGAACCGTAAAGCGCATCACATTCAACCCATCTGAGGCCAATCCCGGCGAGACACTGTATGTCTCGGTGCCTAAGCTGGGCGAGCACGATGTTATTGTGTCCGGCTCACTTGCACTGGTGTTCAACATCAATCTCTCCGGAGGCCATGCAAACAACTATCTCGTACAAAATGTTTCTCGGGTCCTGGTGGACAGGTTCGTTGTAAAGTTTGCCGCAACCACCGTCCAGGACACGGTTGGGTACGACATCTACAAAATCTTCGAAGACCTATTCAAATCGACCGATGAGCGGGACAACATGATTATGGAGGGCATCCAGAGTGTGGATTTGTGTAAGATTCGCTCTGGTGCTGGCGACAAGAAGACCTCCGGTGTGGATGCAGAGAACAAGTTGGAGACAATATACAAGAATAAGTACAGCATCAAACTGGATCACCAAATCTTAACTGATCACGGAATCATATATCCTCAAGCACTATTCAATGATCTGGTCTTCGAACTAACCCTCGCCCCCGCATCCCAAGTTGTCCGTGGCTCAGACGCAAGCAAGCTCGTGTACAAGTTGGAAAACCTCCAGCTGGAGTATGAGACGATCAGAAGTAAGAGTCTGGCCGACGAGGCAACAAGCACTTACACTAATGGCAAGGAGTTCGCCTATGACCTAGTAATGCGAGATCGGGTGCATCCCTTCACAAAAGGCGTTGACACTCGGCTGAATCTTCGGGTTAACCCACAGCGCCGGTCTCTCAAGGGCATCCTCTTGCTGTTCATCAATCCTTATGTAGCGGGTGCCAGGGACTCTGAGCACTATTTCAATCCCGACATCACCAAAGTTAAGATCACAGTCAACGGTTTCCCAAACAGGGTCTACAACGAGGGCATCAGTGGTACTGACATGTGGAATGAAATATACCGATACTTCAACCCACACACGCGCGGCAGGCCTAACATGAACCTGACTAAATATCTCACAGGCAACAAGTTTGGTCTCTGGATTGACCTGCGGTCCATGGCTGCCACAGACCTGCACGGCAACGGCACAGGATAGCGTGCAACTCCAGATCGAACGAGACGGCAAAGGCTCGGGAACCGCAAACTGCCACATCTTCACCATCTCAGACTCACAGATGAACATCATGAGCAGGCAGCTGGAATCTGTACAGTACTAGGTATAAATTTATATATATACCATGGCCACAAGTAATAAGATCAACTTCTATGCTAAGCCGGCTCCACTGCCATCTACCAGGCCATTATCATACAATGAAATACAAAGACTTCTGGCAAAGGCACCCTCCCCACCAACACATGAACCAATTTTTTGCAAACCGACTAATATAGGTGTTGGTTATGGACCCAAGAAAGCTGCCATTCAATGCACTAATCGTGGGCCCCACTAACTCTGGCAAGACACAGTATCTTCTAAACCAACTGCGAGGCCCCTTTAGGGGTTGTTTTGACTACATCGTTTTATTCTGCCCCACATTTGTCAAGAACAAGACATACGATGGCTTCGTGGACCGTGATCCGGGAATCTTCGTGATTGTCTGCCAACAGCATGAGATCGAATACTGGTTGAAATTGGCGAGCTTCTTTTTCACATGCACCAACACTTTATTCATTCTCGATGACTGCGCCGCCTCCAAAGATGTCAAAGGTCGCACTAGTCAGCTTGTCAATCTTGGGTTCAGCGCAAGGCATGACGGTATATCCGTGTGGGTCTTGACCGAGCAGATCACCAGCATTGCTAAGCCATATCGTGATAATATCGCAGCGATCGTGCTCTTTTACACGCCCTCCAGCAAGACTATCAAGGCCATATTCGAAGACTATGCCGGAGAGCTCTCCAACGATGAGTAGTACAAAGAGCTTATCGCAAGGCTCAAATCCCGCAAGTTCTCCCACCTGGTTTTCTCTCTGAGACACCCGTATGGAATTGAGTACAAGATGTAAATGATACACAAATATATACATGGCCATGAATGCGCCAACCAACCTACACAAGCTCACTGTGCTTTCACAGCTTTTGGATGAATTACGCAAACACACACTTGATGCGCAAAACAAAATTATCAAAGCCGCTAGTGAGGAAGATCTGCGCCTCATGCTTCTCAACAGATATCCATTGCAGTTGAATTCTATGCCAGACACCATGGCGGGGCTTATACGTGAGGTTGAAACCCTTTTACCCGACATCAAGAGAATTATCGAAAAATAAAAACACATATGTATACCCCTTGCTGATGGCACAATCACAAGAAGAGCAGGTCGTTTTGAACGAAGTATTGCAGATGCTAGAGGCCACCCCTGATACCACACCTCCCACAGGGATAGTTGGTGACAATGGCATTCCTGCCAAACGTGAGAAGCTGGCAATCCTTGTTTCAACTGGCAAGGTCAAAGAAGCTATCGGCGTGCAGCTCACACACGATCATGTCAAGCGGTTGTCAGACAAGGACGTTGACAAGTACTGCAAAAGGTATGAGGCTTACATAGGCAACAAGACAACCGAATCCCTAGTTGATTCCGCTATCATGCTCATGTCCCAAGGCGTTGGCATGGTGATCCCGGTTGATGATGTCAAGGAGTTGCAGCAAGAACTCAAGAACGACTACATCATCAACCAGGAGCTGTCAAATCTTGCTGGGGCTCTTGCCATGCGATGCGGACGATGGCTGGCGCTTGCCAATGCTGCTCTCATCACAACAAAACACTTGCAAAAAGCTTGAACGAGAGCCTGATCACAAGCCTGATTTTGAACCCCAACCCACACATCCAAGCAGAGACAGTGAAGGCTATCCACTTGAGGGTTTTGATGAAGTTGGTGTTAATCTGGCAGCAACCTCGCAGGAACCTTGAAGGAACCTGGTAGGAACCTGGCAGGAACCTGGCAGGAACCTGGGTAGAACCTGGCAGGAACCTGGGTGGAACCTGGCAGGAACCTTGAAAGAACCTTGCAGGAACCTGGCAGCACACTTGTCACATTTTTTTTTCCAAAAAAAATCACATATACATACACGATGGTCACACCACTCGAGACGATCCCTCAAGTTGCTTATGGTAAAATGCTAGCAGAATACAACCGCATTGTCCGTGAAGCAAAGAAGGACGAGGAGATCCCTGAATTTGCTTCTGGTAAAATGCTAGCAGAATACAACCTCATTGTCCGTGAAGCAAATAAGGCCGAGGAGATCCCTGAAGTTGCTTTTGGTAAAAGGCTAGCAGAATACAACCGCATTGTCCGTGAAGCAAAGAAGGCCGAGGAGACCCCTGAAGTTGCTTTTGTTAAAAGGCTAGCAGAATGCAACCTCATGGTCCGTGAAGCAAAGAGAAATGCCGCCCGCATTAGGGCTTTTATGAAGTTGGCAGCAATCTGGCAGCAACCTTAAATGAACCTGGGTGAACAGCAACCTGTCATCACATTTGCCAGATGCTGTAAAAAATAAAATTTACATATAATACCCACCATGGCAACACCACTCGAGACGATCCCTGAAGAAACTCAAACTCCAACTCCAACTCCAACTCCAACCCAAACACCTGTACGTGTTACCTCTGAGACCCCGAAAACAAAGCCTGCAAAAGAAAAGAACCCCGGTCGCGTTGCTTCTGGCAAAGCTCTAGCAGAACGCACCCGCCTGGCCCGTGAAGCAAAGAAAAAGGCCGAAGCACAAAAGCCTGCGCCATCAGCAAGTGGCACCAGTGCTGCAAACCAACCCTCAACAAGTGGCACAACAAGTGATACCAACAGCAACTCAATCTACCTTATTCTGGGGGTTGGTGGGCTGATTGTCTCTGCTGTGGGTGTGTATTACCAACGCGAAGCCATAATGCAAAAGCTTGGACGCAAACCAAACACACCAGCAACACCGGCAACACCAGCAAACACACCACAAGCAACACCCGCTGCACCATCCCCATCTCGAATTCCGGTAAGACAAGGAATTAAAAAAATGGAATAAAAAAAACAACAAATATATATAGCATGAATCTTTTGCATGTTCTGATGAATGGTGCTGCAATCGGAGGTGTGCTTCTTATTTGTGCTGAATTAAACGTGGCCGCCATTAAAACAATTTACAGATTGGCAATGAACGACGCAACGAACCCGAGACCGAACCCGAGACCAAACCCGAGACCAAACCCGAGACCGAGTGAGCCCGTGCCCGAGTCCGAGCCCGAGTCCGAGCCCGAGTCCGAGCCCGAGTCCGAGCCCGAGTCCGAGCCCGAGCCCGAGTCCGAGCTTCCGTCTTATGCCAGAGAAATAAAAATCATATTGTATACTGCACACAAACCATGTCTGACAACAAGCTTGTGAAGTCTATCCTCGACGCCGCAACAATCACTGGCCTTGTCGCCGGTATTGGTTGGATTGGGAAAAAGACCATCAAAGAAAACTTCACTGCCGACCCCAGTGCAAGCTTGATGAACTACGTCAAGTTCGCAGCCGTCATGGCTGGCAGCATCGCGCTGAAGAAATATCTCGAGGATCAGAAAATCCTCCCAGACAACATGTAAAAAACATATGTATACACACGACCACAATGGCCTCGATTGCAATAATGGCCCTTGGCGCTGTTCTCAATGCGGCCGCTTTCACGGGCGGCAACTATCTCGCGAAATATCTGTCTGGTGATAGCGGAAAGGCAGCAATGGCTGAGAAAATCCGTCACGACAAAGCCCTGGAACAATACCAAGCGGCTTACGCCAAATACCAGAAGGACCGCACCAAGCTCCTCGACTGGATTGCAACCAACGATCGGATTAAACACCAAGCTAGCAAAAACTTCCAAACCACCGACCAAGCCCTGGTCTTGTATAACCAGATGCACCATACACAACCAGATAAACAAATCAAAGACTTCAAAGAGCCTCAGTTCTCGGACTTCTACAAGCCCAGCCCACAACAGCAGACTGGTGAACTTGCGTTCATTAGAGGCACCCTGCTTGCGGGTGGGTATGTGGCCTATCGCTTTCTGTAAACAAAAATATATACCCCGCATAATCCCTATGGAGGCCAAACTCTCTAAGATCTATTACAGTCCGAAAGGCTACTGGAAAGGTCTTGCCGCTGTCAAAAAGCTAGCTGTAGCGGCCAAGGTCTCTGAAGAGGCGACAAAGAAATGGCTGATCAAACAAGCCCTTTGGCAAATATATCTCCCAGCGCCACGCCATATCCCTCGGCCGAAGTTTGATGTCTTCACGCCCAATGCGGTGCATCAAGCGGATCTTCTCTTCCTACCCCACGACAAGCTCCCTCATGGGAGAAAGGTTTACAAATATGCATTAACCCTTGTTGATGTGGCTAGCCGTTACAAAGCAGCAGAGCCCTTGACTTCGAAAGAGTCTCTAGAGGTTTCGAAAGCCTTTCAGAAGATTTACAGACGTGGACCTTTGAAATGGCCTCAACTCTTGCAGGTTGACCCTGGGAAAGAGTTTATGGGAGCTGTGACTAAGGCTATGGAGGATAACAAAACGATCATTCGGCGTGGGCGGGTTGATATCCACAGAGACCAAGCAATTGTGGAGAGATTCAATCGCACCCTGGCTGAAAGGTTGTTTGGTTATCAGTATGCCGTTGAAATGAATATGCCCTCTGGCCGGTCTACTGCATGGGTCAAAAGACTGCCAGATGTTATCTCGGCCTTGAACAACGAAGTGACAAGATTGACTGGCAAGAAGCCAAAGGATGCGGTCAAAGAGAAAGCAATATCTTCCAAACCTGCGACACCATATGCTAGGCCTGTTGGGGTTTATGAGAAGAAGCTTCCTCCCCGGGTGAGTGTGAGATATTTGTACTACCCTGGCGAGCTGGAAGGGGGCGGGAGGCGTGCGACCGATCCGATCTGGTCGATGAAGGTCTATAACGTTGAGAGAGTTGTCACCAAGCCAGATGCGCCCGTGGTGTACTACCTTTACGATGGCCCTAAAAGGGGGTTTGTTCGTGAGGAGCTAATGGTTGTGCCGCCAGGCACTCAGTTGCCACCAGCTGGGCTCTAGCGCGTGTCTTTATGTCCATATGCCAGCGTATGGACACCATCATCCTTGATCCAGCGCTTGGAGTCAAAAGGGGAAAGTGTTGTCTTGGTTAGATGCTCACCGAAGATCTGGTGGCCTTTGCTTCGGATCCTGTCCATCCCATGCTTGAAGGTTCGCCGGTCGAAGAGGGCGTCCTTGTAGTTCTGGTGTGTGATCTCTTTCTTTGTGACAACCTTGGTGGTACCCTTTGCTTTCTTGATGTTTTTAGCGTCATCCACAAGGATGGAGTACATCTTCGAGCGGAGACACACAGCCTCCGAGATTGGCTTACCCGCGCACTCGTCCTTCATCTTGCCGATGACCTTCTTGTTAAGCTGGCTGTGGAGTGGATGGTCCTTGGGATAGTCACTTGTGTCGTAGAGTTCGTCCCGAAGGTTCTCCATGTCTTTGTAGACATCCTCCGTCTTGATCTCGAGGAGTAGGGAGTCTGTGTCTGTGTAGAGTAGGTCTACTCGCGGACCGTACTTCAGCTTGAGATGGTTGTAGTAGAAGTCGTACATCAGTGTTTTGGAGAGATCAAGGATGCACATGCCTGTGTAGACTGGTCGGTTGAAGAGGATTTTCTCCCTGTGCATCTGGATCTCCGCCAGGTTGGTTCCAAAGACTGCTGCTCTGGTAAATAGGGGGCTTGCGATAAGCTTTCTCATCTTGTCTCGCTCGTGCGGTCGGACAAGCTTCATGTCGATTCGATTTCTGAGGTTCTCCATTGTCTTACCGAAGACGGAGTTGTTCATGAGCTTGAAGAAGTTCTTCTCGAAGTCGGAAGTGGCCTTCTTCCTGAGATCGGTGTTCAGGGAGATGTATGGCTCCATCCACGCCCTCTGCTCGAACTTGAGGATTTTGTGGATTTTCCTCAACTTCATTCCAAGATCCAGGTACTGCTGGAGGGCCCTGTAATGCAACACGTACCGGGATCTATCGTGTAGGGTAAGGAGCAGCTTCCGTGTCTTGTCCTCTGGCTGCCCCTCTACCAAAGCCCTTTGGTAGGGTGACATCCATTCATTTGGGACGACCTGCTTTTCTGGGGCTAGAGGATAGGCATTGTGCTCGTCGTGCAGCTCCTCTGGGTACTCAAGATCAACCTCGAGGATGTAACCGATCTTTCTGTTTGACCTCTACTTCCTTATCTGGTGAACTGTTGGAAGGACATGGCACCATGCGAACTTGCCAACTGGGAGAGGCTGACTCATGGCCCAGCCGTAGAGATTGTTTGCGTCGTAGTACATGATGCAGCTTGGATCTTCATTGGTGTTGTAGTCGCGAAGATATTTATTGTTGGCCTTGCAGTGGCGCCTGCTCTCCATGGATATACCACCTCGCAAGCCTCTTTCAACAAAGAGGTGCATGTTAACGTCTGTGAGCAGCTCCAGGTTAACGCCCGTATACTTGAGAAGGGCGTCCCAGGAAAGACCAGGGCTTGTATAATAGTGTGCTGGGTCAAGCTTGTAGTGGTTCAGACATGTTTTTCGGAAGTTCTCGAAAACATCGGCTAGAAGAAGCACATCTGTGCAAAGGTAGAGATCGTGGTAATCTCCGAGTGTTTTACATCCGAATGACTCCCACACTTTTTGCGCATGGGTGTAGTCTTCATCGGAGATGCCTTCCTTCTTAAGCTCACTGTAGAAGGCATCCTTCGGTGGTAGTGTTGTCTCATCGAAGCGGATCCATGAGTCCATGTGCTCATATGGGTAGACACCTTTTTGTAAAATAAGCTTGCGCTTGAAAGGGTTCTTCTCATAGTCTGTCGTGATTGTAAATGACTCTGGTTTGTTTGCTTCAACCAGGGCGCTTAGGCTTGACTGCATGAACTGCAAGCTGTCAATGAACCTCTGCTTTCCAAGGGAGAAGGATATGTACTTCTCCATGTTGTTGGGAATGCATTTCAAATCAGAATGCACGTCTGCAATACCACTCATGATATGGTGCGCATCGTAACCCTTCAAGTTGTGAAAGATTACTGGAATTATTTCCGTTTTATAGTTGGTACGGAAATAGTTAAAGTTGCAAGCATTGTGAGCCGCACCCCGATATTTGCCTGTGATGTGACAATGATCTTTTACTGCATCTCGAACAGAGTCTTGAATAAGGGGCTCTCCACAAAATTTACAATCAGTCTGCTCGAATGAATTCTCAGGTGGTGCCTGCCTTTGGTTTCTTGGTCCGACAAATGGGAACTCCTGCAATTCACCATCATAGTCCTGGATGTAAATTTTGAATGCCTTTTGATAGCATTTGTTGGTGTGTAGATGAAAAAAGCCCAAATATTCTCCTGTGTCTGGGTCGTAACCCGCAATGGCATTCCTGTAGTTATCCTTGATGAGAGTCTTATCACAGATGTGGCAATCTGTTGCATTGTTGAAATCTGCCCAGTCTGCTCTTGTCATGTGGAGTAGTGCCTTGTGTTGCAGCTCATCTCTGATTTCTACTTCCAGCTGCTGAAGGCTGTTAAGAAAGAGTGACACCGAGTTCTCTCCTCTGTATAGGTAAGGCCCCTTTGTCTCTCCATCAGAGCGAACTGCTAACATGCAGAACCCGCAGGGTGTATGTACGGATGTTTCAGTGGTACTGCTCTGTGATGAGTCTGGTGTGCAACCGTGGACTTTTTCGACTATGCTTTCGAAGTCGGCATAGATAACCCAAGGCTTCTTCATCTGATTCTGGAAGTTCTTGAAGTGAAGGAAGTTTTCGCCTTCTTTTGGCATTTCAGCTCGTACCGGCCTGCCTTTAACTCCCCTGCAGTAGAAGAGATGGTCAGTGAGAATCCGTTCTGAAGAAAAGGCTTGGAGACACCTGTCACAGTGGTGCATACGACGCCTTGCATTGTAGGAGCCTTGTAGCCATTGTTGGAGCCTTGTAGGAGCCTGCTCATGCTCTTGATGTAGCAGTAATGTGAAGTGTGCATGTTTGTGAGCATCATCAGATTGATCCTTCGCAGATTTGGATCATCTAACTCACTGACTCTGATAACAACCACCTTATTGTTCTTGTATCCATAAAGGTTGATTGGAAGGTTGTTTTGACGCTCAACCTTTGTTATCTGGCTCAATGGTGTTGGAAAATCGATTCCAGTGAAGTCTAGACCATCATCAACGGGATAACTACCTGGCCGGCCTGAGTTAACATTTACAGGGAACAATGCCGATCGCAGTGCCCAGCGGAGGCACTGGTTATCTCTGTTCTTTACATTGATGATAGCATGCTTTTGCCTGAGTTTTGATGGGGTTGGGATAAATGTACCACCTCGTAGTGGTTGATACATCCCGAACTCAAGGTAAACAGTTTTGATTTTATCAATCACCCAGCCAGAACCCATCTGCTGCCATCTGGCAATCTCTTCCTTAAGGTGGCTGAACACAGTTTGCGCGCGCTCTTCAATTTCAGCTGCTTACGTGAGTCAGCGCGCGCAAAGTTTTGAGAAAAACAAACGTGGCGCCTATTCAGCGATCATTTTATTTTGCTCAGCGTGGATCGCGAAAGTGTTGTTTTTCGTCTTAAAATGAAACAATTTGTTGTTTGTAAAAATGTTTGTTGAATCAATAGATAATATATAGAACCACTGAAGAAATACACTGCCTTTTTGGTCGTTTTTGTCTTTGGATCGAGAACCCAGTCAAATGCAACGCATGCGCAGTTGACCAAAAAATTGTGACTGGATGTTTTAGCGACTTTCCTCGGAAACGTGCTGATTTCTACGGAACCACTCATTAGAATTTCACGAAATTTGGCACAATAATAGTTCCGAATATGCCGAACTCAACTGCCACCAAAAATTTGAAATCTAACAGAGGAGATTTTTACAAAACGCAAACATATTAAACAACAAATTACGGAAGATCCCTCTGTCAAAATTACATGAGACTAGTGTTAACATGCGAATATTTTTACGAGTTTACTAGAGACAAATGATGGACAAAATCTAATGACTAGATTTTCTGAAAATAAACGAAACCAAATATTGCAGGCTGATTTCCAATCCACCGTGTTGCCATGGCAACACCCTAAAAGCTCAACAAAAATATCAAAATATAAAGCTTGTTGCTTAATCTTATGCCTCGCCAATTTTGGACGCCCAGTCGTAAGTGGTTTTAAAATGACAATGAATGATGCATAGGTACAGTAAAACTGTGTTCAGCCACCTTAAATCCATTGACAATACCTTCCAGGATGCCCTCCTCTCGCATCTGATAGATATGTGTTATTATCAGTGGGTTGACGTTCCAAAAAAAGTGATCAATTTCTCGATTATCATCGCCTATCATTGAAAAGTGAACATCGAATGACAAAGTGACCTTCACTCCACCAAGCTCTGTAACTTCGCGTGCTATTGTCTGGATAATAGCCGTCCTATTAGCTATGAAAAATGAATTGAGGTCCTTGATTTGGTAGTCATCAGGGACGTTCATCTTGTAGCCATGCAACCAATCACCAAAGTAGTCTTGGTTCCTTGGGCTAAAGTCAAGGCCTTGAGCCGCCATGTTCATATCGATCTGCTGTGCCATTGCCATGTGGGTGGGTATATACAGGGGGTGGGATTTCTCCAATTGGTAATACCCCCTGGGTTGGGGTGGTCTCGTACCGGAGCAGCATATATAAACAGAGTAGTATGGGGCGTTGGGGCGTTCTGGATCACCCAAAATAAGCATCCAAACACCTGAATTACCGCCCCCCCCCCCCCCCCCCCCCCCCACGGATGAATGCAATGAATCCTTGGGCGGTAATTCAGGTGTTTGGATGCTTATTTTGGGTGATCCAGAACCCCCAACGCCCCATACTACTTGTGGTAATATTTCTTTTCACCCTTGGGCTTTCTTCGGGATTTCTGCCTCTCTTTACTCGTCCCTGTAGCAAGCAACATACTTCTTTAATATTCGTGGCCGCTTATAGCTTCGTCTTCCAAGAAACATACTGATTGTATTCGGAAACGAATCGCTCATATTTAGCGACAATCAGATCCCGTTATACTTTGAAATTTAGCAGCCGTATCTTTACCTGCTAAACCAAACAAAACTGGGTGACATTGGTCGTTGAATGCGTTTTAATTGAAACGTTGATTTTGTTGATGTAGTCGTCATAGTCAACATTTGAAATTCAACCGGAAGTAAAACCTTATGCGTAGAAGGGTAAAATTTTTTACCTTGTTGCGCATTCATTTTTAAACGGCCAATCAAAAAATTCAAATTTATTTCCGTTACCAGAGCTACACGAGACGCAATTTAAAAAAAACGTGGAGCTCTGGGGACGAGAATGATGATTTTAAACATGATAAGATGTCCGATATGGATTACTCCTTTCATTCAGTCATCGTTCCTGCAAACCACGTTGTTTACTATTGAATGTTTTGTAAATGAAGACTGTACCACAATGACGCCGGTGATTCGTCCAAGTCTTATACACCTTATTCCAAAATGGCGGCTAATTTATTATTCTTTTATATGCATGTTAATTAGCCCTCTTGGCCTCACTTTCGCTTGAAAATTCTTTTGTATTTTGCACACGCTGACGAGGCCAAGAGGGCTAATTTACATGGATATAAAAGAAAAAGAAAATGGCCGCCATTTTGGAATAAGGTGTATACATACCTAACGTGAACATTAGCTGTCGTGACACTTCAGTAACGCTGTTTTACAGGAAGTGAGAGTCACTAAAGTCACGGAAGTCACTAAACAGGAAGTGTAAATGGCAAAGCTATGAACCGGAAGTGCACAATTTAAAATACGCGTGCATAAATTTGCATGCAAAATCGTGACAAAAAATAATGAAAATAAAATAAAAAAAAACGGAGGCCATTTATAACTCATGCCACCACGCCCATAATCTATATCACTCTACACGAAATAAAAATGAGGCAAAAGTTCAGTTTTGCATTTGTTTATTATACCGAGGTATTCGATATAGGTCAGGAACTCCACTGTTCTTAAATGGACAACTGAGATGGCAAATGTCCTTAATTAATAATAATTTAGGTTCTCCCAACTTTTGCTTAACGTGAATGCTTAACGTTGGTGCCCTAACTATTCACAGAGCGGTTTTGTTGAATCGATGACAAGTGGCAATCCCGAGTAAACGTCACGACACAACGCATTCGTACTCGTCTGTGTCCTCCTCGGCTGTTTCTTCGCATGCTTCCTGTTTGTCTCCAGGCCCTTCTTCGTCCTTATTCGTGCTAGAGCGAGGTGATGGATGGCTGGACTCAGAGGATGGACTGCTGTCCTTTTGTTCCTTGAGCGCAGTTTTTGCGTCAGTCAGTGCTCTCTCGAGAGCGAGCCAGTGCTCCTTATGAAGACCAAAGAATAAGTAGTAACCATGACTGAAAAAAAAAAATAATACAGTGAAAATAACACGATGTTAATTATAGCCTAAATTTGCCAAAGCAGCCCCAAGGACTACCATTTCGAAATAAGTTGATAGCATTAGGTTCGACTTTAGCAAGGCGTTTAAAACTACGCTGTGCTACTTGCGTGTACCACGGCATGCTCTGTCTTGTTAAAACATCAATAGAACGACTCGGTTTCAAACATTACTGCGCCTTTCAATAACATGTGGAATTTGAAATTCAAATCTCCACCAACGGTTGCGTTATTCCCTGCCGTCAACCATAATTAATACGAAAGCCAACGGACCATGTAAAAAAGAAACAAACAAAATGGATCGAAATCTACCAATCATAATGCACGGACGTGACCTTTTGAACTCATTGAAGTGAATATCTGTTTCCTGAGAGGTAAGCTAAGATGATTGACGGCAGTGTAAAACGCAACCGTTAGTGGAAATTTGAATTTCAAATTCCGCATGTTATTGAAAGGCGCAGTAATACAGTACATTTAAAAAACCCTCACAACCACTGGTCAGTGTTTCGTAGTGGAACAGCTACGAAAAACACTTCACGAAGACTTCGACCAAGTCGTGCTACAGTCAAACTAGCTTGGCAAGACAGTGGTGTCTGAGTTTCAAACACGCCTGAGGCAATATACCGTATTTAAACAGTGTCCTTATTTATAGTAACCATTTATCACTTGTCAACACAGACCATCGGCCGGTCAATATTTTGAATTACCAATTCTGCTCAGCCCAGGCTTCCAGCGATTCTATTCCTTCCTTCATCCGGGAAAGTGATTCAGCGGTTATGTCGCGAAGTTTGATGACGTCATCAACGAAGTCTGTCAGGCACGTGCTGTCACGCAATACCAAGGAAAGTATGAACCACCAGTCGTGACACTTAGCCTCCACAAACGTCTGCAGCATGAATCTTGAAAAAAGAAATCATGTTAGCTGGATGAAAAGGTGTTTAAATTTATGCCATTCCCTGACATATTCAAAAGGTGACCGTTTCTTTCAAAAGAGAATGGTCTGCGCTTTAAGGTGACTCGACCCAGTTTTTTTGGGTGGGTACCATCCTACTTTGAAGCTCTCTGGTAACCCCACCTTTACTTTTATCGTAAGTCTAACACATAGAATGGATAACATATAGAACAATCTACAACATAATATAAAATATTTGGCGATCGGAATAGATGTCACGTGGTTATAATGCCACGCCCCTTTGAGGTCTGAGTCGAAAATCTGCTGTTACCGGCATTTTTTCGTGGAAATCTCTCGGCCACACATAGTGCGCATTAGTGCCTTGCGCTGAGCAGAGTTTTACCAACATCGCAAAGACCCAATTCGAGAAATTCAGTGGTTTCCAAATTTAGGTCATAATTTATGCGAAAATGATAAGCAAACTTTACACGATTATATCTAATAAACTATGAGACTTATCCCTTTATTTTGGGGATCGTTATAACAGATGAGTCCTTGCAAGTCAGCAAAAAGCTTTAGGGCCTTGTAAATACGCGCGATTTCGAGCAAAGGAAACACATAGAAATTATAGTTTTAACTATTTGTTGACGTTTGTCAGCGTTTAAGAGTCCTTCTCACGAAAAAAGCATTTTCTTAAAAATTCGTAGTTTCTTTTTCCTCCAAATTTTTCAGGGCCACAATTGATTAACTTACTGCCCGGATTCTGAATTTCATGGTCATTGAAAAACTGTGACATTGTCTTCTATAAGCCCAAACTTGAGTAAACATTGAAGATTTTTAGCGTTTTGGCTGAGTTGTGCTCTGGGAGTTGTCTATTGTTTCTAGTCTGTCATAATACAGCATTCTTGTTCAGCACGCGTGCAATGACCACGCTTGGCTGACTTCCGAATGCTCACCGAGATATGGTAATTTTGGTACGGCCTGAGACAGGCGATCGCGTGATACATACAGGTTTAACTCATGATTTTTAATCAATTCTCGGCATGATGTACACTCCTGGCTGCAGACGTTACGTGACGGGAATCCCTTCTATTTTTTTCATACTAATTACCATATCTCGGTGAGCATTCGGAAGTCAGCCAAGCGTGGTCATTGCACGTGTGCTGAACAAGAATGCTGTATAATGACAGACTAGAAACAATAGACAACTCCTAGAGCACAAACTCAGCCAAAACGCTAAAAATCTTCAATGTTTACTCAAGTTTGGGCTTATAGAAGATAATGTCACAGTTTTTCAATGACTATGAAATTCAGAATCCGGGCAGTTAGTTAATCAATTGTGGCCCTGAAAAATTTGAAGGAAAAAGAAACTACGAATTTTTAAGAAAATGCTTTTTTCGTGAGAAGGACTCTTAAACGCTGACAAACGTCAACAAATAGCTAAAACTATAATTTCTATATGTTTCCTTTGCTCGAAATCGCGCGCATTTACAAGGCCCTAAAGCTTTTTGCTGACTTGCAAGGACTCATCTGTTATAACGATCCCCAAAATAAAGGGATAAGTCTCATAGTTTATTAGATATAATCGTGTAAAGTTTGCTTATCATTTTCGCATAAATTATGACCTAAATTTGGAAACCACTGAATTTCTCGAATTGGGTCTTTGCGATGTTGGTGAAATTCTGCTCAGCGCAAGGCACTAATGCGCACTATGAGTAGCCGAGAGATCTCTACGAAAAAATGCCGGTAACAGCAGATTTTCGACTCAGACCTCAAAGGGGCGTGGCATTATAACCACGTGACATTTACTCCGATCGCCAAATATTTTATATTATATTGTAGATTGTTCTATATGTTATCCATTCTATGTGTTAGACTTACGATAAAAGTAAAGGTGGGGATACCAGAGAGCTTCAAAGTAGGATGGTACCCACCCAAAAAAACCGGGTCGAGTCACCTTAATTTCAATTTTAGGGAAACGGCTTTGTAAGTGAGTCCCATTCGGGGATTTGCCACCCAGAAACTACAGGGAGACTAAGCACCAGCTTTCGGCACTTAGCTTTCTGGGATCGTTTGGGGTAACCAGCGTTAGTTGCGATTGCTTGAAGGTTTCCAATCATAGCTGCTATTGGTTACCCAAACGATCCCAGAAATCTCAGTGCCAAAAGCTCGTGCTCAGTCTGGAGGGGCGAATTGAAAAGCAACAAGGCTCAATGACGTCAACAGTACACACAAAAGGTCACGACGTGTTTTCCGATAATCAAATCTACTACATCTGATTATCTTCCAAAGAAGAGGTAGAATTACGAGTTTCGATTGACCACAAAGTACTATCAAACTTACCTTATCTCTCTGAGCGCTTGTACTGAGCCACTGAAAGCAAGCTGGGCACGAATTTCCTGGACATCCACAAACCCAGACCCCTCACCTCCCCAGATCCAGTCCTCCTCTCCATCCATTGAATACGCCAAGGAACTGGTCTCTGATGGATCACCACTGACCCGTCCAAATTCATCATCTAGCAATAAAACAACACAAGCTAGTTTACCTATATGATGTCGGTTAATTTCTAGGATTCTCTTCTGAGGAAAAGCGCATCTGGACCCACTGCAAAGATATCCACAGCCTGTATAACAGGTTCAAGCGCCCCAATGCGCCTGTTCTACAGGCTAAAATATTCGTGGCTTTCTTCAGATATTGATGTCTTCACTATTGCTAACACGTTTTTTATCACTAAACGATTTTACTCGGCAAACATTTGGTCCAAACAAACCCCAAGCAATCGTCCGGGAAGTTTTTCTTTTTTGCCAGAAACAATTTAACCTGCGATAAGGTTTTTTTTCCGAGTCGCGTTACATAGTTCAACGTATGAATCTGTGGATGAAATTCTAACGTGACCATCGAAAAAAAAATATATTGAGCAGTACTCCCCTGTCTTGCTGTTTATTATGCTTTGCCCGATTGTTCAAAGATTGCATAACGCTATCCACCGGATAAATCGCTATCCAGTGGATAAACGTGAACAAAATTAATAGGCCATTTCCGAGTTGCCTTTAGCCTCTCTATCAAAGCGAGGCTAGGTGCGAAACCTTTCATATGAAAATGAGTTTTCATTCATATGCAAATAAGTTTTATTTGCATGTGAATGAAAACTCATTTTCATATGAAAGGTTTCGCACCTAGCCTCGCTTTGATAGAGAGGCTAAAGGCAACTCGGAAATGGCCTATTGCATTTAATACACTGGAAGGAAGGAGATTTATTCAGTGGATAGCGCCCCACCTTTTGAACAACTGGAGCATGTACAGGGTGATCAATCGAAGCTTCCGAGCAGTACATTCCTATGGTACTATTTATTACGCCTTACAATGTGATTCTAACTTTTGAGTTTGAATGAAATCCTAATCTGTAACCATTCAAATGAAAGCTATCGAACAGTACTTTCCTGTGTTACTGTTTGTTATGCTGTATAAGATTGTTCTTATGAGTCTGTGGAAGAAATTCCAAAGTGTGTCCATTTAAATGAAAGCTATTGAGCAATACTTTCCTGTGGTACTGTTTATTATATGGTATAAGGTGATTCTAACTTTTGAGTTAGTGGATGAAATCCAGAAGTGTTACCATTCAAATAAAAGCTATCGAGCAGTACTTTCCTGTGGTGTTGTTTATTATATGGTATAAGGTGATTCTAACTTTTGAGTTAGTGGATGAAATCCAGAAGTGTTACCATTCAAATAAAAGCTATCGAGCAGTACTTTCCTGTGGTGTTGTTTATTATATGGTATAAGGTGATTCTAACTTTTGAGTTAGTGGATGAAATCCAGAAGTGTTACCATTCAAATAAAAGCTATCGAGCAGTACTTTCCTGTGGTGCTGTTTATTATATGGTATAAGGTGATTCTAACTTTTGAGTTAGTGGATGAAATCCAGAGGTGTTACCATTCAAATAAAAGCTATTGAGCAGTACTTTCACGTGATACTGTTTCTTTTCCAATATTTTATCAAATGAAAATTCAGTTTGGAAGTTGAGTACTCGTGGGAAGAACCTCCTGTACTTACTCCTGTAGGCTGGAGAGAGGTGTGCTTCCTCCTCCGTCTCCTCTCCAAGCTCAATCCCCAGCTGCATTCTCCCCTCCAACTCATCCAAGGTTTGCCGCCCACCAGCGGTACTGCTTGATGAGGACACTGATGAAAATCGACCTACAATAAAGCTGGCAATTTTATCGACAAGCAGAAAAGTATACAGTGAGATCTCCTAGGCTACCCGGCCCGAAATTTTGAGATGTATTAAGGAACCATTGTGGATGTTTCCAAGCCTGGCTGAGAACTCACTCATTTAGATCATGCCATTTGCAACACTGGTCTTTTAGATTTCTATCTCGAGAAAAAGCAGCTCTTATAAATCGTTAAAAAATTCATGAAAATAATGAGTATGTTGCGGTAAAGAGAAAGGTTAAATGTGGAGCTCGGTTATGAAAGTAAGAAAACTGCATTTACTGCACAAGTATTTTTTTGGATGGTGTACCTGTCTGTCGAGGTCATATGATTGGCCAAAGATTGGAATTTTTCAGTTTAAAACAACGGAACAAGTCACAACAAAGAAGCGTTTTCGACCGTTTTCAATGGTGTACATGTGAACAGCGAAAAAATAAAAACAAAAAAAGCAAAGTGTGGATGGTAAACAAGTTTTTAAAAATATCAGTTTCAAATAAAAACGATCGAAAACAAACACCCGTGGACGGAGCTAAAGATTAAGTAAAATATTACAATTTAGTTTGGGGGTTTGGCTTACCATATCTAGTGTCTGATTTTGGTGATAGTGGTGCAGATGACGTCAGCTGATTGACAGCAGGATAAGGAAGACCGAAAGTTTTGTGGACACTTTTTAAACTTTCCACGTAATCATCTACACGAGCGGCACGATTCCTGAAAAACAAAAGGTCGGCGAGTGGCGTGATCAGTGACGTCATATTATTGTATGTACTCCTATAGAAAATGACTTAACTTTTTCAGGCCCACATTGTCTAAGGCAGTGGAGGATCTAGCGGGGAGAGGGGGCGGGCAACCCCTCCCCTCCCCCTTTACGATTGAGTCTGGATTCATTCGCCACTGCAAGGAGACGAGAAAATATCATCCCTTGCTTGACGAATTTAATTGCTTACCTCTCTTTACGAAGCCAAGGTGTAAGAGAAAACTCTAAATAAGCGGCGAACTTGCCAAGATCCCTAAGCCGGTTAGCAGATAATAGCAGCCTTGCGTGACGATTTAAAATGGTGTCGATGAAAAAGTTGTCTGGAGTTTCCAGCTCAGTCAGCCGTCTGTAAATACATGAAATACGTTATATTAGAAACTCATGAGAGGTTGAACAACCTCATTACTTTCTGGTGATATTACAGGTTGTGTTTTGCATTTTCCCGTATTCACGACCCTACTGGCCAACAACAATGGCAAAGATTGCTTTTGCACGAACTCCACCCTGGATGGGAGGGTAGTCAATCTAATCAATCAAAGGGTTACTCTTGCACAGCTTGCTGGTACGTTGCCCTAATTATATACAGCTGTATCTGAGTGAAGAGACACAATGCGGGGGACGCGCCTTAAATGAAGAAACTATGTCACCATTTTCAAGCCCAAAAGACATCAGTGGAAACCCAAATGTAATGGTCCAGTTTTGTTAAAATTACTCTACTAGTGTTCAGAGTACAAATAAGTGTGTTGGGCTACCGATGGCCAGGTTCGAAATGGATTGCATTTTATCGTCGCCTTGTGTCTTGGAAAACTTGGTAAAACTCATATTATGGTTTATTCTGTCAGAAAATTCACTTGATTTCTTCCTTAGTGTCCTATAAGCATTACGTACACCGCGTTCTACGGCAAACGGCAAACGCCAGCTTGCAGTCGATTATATTTACTTTTTCTCAAATCGTTAAAAAAATCCACTAGAAAATTCGAAAATAATTCACATGTTCATGACAAACGCGAAACTACTCACTTTCACGTAGAAACGGCAAACGGCAGGCGGCAAAAGTTGTATCCCCGCCGTTCGTGGGGGAAATATACGCTAAGCTTTTTTAACCCCAAAACGTCAACTTCCCCAAATTGGTCCTTTACTTCATCCCAGTCCCGTTGTACTTTATTAATTCCTATAATCCCTTTGGTATTTTGATCTCACAACTTTTATAACCCATTGTGGTTTACGGGAAAGTGGTATAGTATAAATCAGGCAGAATTCTCAGTAATCGTTCAACCACTGTCCGTAATGGCGACGAAAGCATCTTCTTCCACTGTTTGTGACGGAGTAAATAATGAAGCTTTTTGGGCTTCTAAGGCCCGGTATAAACGTCGAACTTCACATGTGCCGAATCTAATGCAAATGAGCAAGAACAATAGATTTTTCTCATTTGCATTGGATTCGGCACATGTGAAGTTCGACGTTTGAACCAGGCCTAACAAGGACAAACAACGCTACAACATAAACAAAACAATACAACAATATAAGAAAAAAAAACAAGACGAAGGCTCACTTCGGTGGCGTTGTTGAAGTGGGAGAGCTTGTCGCCACAGTTTTTCGCGTTTTCTCCGAACCTGTTCGCGATAGGGAACTCTTTTCTACTGATGAAGTCCTTGTAAGGTACCCCTTCTCCATAGAACTACCTCGTGTGAGAGACCCGCGAGATGGAGGCTTCGAGACACTCGTGGAGCGTGGGTGAGGATTAATAACGTAAGAAATGTCGTCACCGTCCACCGACGCAGCTGGACTCAGGGGTGGGGGGTGGTGCGGTTTGACAAACGTTGGAGACCGGGGAGGGGAATCAAGTTCGTCTGCAGCAATGCAACGTAAGAAACGGACGAGATCTTTTGAAATCTACGGAAAATGAATAAACTAAAATTATACACGTGAAAATGACCAGATCTGACGAGAGAATGTGAGAGAATTTAATGCCCTTAGTAATATTAGTCCAAAGGCTCTTAACAGCTATGCCACTGACAGATAACCAGTGGTAATGCAGTTGACTTTTGCGAACGTCCACGGTCCCCATAACGGTCACCTCTTAACCTCTTAAGACCGTCATATTATATCAGTGTGTGTTCGTTGTAGATAGGTTTGATTCTGGTACCTGAGACCTGTGGAGGCGGCGTGATCAGTTAGTGGTTGGAGAGATAAATTCTGAGGTCCCGAGTTCAAGTCCTCCTCTCTGAGCACTAGATGAACTTGTAACACTGTAGTCCTGTGTTATTTTGTTTTATTTACAGTTTCCTCAATTTAAAACATCCTTGCTAAATACATTGACTTTTTCATTTTCCCTGGAGCATTCCAGATAGCTACAGTCTACTGCGAAGCAGTGGCAGATCCAGACTCTATCGAAATGCCCGGAGAGAAAATGTTAGATACTGAAAAATATAAAATATAAGGAGGTGGGGCTGTCCATTCCCTCCCCTACCCCCCCCCCCCCCCCCCCCGACCCATCCCTGGATCAACCACTGTTAATTTTAACTCATGTGTAAATAACCTGTCACTAACATTTAAGTAATGCTCCACATAAGAACGATAGCAAACTTCATTGTTCTGCGGCATTGGCTCTTTCCCACATAGAATATCTTTGATTTTAAGAATAGAGGAGGAGCTGATGGTTAATAATTATATTTAATTATAAAAATAAAGAAAACCGTTTGCGTCAGATAAATTTTAGGAAATGTTCGTGCTTAACCAATCAGAATAGCAGAAGACAATAGCTAATAATTTTGCTTCTTTGATGAAGTTCCCCAAATACAATATCTTTTAAAAATTGCATGTTGTGCGATTGGGTCTCATATTACTTGAAACCTTCAAAAAATTAGACAAAATGCACCTTGAACCTTAACTTTTTAGCGGTTTTTGAGTCTAGGCCAATGAGATCACTAGTTGTAACAATGAAAAAAGTTGACATTCCATCGTGCATTGCCATTCAGTGCTATCCTTATGCGGATCATTACTTAAGTGCAAGGTTTTGTACGCATACGATACAAACACACAACAAAAACAATCAATTCAAACATAACATGCATAAAGGAATGATTGACTATATTTTATGGTAATTACACTTACATTCCATTTACAGCCATCCAGCGCCTTATCGAGCAAGATGGTAGCGTGCTAAAAACAATAAAGAAACACGAACTTTTAGATTACTTTGTAAATATAAAATTTAACATGACAGTAGAAAGTAGTACTTTCCTGTGGTACTGTTTGTTTGTTCCTTATGTTTAATCTTTATCAGGTTAAATAAGCTGCCTTGGGAGGGAGTTCATTATGACTTCAGAATCAAACCATGAGTAATAACTGCACAAACCTGTTTGCTGATAGCCGGTTGTTCCAGGTTTTGGAGAATTATGAGATAAGAAGCTGCAGTCTCTAGCTTACCAACAGCAAGACATTCCTGTTAAAAATATTATGCATAAAATACACGAGTTTTAAACACTGTTTTATTCCAGCAGGAAGAGAGGAGGAGAGGGGGAGGGGCAGGGGGGAGGAGGAGGGGCAAGGGGGAGGGGAGGGTGGGGACACATTTTAGGTACAGGCAGTGTGCAGGCAGTATATAAGTTTACAGATAAAGGTGTTAGTTTCTAAAGAAACTGTGTTGCTGAGTCGGTGGAGGAGTGAAACATGAAAATACGTTTTTACCAACTGAGTTGAGAAGGTAAATTGGCCACCGTAAAAGGATTTTCAAAGCTCATTCGCTCTGACGAAGCGCTAGCGCGAGAAACGTCAGCTTTTTTAATCTTCTTACGGTGGATAATTTACCTTATCAACTACGTTCATAAAAACAAATTTTCATCAACATTTTTTTAGGCCTTGTCTCAAGTATCTCTGCATACATGGGTAGTGCTAATTCACGACTTTTCTTCCTTTTTCCTTCGTTAGGTAAATTAAAATTTGCCTTCTGATGAAATTATAAGCACATCTCAGCTTCAGTTGAGCTGCATCCATAGCCGTAAACAAATTGGTTTTTCCGACGTGAATGGTAAAGAAGCAACAATTTTTAAAATTGCTTACCGTGAACAGATCTCGAGGATTGCCAACAGCCATAAACAGATAACTCCATAACGCAACCTCGGTTTTTCTAGCGCAGTGTACAACTGTCTCCAGATACTGAGGAAACTCCTTTATAAATCGAACAATACGTGGAAGGAGCGCGTCTGAAAAGAAGAAAACAAAAAGACAAAGTCAGCTCTAACATTTAAAACGAAAGGACCATATTTAACTGATATAACCACATTAATTTGGTGAAAATCCATTAAAAACACATTTTGTCGAACATTGCATTTTATGTGGCACAAAGTTTGAAAAAATTGTAATGTTTCCAACAAGAGTTTCCAATTTAGGGTGTCTAAAGTATTTCCAATGGGGTTTTCAAAAAGTGTCTAAAGCATTTCCATAGGGATTCAAAAGGGTTTCAGTGTATTATGTGGTGACTTTATCCCCACCTAAGTAGCTTCGTTGATAAAAAGACGTTTCTAGTGGAGAGTCGCATTTATTGAAACCAGAAAATACCTCAGTAATCCTCTCTAGTCCTGGGCTTTTGATAAGGTTTGAAGTAAGTGGCTGCCCTAGTGAAGTGGAGGGTTAGAGCTGGGTAATATAAATAAAGTAATATAAAGCAACCACAAGCCCCCTTTTCTCGCAAAGCTTAGAATTGCCATTTTCAGCATTTTGAGCATGGTGTTAGATTAGAACCTCTGGGAATTCTTCATTGTATCTTACATTAAATGTTATAATTGCATATAATATGTTTTATAAAGTTAACCAATGTAATACAGTCTTGTGATGGATGCAGCATTGACAACCTGCTATTCACAACCGAATACCCGCCACAACTCCAGCTGGTGCTGGGTCTTATTGAAAGTACCATGTACAGTTATCACCTGGAATAGGTTCAGATGCTGTAGCCTCCTCTTCCAACACCTCATGTAGCATGAGTTCAAGCACGTGAGGAAAGTATGGCAGATCACAACACATGTTGGCAATCTTCAGTGCTTGTTGACCTAAGCTAATTATACAAGAGAAAAACCACCTTGAGATATAGAAGATTATGCATGGCTGCTTAGAGATGTGACATTTCTCTTCTCGTGTTCAACTCGATAGCGAGATATCGAGAGAGGAATCAATGTCATATCTCCTGGCAGCCACGTATTATTTTCTTTATTAAATAAGACACTTATTACGAAGTTTTAAGCAATTTTCTGAAGATTTTCGAAATTCTCCAAATACTGTCGGGTTGTACGGTTGGTAGTACGAACGTTTCCAAAAAAATTCGATGACGTCCGAAGATTTCCGAGGAAGATCGGAAGATCAACACCTTTTAACACTTTCAACACCTTTTAGTTCGCTTGACATTCAATGAGGGAAAACATGGTAACTAACGTGAAGATATTGATATCTTCACTCTTCACAGTGAAGATAAAATTGATATCTTTACTCTTCACAGTGAAGATAAAATTGATATCTTCACGTGTGACAAGATATGATTTTCGGCCGCGGTAGGAGATCCCTGTATTTCACCTGAAGGTTATAAGAAAAAAAACCCGATACTTTCTCTCATTTTATTCGTCCTATTGTAAGTTCAAGAGTGAATCAATGTATAGAAACACCACTTACTTTCGCCGCAGAAGCTGCCTCAAAATGTGGTGTAGGTATATTTGAGTCTGCAAAACAAGCAAAAGCCTGATGTGAACACTTTTTATAGTGAAACATGTTTCATTTGTGATCAATCTAAACATGTTTTGCCCTAGACTGCAAGCAGTCTCTTATTTTTCTTTTCTTTTTATTTTTCCTCCGGCTGACGCCCTCGTTCCTCGTTCCTCGTTCCTCGCAACTCGCAGCAATGCCCCTCGCGCTCGCTCGACTAACTAAAAGAAAAATAAGAGACTGCTCACAGTTTAGTTTCGCTCTATTGTGAACACAGCATCAGTTAGTGGGGAAGAGCGTTGCGTGACGATTCAAGTAACGGCTGCGTGGAACACTACGATAGAGCAGCATGGCGAGGGAAAACACCAGGCCCCGGTTGTTCAAAAGATGGATAGCGCTATCCACCGGATAAATCACTGTCCAGTGGATAACACAATTGGTTTTGTTAATGCTTATCCACTAGATAGTGATTTATCCGATGGATAGCGCTATCCACCGTTTTAACAACCGGGGCCTGGTATTAAGTCACAATTTTTTTTTCTAATTGGATAAAAAAAGTGGCGCGATTTTTTTTAATAATACACAAAAGCAAAGAATTAGTGTAAAACCAAATAAAATGCAAATAACTTTCATTGGACACTCAACTGAAAACTGCTCTAGTTATTAATAATATTTTGATGACTAATAATAGTTAACTAATAATAGTTAATATTTTGATGACTAACCGTTCTTTCTAATGTGCAGAAAGGAAAAGCTTGCGGTGAAAGCGACGTTGGAGCAGGTGATGTGCATTCCAGAGGCATCGGTTCATTAGCGGCACCAAGAATGACTGCATCTTGAAATAAAACAGCTGCAAAAAATAGTCACAGAAGTCAGAGTCGTTACTTTAACAATGTCAAAGCAGTCTATCGGCTTATTCTCTGTCTCCTGGATGCACTGGAATTCTAACTTCACTTAAGTGTTCCTTCGCTTTCTGCATTAATTTCTTTCCTTTGCTTTCTGCATTATTTAAAAACAAAGAGGGTGGTTTTAATGGAATTCAAACCCATGAACTCCATGCTACTGGTAGGATGCTTCACCCTCCATATGGTTCGTTCAGGTATAGTTTCATTCATAGACTTGCCTACAAGTAACATATTTAACCAAATAATTACCAGGGCGTTAGCCTGTTGCGGGCGTTCAGATACTAGAGAGTTTAAGATGGAGAAGTTTTCGCGGCGACGGCGACGTTGAGGCCGATTAGGATTGGGACGAGTTCGACTGCGCATGCGATTTCCAAAACTCCCGCCGTCGCCCATTCTCGTCCCCAGAGCCCTCGTTTCATTTGGTCAGCGGAAAAAACGAAGGCTCTGGGACCAAAGCCTTCCGGATGTCGTAAAATCCACGACATCCGTTAGCGCATGCCTAATGCATTAATGTACTATTGCGCTTGCTCAGTACCAGAAACCGGAAATAATAAAACCTTTCGTGTGTGCATTCTCGTCCCCAGAGCTCTCGTTTCGTTTGGTTGAGCTCTGGAGACGAGAATGTTGTGTGTGTGGAAATGGCGTTCGAAAGGACTGTACAACTACAGGAAAACATCGCGCTGAAAAAGAAAGAAGAAAAGCTTTACGTGCTGCTGTTGTTAAGAAGAAATATTGTCTTTGTATTTTGCCTACTGGTTTTAGAAAATCCTCGATAAGTCAACCGATTTCTTTCGTTTGGGAGCTGTGTAATTATCATGTTTCGCCACTGAACGCTATCATATCTCACCAAATCAGTTGATGGGACAGCTGAGTTTGTTGATGGACACGCTGTGGTCATTGATTAGGCTTATTTCATCGAACAGTGGTAAGAAATATCGAGGAATTATTGTTTTGCATTCGTTTCCCTAGATTTGTATTTCAAGTTGTAGCAAAGAGTAATACCTAATAAAGAAAATATAACTTGCTTAATACGAGAGTACTGATAGCGTTGTTGTGTTGTTGTTATTTAAAATGGGTAACGTAGTGGTAATATTTCTTTTCACCCTTGGACTTTCTTCGGGATTTCTGCCTCTCTTTACTCGTCCCTGTAGCAAGCAACATACTTCTTTAATATTCGTGGCCGTTTACAGCTTCGTCTTCCAAGACATACTGATTATATTCGGAAACGAATCGCTCATATTTAGCGACAATCAGATCCCGTTATACTTTGAAATTGAGCAGCCGTATCTTTACCTGCTAAACCAAACAAAACTGGGTGACATTGGTAGTTGAATGCGTTGAAATTAAAACGTTGGTTTTGTTGATGTAGTCGTCATAGTCAACATATGAAATTCAACCGGAAGAAAAACCTTATGCGTAGAAGGGTAAAATTTTTTACCTTGTTGCGCATTCATTTTTAAACGGCCAATCAAAAAATTCAAATTTATTTCCGTTACCAGAGCTACACGAGACGCAATTTAAAAAAAAACCGTGGAGCTCTGGGGACGAGAATGGGCGTCGCCCTCACGTCGGCGACGTGACTTCAGCCATTTTGCCGTTGTGCTGAAAACGTGAGTAAGTTTGTCATGATTTTCTCTTCATCCTTGATTTATACCCGGTCTATGAAATTTATTTACATTCGTTAGAGGATTTGTGTGTTTTTACAACTCATTTGAAGATTTGCCGGACAATTCGAATGATTTGTTTTGGTCTTTCTTTAATTAGAGACAGACCGTCCATTAGACAAACATGGCAGAAGGAACTACTGCAAAGAAGACTTCCCCGTAAGTTTACTGCTATGTTTTACCGAGTTTCGATGCTGTATAAGCTGGCATATCTATGGATTACCTTCGGAATTATGCTTGTAAATGTTTACCTGTCATCATACATGTTATAATCGTAAAATATAGCCAAAAATACATCGAAATCCAGCATTGTTGTGTACATAACAATTATTTGAATTATTGTGTGTTTTTATAGATAAAGCTTATATGCTTATCGCATTCATATAAGTTCTAAATCTTTTGTGAAGTGAATGCTTTATAAATAGATGAATATAAAGCGGTACGGGTGGAAATCAACCATACTGACAAGAGCAGAATTGCTGTATGGCTCGCTTCGGTGATCAGTGAATCAATTAAATATTCTTGAAATCAATGTCAACTGCCAAAATGACTTCCTGGATTGGCTTTAAATAATTTGGTAATATTAAAAATATCCAATGCAATGCACATATGCTTGCTATCGTGCATGTTGTTTTGTAATGGCTATTAACATCTCTGTAAAAAAAAAGATTTATAACCTTACAAGTGACCACAAGTGTGAAAACACTATAACCTTATTTTTGTTATGTTAGCAACGACTTTAG
Organism: Dendrophyllia cribrosa; assembly: GCA_024195265.1. Classification (NCBI taxonomy): domain Eukaryota; kingdom Metazoa; phylum Cnidaria; class Anthozoa; order Scleractinia; family Dendrophylliidae; genus Dendrophyllia; species Dendrophyllia cribrosa. The sequence continues at coordinate 14,467,407 of JAJLRJ010000013.1, read as the reverse complement.
CTTATAAACAGTTAATTATAAATCATGTATTCCTTGGTTGAAAATAATTATTGGCTTTATTTCTCTGTTTAATTTTCTATTTTCTTTCAGAACAATGGAGTGGACACAGCAGCATGATTCCATTTTTATGATCGAAGTCCGCGGTGCAGATTTATACGAAACACGAAAGGGAAGCCCGGAGAGAGGGAAGATATGGGACGACATTGCTGTGCGTCTGAACAACCTTGCAGATCCAAATCCAAAATTCTATGTGAACAAGCGGTCCCTGAGAGACAGATTTAATCTTCTTATGTCGAAATTCAAATCAAAGAACAGGGAAGAAGAAAGGGCAAGTGGTATCAGCCCTATGGTGCAAGAAATGGACATCCTCTTGCAGGAGCTGTGTGAAAAAGAAGAAGAAGCAAGAAATAAACCTTCAGCTGCAGAGAAAAAGAAAACCGCCGTACAAGAGAAAGCAGTAGCAGAAGACATGCGTCTCAAGGCGATGGAAACTATGGGTCAGACCAAGAAAAGGCTTGAGAAAAGCAGCGGAGAGGTTCCTACTAAAAAAAGTAGAAAAAGTACCGGGGATGCAATAGGATACTTAGAGAAGAAATCTGAGCAAGAGATGTCACTGAGAAGAGAAGAGATAGCAATGAGAAAACAGGAAGAGGCCAAAAGTTCTCAGATAACCGAGCAGCAGACCAAAATGCAGCAAGATATGCTGAAGATCATTCAGCAACAACACGAGGAACAGCAAAAGCAACAGCAAGGGCATCAACAGCAGCAACTGCAATTTATGCAATCTATGCTTAATCAGCAACAGCAGCAGTCACAGGCTCTACTGGCGCTGATTGAGAGACTGGCTCCTAAATAAAACCAGTGACAGAGCTATTCCATGCTGGAATAAAGTTGTTGTTCATGTTTAAAGTTTGCATAAACCTTATCCCAAATAATAAAGTTTCGATATAACGCGCGCTCTGATTGGTTGAAAGAGCGTGCTTTATCAGAGTACAGATGCACGGAGTAATTGTGTCACGCCATCAACCAAAAAATGGCCGACCAATTCCCGGACTTCTCTCTCGGGGATTTGTTGTTGTCTGTTGTTCATTCACGAAACACAGCACAGCAGTTTGTTAAGTACCAGCCACAAGCCTCGAGCAGCTTGTTTTCTAATTGTCATGTTGATAACGTACAGGTTTTCATGAGCCACAATTCGGCCGGATTTCATTGAATATTTTACTGTTCGATCCTGTTTTTGGACTGAAAAACTACAAGCACTCGTGTTAAATTCGATTCTGTTTGTGAACTTTGATGGTTTGTGAACTTTGATGGTTTGACATTTTGACAGCTTTGGTCTTATTCAACCAATCAAATTGTTTGAACCATTCTAACAAGGATTGTGATTGGCTAATTTTAGCGTGCTTTATGAGAGTACAGATTCACGCTCACGCCACCTCTGTTCGTTTGGAAATTAAAGTTTGTTTTGAAAATTACGTGAATGCGTGTGGAAATTAATATCATAAAACAAATAATGAAGCCCCGACTGTGCTCTGTTCTGTTGTAAAGCACGCAGGAAGCGGCTAGAGCACTCAAGAAGTAGGGAGAAACACTCGCCTGCGGCTCGTGTTTCCCCCTACTTCTTTCGTGCTCTAGCCGCTTCCTGCGTGCTTTACAACAGAACAGAGCACAGTCGGGGCTTCTTTATTTGTTAAATATAGATATGCATGCTAATAAATTGACCCTGTTCACCTATACAAAATCGAAGAGGATTTGTATTAAAAAAATCAGCCACCATTTTAGAATAAGGTTTATTTACAATCTACTGCTTGTCAAGGATCAGTTGTTTTGTTGCGTGATACAACATATTGAAATGATTGTCACAAGTAATAATCATGAATGTATATGTAATCACAAGTTGAGTTTAATTGATAACACACATGCTGCACCTCTGATACTGTACCTTATTTATGGTGGTTTTTACATAGTTTGTTTAACATTTGACATGACAATTATGAAGAGTTAAGAAAATACGCCAGTTTAGCAACAATGTATCAAGGTCAGTGATAAATCTTGTGATTTTCAAACTTCTGATGCTTATAGGCAGCGCTAACAGCTGTGTCATTTCAGAAAATTGGGTCCCTATCTGGGACAGTTGTTTTGACCTCTAAAGTTAAAAAATAAGCCTCATTGACTTTGCTACACCACTGCTTATGCTGCGATTAACAAAACTTTTCAAACAATAGATTTTTATCGAGTTGTTTGTTAGTCATGATTTCACAGGTAAAATCTCTGTGAACTTTGTTACATTAAATCAGAGTTGATGTTCCAGTTAGCACGTTTACTACTGGTCTTAAACTTATCTGAAGTAATCCTGGAGGCTTGGGGGGTTCAACTCGAAAAATTCTGATGTTTGGTTGCCATACAGACATGTGAGAGCATTGCGCAGGAGTGCACATACAACGTAGATTTTGCCAACGCTACTTAAACCAATTTTTAAGTTCTTTTTAAAATCTAGAACCTTAAAATAGTTCAAAATGTCTCCAAAGAGCCATTCGACTGACACTCTGACAGAGCTCATGGATGAATTGAACATCTGCATTTGCGGTGTGAGAGCTGCACCTTGGAATGGCCTTTGCAGGTGTATCCTTAAAGGGTAGGCTGGGTCTCCATAAATGCACATAGGCTGGCCAGCTGTGTCAATTGCATGTCGTTCTAGGTCTGCAAGCAATCCCGATTCTGCTAGCATTCCAGCATCATGCCTTCTCCCCTCTGCAACAAAAAGTTGTAACAGTTGAAACATGCTGCCGATCTGTAAATTAAGGTTCATCAGTGGATTTTATCTTCAACCTGAAGAATACCGGTAAACAAAAGATGATATGATATGATAACAGCAATTCGAAATATAAATAAATTTACCTATTGGTCCAAAGAGGTTTGCAATCAGCCCATTCGGTAAGGCAACTGACTGGAATTTCAAGGCGTGTACACGTTTGTGCCCATTGTACATCAACCTTTGATGTTCACCCGGCCTGGCTATGGGTCTCACAGTGCCATCGACAAATCCAAAACAATTCTGCAGAGCTGCCCCTTGCCCCTCTATTGCTTCAGCGTATGTTTCTAGTGCACGGGGGTTTAACAATGCATCGTTCCAGCGAGTTATGCGATGTCCGTGAATGGTGTAAATATAATCTATGACATGATTTGTGGTCATGCTTATCACGGGAACTGGACGTCCAAAACGAGCGACCATATCACCACATCTGCATGGATAAGCAAGTCGTCTGAGCAGCATGCAAAGGCCTTCCATTCCATCCACCACGCTTCCCTGGTCTAGCTTGAAGGTCGGCGGAATCTGCAAAGCTTCAGCAATAGCTGGTAGGTCTTTCTTCTCAAATCTAAATTCCGCTTTGCACTCAGCGTCGTTCATGTTGTTTAGGTCAAAGCGAGGGTATTCGTAGTATGGAAAACTAGAATTTGTCGACTGAAACATTTCATAGAGAACTACGAAATCTTCATCGCTAATAAGTTTAGCATCGTAGTACAAAACAAGAAGCAAGCGAAACTCTTCAAAACTGACCATTTTCTCTTCGAAAAGCACACTAGAATCAAAACAAACTCGATGTGAGCCGACGAAGTCGCGAACGCCGTCGGCCAATCTTAACAACTTAAATTTTGGCGCGAAAACGGCAACCTTGGACCCAGTTTACCCCAGTTGTCAGGTCGCCGTCGCGGCGAAAACGTCTCCATCTTAAACTCTCTACTGAGGAGCGAAGGATAGGCGGCACGCGAGGAAAAAAAATATTGCGAGTGCTGACGGAGTCTTCCCTCGTTTTTTCCACTCGTTCGTGTGCCGGTTCCCGACTCCCCGGCCCCGCCCGGCTCCCCGGCCCCACCCGGCTCCCCACCCCACCCGGCTCCCCGGCCCCACCCGGCTCTCCGGCCCCACCCGGCTCTACGGCCTCACCCGGCTCCCAGGCCCCCTAGAGGAGTCATTTAATTAAATTGTGACGAGGAATTTACTTTTCTGGTGTTAAATTCGGACTTGTAAAGGCCATGTTGTATTACTGTGACACATGCTTTAATTACTCATGCGCATAGCGCGCACGAGGTAAGGTTCCGGCTTCGTTTTTCTTGGTCATTTTTTTTTTTTTTTGGTGTCACATTTATGCACGCATATATTATTACTAACCGGGTCGTCAGGTTACATACAAATTCTACAAAAATGGCTGCCGCGCTCGGCATGTGCTCGGTTTTCAAAACCATAGGTTTTTCTTATCGGAGTAATAACGCACATTAAAATATTCAAAATGGAAAGAGAAGGCTTTAAAGAATACTCAGACGCGACGGAATCTTGCTTCGAGGAACGTCATACATTTTTCTCAATGCGGGGCTGTTTCTTTCGAAGAAGGGAAGTTTTAAAGAATTATCAAGCAGCCGAGTCAAGCCGAGGTACTTTACCGTAAAATAAGTTAGATTTTACGATGGGAATTTATGTCGATATCAATTTGTGATTGACTTTTTGTTTGTGTTCTCGTTAGTTTTGGAGTAATGTTAAAAAAACGTACTCAAATTCAGTCGTAATAATATCATATGTAAACAAAACAAGACCGAAATTCATAGTTCTTACTTTACACGCGTCGCCTCGCTAAAATTAAAAAATAGCCCGGTCGTTTACTGATTTCATTGCTTTTAAAAGTAGTCTTTTCAAATGCAACGGAAAGAAGTCATGGTTTGGGAAATAAAAGATGAATGTGTATTTCATCGGGAATCAATAAATTAAATATTCAAAGCGAGTACAGTTGTGCAATCTTATATTACAGACGGTCGCGTAATACTGTTTTTGAGAATTGCTAAAATTGAAAAATAGCCCAGTCGTTTACTGATTTCATTGCTTTTAAAAGTAGTCTTTTCAAATGTAACAGAAAGAAGGCGCTGTTTGGGAAATATTAGACGAGTGTGGATTTGATCAGGAATCAATAAATTAAATACTCACTGTGAGTACAGAAAACGTGTCTTGACGTGTTCTTGAGTGTGTCACGCAAAATTCGTTGAGGGGGAAGGGGTGCGTGACCCTTTTAAAATAACCGGTAAAACTTTCTTATGCAAGCGCATGAGTACAGGCTACCAGTGTAGCCTCTTGTTAACAAAACAGAACTCGAAACAGAAAAATATGATATGAAATGTACAGAAATCTATTTGATTGTTTTCTAAACTTTGAAGTAACAACTCCAATTATAACACATTGTTGATTGTGCTAGAGTGCTCCAAATAAAGGCCCCTTCCTATCAAATGCCCAGGAATTTTTTTTATTCGAGTAAAGACAAAATTTTTATTGTCGCATTCAATTCCAATCCGACGAGTGGAGAGTAGATTAACAATTAATCAGTTCATTTACCTAAAGGATAGATGTTTAGATGAAATGGCAGCATAATTCTCTTGGAAAGAAAGTTTGGTGGATTGTCATCATCTCCAGGAAACAAAGGAAGCCAGACCTGTGAAATAAACAGTGATGCAGCTCAGTTGATGAGAAACTTTACACAGTGCAGGGTTCATCTAGGGTTTATTTGTTGGGGGAGAAGATCCGACATGAGCTTTTTAAAGGGGTCCGGAGGCATGCCCCCACCGGACATTTTTTGAAATAAACATGCGCTGAGATGCAATCTGGTGTATTCTAAGACAAAGTCTGCCGTGAGGCGCAGTTGAAAGCACTCCATGTCCCTTGTCATATAGTGTCCTTTGACAGGGAATGCTTACCTCATGCACAATATTACGGCTGCTTATTTTACCGTCCAACCAAAACCTAAGTAATTTTGTTATGTCAACCCTCGGTCATCCGACCATCCCGTTAATACTACCAACGATTATCTTTTGCAGCTCCAGCTGTTATTTCCTTTAAAGATTCATCCCTGGTTTAATGCGACCACTCAATATGCCGCACTGATGAAATGTAAGTGACAAAAGCTAATAACAGTTGCAAACTTGAGAACATTTTGATTGCAAAGTTAGTTATTCATTTTGTTAAGCGATTAGAAACTTAACCTCTGATTGGTGAAGAGCAATTTACGGTGCAATGCGGCAAGTTTATAATTAAGACCTGTGTTATAATTTGACCCCACCACCCGCCAGTACAACCAACCTGTCAATACGACCACATATCAGCGGGCTTCCACTGCAGAATCCTATCCAAGGGGTTTGAGTGGTGGAACCCCCCCCCCCCAACAAGCTGTTACAATAACAGTTTATGAGTAAACATTTTAGAAAAATCATCCAGTGGTCGTTTGGGGTAGCACGAAAAAATATGGCGAGGGCGAGACCAAAAAAAATATATGCAATTTATACCCGACACCTAAATTAACACACACTCTCAGAGCAAAACGGCTCAAAAACCATACCCACTTATATAAGGGATTTCCCCCACAGCGGGGTTCCACTAAGCATCATACCTTCATTCCATTGGCTCCACATCCCAGCCACAATGCCTCCATCAGGTGCCGTTTGTTTCGACTGGACGTTGATGATGTCCAGACATTCTCCACACACGAGGCCAGAACAACAGGCGAACAAAACGAAGACTATAAACAATAAAAACGACGAAAGGACAGTTAATAAGTACTTCCAAGAGAGCATTTAGGTGAGAGAGTCCTGCAAAATCAAAGTTATTTTTGGATTAACAACAGGCAGCGAGTATTCATTTAACATAAAAGCACGACTTCCAGATGAAAGTGGTATTGGGTTGCATTGTCGTCCGTTCGGAACTTCAGCCACCATTTGTGCATTCTTTTGTTTTTTCCTGTTTCATCTTTTTGTGAAGTGATGACATTACCGTTCACTGCTTCATAACATGGAGATGTAACAACATTTGTGCTACTTAACCCGACTAAAATGACACGCACTGTGAGAAACGGAGCATCCCTTACATAGAACGTACACAGCTCAATGTAGTGATACCTTTTTACTTCTTCTCTCAGGAAACGCTTTGTCTTTTTGCAGCATTAATAACCGACCGCCAACATTAGTGATTAGCGACTCCACTCCGTCCAGTCCCTCTGAGCCTTGGTATTCTGAGAAAAAAAGTTACAATGGAATTTAGCATAGTTCTTATGTTTGATTTCATATCCTTAGGGACTGGTGCCCAATTCGACAAACTACAGTAGAAAACGTAAGAGATTTCTTATTCAATGTTTTTGTCATCTCTCTGCGTCCAATTTTCCATACAGGGAACCTTTTTGCCCGAAACGTTTTGAATAAACGTAAAGCTTCTATTTTTAGAGTCAACTGCCTCAGCTCTGAATTATTTATCAAGTAACAAACTGAAACAGTATTTAAGAAGGATAAATTGTGGAGGCACGGTACGTGATGCAGTGGTTAGCTCGTTGACCTTCAGACCTAAAGGTGAGTGATTCAAGGCCTGCTCTTTCCGTCCTGTTGTTTTCATGGGCAAGAAATTTTGCCCGACATTACCTCTCTTCGATGTTGGGGGGGGGGGGGGGGGGCTACTATGGACTAGCATCCCATCCAGGAAGGAGTACTAGGTTAAGTTTGTGGTTTGTTTGCGACTGTACCTTTGAGGAAAACACAGTCGAAACAGTCATGTATTGCCGGGTCTTTGTCTTTCTAGGCACAAGTCTGGCAATGACCTCCCGTTGCAACATGCATGCACTAAAACCCAGTTCTACATGGAAATTGGGTCTCAAATTCAAATATCCAGTTATTTGTCGAGTAGAGTAACCCAAAGTTAAGGTTGTAGTGTTTAACTTCCCGGAATAACATTAACTCCTTTGACATAGAGCTGATAGTAACGGGTGTGTGACTCTTGTATCTCCTTGCGTGACTGAAGTATAACAATTCGCTTACCAGCATATAGCGATGTAAGCGTGACATGAACCACCGCTAAGGGATGGGGCACGTGATTCACTAACGACACTTCTTGCACGCGTGATACTTGCACTTCGGGGATATCTGCAGAGAGATACAGATATGTTGTAGATGTTTAACATGTATGGGATATTTCATGTGACGATTATCATGACATAAAAGGGAGGCAAAACGTGCAGGAAACCACAGACAAAAAAAAACCATGTACCGCCAGACACTGTAGGCACCGTGGAATCAACCTTGTTCCCAGGGTCTCTTTTCTTCTCGTCACATGGGGAGAGCGACCCTGGGAATGAGGTTGCCATGGAAACAGTCCGTATTAACGTAATTTATGCGTTTTATCTCTGAAAGAATACCGAAAAGTACCACATCTCACCCTCAATAATGCAATAAAAAAATACGCTTCGACAAAAGTATGACAACTTATGTAATTTTCTTTCAAGACCAAACTGAAAAAAGAAAAAGACACGTGAAGCTGTCTGATGCTTAGAATAAGCTTCAATTTTGTTTCAGTCTGGGTAGAATGATGAAATCGTGAAATGTCACGGTCATAAAATTGCAGTTCAGCTCTTACTTTACTATATGACCTAACTTGGTTTGTCTGTGGTTTAGCCCTTACCTTACGTACATACAACCCTTAGTTTACTGTTAGTAACGTATAACCTTACTTGGTTGGTCTGTGGTTTAGCCCTTACCTTACGTACATACAACCCTTAGTTTCAGTACTGTGTGTTAACCTTGTCTGTGGTTCAGCCGTTAGTTTGCTAATTGTTAACCTTACTTGGGTTGTCTGTGGTTTAGCCCTTAGTTAGCTATTTGTTAACCTTACTTGGGTTGTCATCTGTCCTTTCCAGTGAAAAGAAAACTACTCGGGAATCAGAACAGTAAACCAACAAAAGGCAGCGAAAAACATTCACTAGGAAGGCTGGAGCTGGCAGCTTCACATTCAGAGCAAATGCATTGTCTAAATTACATGTTCTGGGGTAAAAACGAACCTGCAAGAATAATGCAAAGAGAAAAAGATTTGTAAAGATTTACAGTGCTGCTACTGTTACCGGGGCCACCTCGACAAAGTTAACCAATCACAAAGCAGAACGGGAACAATAGATTCCAACATTTTAATGTTAAAATTTCATTGTTCTGTACTCGACATTTCATTATTCAAGTCGCAAATTTTGGAATCTATTGCTCCCGTTCTGTTTTGTGATTGGTTAACTTTGTCTAGGTGGCCCCAGTAACAATAGCAGCACTGTAACTAACTGTGAGGGGTGTGGATCGGCCATACCCTATGGAAAGCAACAACTAACATAACACATCAGTCCCTGATCTGCGATTTTCAAGTTCAAGTTCTTTGGTGAGGTGTTGTTTATAGCATATGCTCCAATAGGCCATTTCCGAGTTACGTTACGCCTCGTTGTCAAAGCGAGGCTAGGTGCACAACCTTTCATATGAAAATGAGTTTTCATTCACATGCAAATGAAAACTCATTTTCATATGAAAAGTTTCGCACCTAGCCTCGCTTTGATAGAGAGGCTAAAGGCAACTCGGAAATGGCCTATTGCGAATACAGCAGCCTCTCATTGCTTCCGGTCCCTAGGGACATTCGCGTAAGAAGGCCTTCTCGTGCTAACGCCCCTGGCGACCGGGAAGGATGAGAGGCCGCTGCATTCGCAGGCTGCTAGTATCTCGTACACTAAATTTCATGACAAAAATGATGAAAATGCGAAATTTGATGTGGCTCATTTCCTGAATATACGCTACACACACACTAACATGCACAGTTTACTGAAGTATGACAAAAACTTAATCTGATGACGTACTAAACAAGTCACAAAGTACTGTCATGCACAATGAGTCAAACAACACTGTTTACGCTAGGTGAATCAAGCGAGTCACGTAAAACTAGTCACGGAAACATGGAGATCAAACATACTTCGTCTGATGAGGAACTAAAGTTGAAGCAGGGAACAATTAGGAAATCTCTCCACCAGGATAGGCCCCCGCGACAGGAAAAACCTTGCTCCTTAATAGAATAGATAACATGTTAGTAACTGATACTATAACAGAGTTTTCTATAACCTGTGAACAAGCTACGTTTTCTAGAACTACAATCTTTATCACTGCAGTGTTTTTCCTGCGCCTTTCAACAACACGTGAACTTTGAAGTTTAAAGCCCAACTAAGGTTAACGTTTACGCTGCGGTCAATCATAATTTTGGCGACAACCACTGGACCCCTGAAAACAGAAAATGACAAAATGGATTGAAATTCACCAATCACAATCCACAAACATGACCTTTTGACCATTTTGTGTAAAGCATCGTTGTTTCCTGAGATGTCCGCTATGATAATGCAGCAGTGAAAAACGAAACTGATAGTTGAGTTTTCATTTGAACTTCAGAGTTCGTGTGTTATTGAAAAGCGCAGTAAATGCGCAATAAAAACGGTTAAACAAAACTATAAGTTCAAATAATGTAGAAAATAATGTCATAAAAATTCATTCAAGAATATCCCAGTGATTCTAATCTCCTTGTTAGTTGCTAGTTTTCACTGTTCTTATTTTTTTCTTACAATTAAACATTGCGAAAATTTGCCTTGTATGTTTTGGATTATGACAAAAGGGACAGGACAAGTCTAACCAGACAAATAAACGCCTAAGTCAGCCTGTTTTTGTTAACAGAATAACGAAACCAGTCCAACCTCTCCTAACGCGCAGCTCCATAATATGGACTCCTCTGTATTAGAGAGCTGTCTGTATTATAGAGGTAGACTGGTAGGATCAAGTAGGGATTGTATGAATTTTGATATCTTACTGTAGGACCAAGGAAATTGTCTGTAATAGACAGGTGTCTGTATTATAGATGTAAGATTTGTATGAATTTTGGTATCTTACTGTAGGACCAAGGAAATTGTCTGTAATAGACAGGTGTCTGTATTATAGATGTAAGATTTGTATGAATTTTGGTATCTTACTGTAGGACCAAGGAAATTGTCTGTAATAGACAGGTGTCTGTATTATAGATGTAAGATTTGTATGAATTTTGGTATCTTACTGTAGGACCAAGGGAATTGACTGTAATAGACAGGTGTCTGTATTATAGATGTAAGATTTGTATGAATTTTGGTATCTTACTGTAGGACCAAGGAAATTGTCTGTAATAGACAGGTGTCTGTATTATAGATGTAAGATTTGTATGAATTTTGGTATCTTACTGTAGGACCAAGGAATTGTCTGTAATAGACAGGTGTCTGTATTATAGATGTAAGATTTGTATGAATTTTGGTATCTTACTGTAGGACCAAGGAAATTGTCTGTAATAGACAGGTGTCTGTATTATAGATGTAAGATTTGTATGAATTTTGGTATCTTACTGTAGGACCAAGGAAATTGTCTGTAATAGACAGGTGTCTGTATTATAGATGTAAGATTTGTATGAATTTTGGTATCTTACTGTAGGACCAAGGAAATTGTCTGTAATAGACAGGTGTCTGTATTATAGATGTAAGATTTGTATGAATTTTGGTATCTTACTGTAGGACCAAGGAAATTGTCTGTAATAGACAGGTGTCTGTATTATAGATGTAAGATTTGTATGAATTTTGGTATCTTACTGTAGGACCAAGGAAATTGTCTGTAATAGACAGGTGTCTGTATTATAGATGTAAGATTTGTATGAATTTTGATATCTTACTGTAGGACCAAGGAAATTGTCTGTAATAGACAGGTGTCTGTATTATAGATGTAAGATTTGTATGAATTTTGATATCTTACTGTAGGACCAAGGAAATTGTCTGTAATAGACAGGTGTCTGTATTATAGATGTAAGATTTGTATGAATTTTGATATCTTACTGTAGGACCAAGGAAATTGTCTGTAATAGACAGGTGTCTGTATTATAGATGTAAGATTTGTATGAATTTTGATATCTTACTGTAGGACCAAGGGAATTGTCTGTAATAGACAGGTGTCCTGTATTATAGATGTAAGATTTGTATGAATTTTGGTATCTTACTGTAGGACCAAGGGAATTGTCTGTAATAGACAGGTGTCTGTATTATAGATGTAAGATTTGTATGAATTTTGGTATCTTACTGTAGGACCAAGGAAATTGTCTGTAATAGACAGGTGTCTGTATTATAGATGTAAGATTTGTATGAATTTTGGTATCTTACTGTAGGACCAAGGGAATTGTCTGTAATAGACAGGTGTCTGTATTATAGATGTAAGATTTGTATGAATTTTGGTATCTTACTGTAGGACCAAGGGAATTGTCTGTAATAGACAGGTGTCTGTATTATAGATGTAAGATTTGTATGAATTTTGGTATCTTACTGTAGGACCAAGGGAATTGTCTGTAATAGACAGGTGTCTGTATTATAGATGTAAGATTTGTATGAATTTTGGTATCTTACTGTAGGACCAAGGAAATTGTCTGTAATAGACAGGTGTCTGTATTATAGATGTAAGATTTGTATGAATTTTGGTATCTTACTGTAGGACCAAGGGAATTGTCTGTAATAGACAGGTGTCTGTATTATAGATGTAAGATTTGTATGAATTTTGGTATCTTACTGTAGGACCAAGGAAATTGTCTGTAATAGACAGGTGTCTGTATTATAGATGTAAGATTTGTATGAATTTTGGTATCTTACTGTAGGACCAAGGAAATTGTCTGTAATAGACAGGTGTCTGTATTATAGATGTAAGATTTGTATGAATTTTGATATCTTACTGTAGGACCAAGGAAATTGTCTGTAATAGACAGGTGTCTGTATTATAGATGTAAGATTTGTATGAATTTTGATATCTTACTGTAGGACCAAGGAAATTGTCTGTAATAGACAGGTGTCTGTATTATAGATGTAAGATTTGTATGAATTTTGATATCTTACTGTAGGACCAAGGGAATTGTCTGTAATAGACAGGTGTCTGTATTATAGATGTAAGATTTGTATGAATTTTGATATCTTACTGTAGGACCAAGGGAATTGTCTGTAATAGACAGGTGTCTGTATTATAGATGTAAGATTTGTATGAATTTTGATATCTTACTGTAGGACCAAGGGAATTGTCTGTAATAGACAGGTGTCTGTATTATAGATGTAAGATTTGTATGAATTTTGATATCTTACTGTAGGACCAAGGGAATTGTCTGTAATAGACAGGTGTCTGTATTATAGATGTAAGATTTGTATGAATTTTGATATCTTACTGTAGGACCAAGGGAATTGTCTGTAATAGACAGGTGTCTGTATTATAGATGTAAGATTTGTATGAATTTTGATATCTTACTGTAGGACGAAGGGAATTGTCTGTAATAGACAGGTGTCTGTATTATAGATGTAAGATTTGTATGAATTTTGGTATCTTACTGTAGGACCAAGGGAATTGTCTGTAATAGACAGGTGTCTGTATTATAGATGTAAGATTTGTATGAATTTTGGTATCTTACTGTAGGACCAAGGGAATTGTCTGTAATAGACAGGTGTCTGTATTATAGATGTAAGATTTGTATGAATTTTGGTATCTTACTGTAGGACCAAGGGAATTGTCTGTAATAGACAGGTGTCTGTATTATAGATGTAAGATTTGTATGAATTTTGGTATCTTACTGTAGGACCAAGGGAATTGTCTGTAATAGACAGGTGTCTGTATTATAGATGTAAGATTTGTATGAATTTTGGTATCTTACTGTAGGACCAAGGAAATTGTCTGTAATAGACAGGTGTCTGTATTATTTTGGTATCCTCGGGTCCTTATTATAGTGGTGTCCGTAAGGAGAGTTTCGACTTTATTGATTTTGCAAAATATCCAGAAACAAGTAGCACCACGGGAAAGAAATGCTCAAAAGCTGTCACTGGGGTTCCATCAACAGGCTCCAAGGTCAGTCTAACCATATTAAAAGACCAGAGGTTCAATTCTTGGCAGTAAAAGGTGAGGCCTCATTAGCGGTCATCAGGATCTGGGATATTGAGGGAAGAATAATGGTGATACGGGATATTTCTGGGAATGATAGCAGGAATGCGGGATATTTCTGGGGATACGGAACATTAAGAAAAGAAACTCGGAGATCTTGAACAATAAATCTAGTATACAAGAATATACGCAGTTAAACCTAAAATAAATGGGAACGGGATATTGCAGACCTCCCCTAATGGGACTCAAAGGTTAAATACATGTAATTACGTTTTCATACCTGTGACACATTTCCAAACAGTTTCCACTTTCTGCTGTTAAGTGAGTAATGAGCAATTCCTGTTCTTCCAGCTATAGCAACACAACGCCCACTCTTGTCAACAGCCGCATACTACACAGGGATTCACAAAAAAACAAACAAACAATCAGCTGTTCAGTAGTTGGTTTATTTCAAAGTGTATATCAAATCTAAAAACTACACCTAGTGTATCCAAAAGATAGTAATTGCTGCGGTAAATTTGTTGTAATAATGCTGTTTTATCGTCTCGCTGTTATTACAGAATTTTCCCTTTCGTTTATTGAGGGGAAGAAAAGCAAATGTAACCGAGATGAATCGACGAAAACTTCAGCTGATAAGACTAATTTTGTTTTGTAATTCACGCATGAAGTTCTTGCAATGACTGTAGAATATTGTTGAGCAAAGGACGCGTTCACCACGAGGAAGGTGTGAAAATTTAGGTTAATTATTGATAATGAGTATGTTGCGTTACTAGATAGCCGTATCGTGTTCGCGTCTCCACGCGCTCAGTTCAGGTTTCGCGTCCCCACGCGCTCAGCTCAGTTCAGTCTCATCGACCGCTGTCGGAGTGATTTCAATATAAATTTGTCTTTTATTCCGTACAATATTCGAAAATCTTTGCTATCCAACAGTCCTATCACCATGCCTCACAGTCCTCGCTCAACTCGCGGCAGTTCCGATTTCGACTGGGACATGTTGGACCAAAATATTACAAATATTGCAGCCAACAGCCTGAAGCAGTAAGCGAGGTTATTGTTCGTGGCGCAGTGCATTCTGGCCCAAAATGTGTTCGTGGCGCAGTGAAGTCTGGTAAAAAGCGATCAATTCGAGATTTTTCCTATCTTATATTTTTTTCTCATATAATTCTCTTAAATCTTGATTATGTTGCTGCTCACTCGCTGCGCTTGTTCCGCAGCAATTACAAACCAAACGCTTCGGGTGCGTTCAATTTCGGCAAAAACTGAATTAACTGCAAACAAACTGATCCGTCCAAACATTTCAGTCGTCCAAAATTTTAGCCTCCGAAAATTTTAAAAACGCTCAAAAAAGAAGGACATTTTAATTGTGAAAAGTCATTTTTTGAGAAAGATTTCTGCTCTTTTGCTAGGCACGTTCCAATAACAAGGCAATAAGGAAGTGCCTTACTTCATTTTAGTTCGCAGCACGGTTTCCAATAGACCACTTTCGATATATAAAAATTCAACTTGATAGTGAGGCCAAGAGAACACAAACAAAGGAACAAAAAACAACATTATTCATTTCTTTTCTTCATGTCTTCTAAGCCTCTTTATCAAGTCGAATTTTAATATATCGAAAGTGGTCTATTGATAAAAGTGTCCGAAAATGTGTCCTATTTTGTTTTCACTTACCCTAATAGGCCAGTTGCAGTCCAAATAATTGGATGGAATCTGGAGTGAATAGAAACACAGCAATTTTAATCGCAAGAATAGTTTACAGTGTCTTATTTAGAAAGGCTTTAAAGCCCTTTTGAGATAATAAAACGTTATGTGATTGACCTAATCTTTCGAGTAATAGTTGAGGAATGCAATAGGCCATTTCCGTAGTTACCGTTAGCCTCTCTATCAAAGCGAGGCTAGATGCGAAACTTTCATATGAAAATGAGTTTTCATTCACATGCAAATAAAACTAATTTTCATTTGATAGAGAGGCTAAAGGCAACTCGGAAATGGCCTATTGTACAGCTAACCTGCCATCACTGGTTAGCTCTGATTAAATCCATTAAATATTTAACAACTATTCACCGAAGTGGAGGTGGGTAGTGGTGGATATTTACCGAGCCGCGAAGCGGCGAGGTAAATATCCACCACTACCCACCTACACTGAGGTGAATAGTTGTTTTAGTATATACTGAAACAGTGAGATAATATAACGAAAATGATGCTTTTTAACTCATTTATTCCTGTCAACGATTACAATTTTCGCGCGCAAATTGCTGGGAAGTGAATAGCAGTATATACTGAAACATTAGGCCGCGCAAAGAGTGTAGACTGCTAGCTGTCCCTTTTCAGTCAATAAATTAAAGCGGACGAGGTAACCACGAAAACAAGTTTGGCGAGACTGGAGCGAGCGAACGAGCAGAGGGGAAACTGGGGGAGGGACAACTTCCCCAGCGCCCTTTCTGTTCGCATTACTTTCGCTCGCTCGTTCAATTGCCGATAGACAAATTCGGCGAACGCATTGTTGTACCCAAATCAAACCATCTGGGAATAACATCCGTTGTTCACAGTATTTCCATATAATTTCCATCTCAATGCTTCACTGATATGGAAATATGACGAACAAAGAGTTCTAATCCCAAAAGGTTTGAATTGGGTACAACAATGCGTTAGCCGAATTTGTCCATTGCGTATTTGCTCGCCCGCTCGACTATCCGGACAGGGACTGCTAGCAGTCTGTGATCGTGACGTCCAATTTGCTGCATCGCATGGCAGACTTATCTTAGAGCGGTGTCTTAAAGCCAAAACCAAAGTAATTACTCTGACCAATCGCAGATCTCGCATGAACCAATCACAACCGAAGCAAACACATGTGCGAGCAAGTCACGATTGGTTTTGGTTTTCCTTTTGATTAGTCGAGAAAGAGGCGTAAGATTTTTTAGCCAATCACAAAGCGTAGCAATGAAAAACCAAAGCAATCACGAAATTACTTTCAATACTCAATTGAAAAATGCTCTATAAATAAATAAAAATACCAATCCGTTAGACTGTCCGGCTTTTCTAGCCCGTTACCTGTATTACAAACCATTGCTTGTTACTGACAAGTGTGCTATGCCCGACTGGTCCACCAATCACAGGCCTAGTGCCAGTGTTTTCGATTAGATCTTGTGTCTCGGACACCATATCTCCAGTATTGAGGTACAAACACTCCTCTCCTTGGAGAAATAAATGCTCATGGTTGCTCTGCAGTGAATATATAGAAACATTCCTTACTACTACATCGTTATTCTAAATATCGTGTTTTCATGACTATGGTCAGGAGCTTGCTTTAATTATAAGTTTGCTTTTTGTCTTGAAATCGGAAGAAAAAATCGTCCAAAGTGATGATCGCAAAGAAATATGAACTAAATTCCACCAGAATGGCAATATTGATTTCTTGACCGCCTGTCACAAAATCAATCCTTGAAATCCTGCACTTTATTTTCTTCAAACTATACTGCTTCTGTTTTGCTAAGTAGAATCTTTTTATCCAGTTTAGTTGTATATTTGGTGGCATTTGGCGATATAACATTCGATGTAACATTCAATTTTTTGGTGTATTTACTTTGTGTCCCCAAATTAGTATGGGATTCCCTGCATGCTATAAGGTTTTTGACACTTTAATAAAGTTTTTATCTTATCTTAATAAAATAAGCACAATTTCGTTATTTCGGCGGCACTTTAATGAGACTTGGGCGGCGCTTTTCTGGTTAAATCCAAATCCGGATTCTTGGCATGAATTCCAAAAAAAGATTTTGCATTTTTCCACTAAAATCCAAAAACGGATCATGAATCCGTTTAATCCATACCTCGGTGAGATTTTTCAGATCAAATCTTAATCCGGATTTTAAGATTCGTGATCCGAGCGGGTTTTTTTTTTTTTTTGGGGGGGGGGGGGGGGGGGGGGGGGGGGGGGGGGGGGGGGGGGGGGAGTACATCTGACCAGCAGTCTTTCGTGCAAATTTTCTCGTTCGCTGTTTTGTTTCGTTCACGATTTCATATCATGGACAATTCAGGTAAGGTTTAATTGTTTTAGGATTTTTCGTTTTTTGGGGGTCATGAAGAATCCATATGATCTCAGATCACAAATCTAATTTCGGATTCTCCCAAAAAAAATGAAGCCTTCAGTTGGTGAGATCAGTTAATATAATAATGTGAATACGAATGTGACAGGGGTTAATTCTTATCATGCCCTTTTAGGGTTAAAAGATGTAGGGAGTGAACTCAGTTTAAAATATCCGGTATTGTAACTTATTAAGCGCCATACTGTTATGAAAAACAAAAAATAAACAAAATGAAAATGGAGATTTATAACAGTTCTGTCAGAAACTTACACAAGAAAAATGTTAAAAAAAAAATCTACACCCACAAAGAAAAAGATTTTTGTACCTAGTTTACTTTTTCTTTCGATATAGCTTTGGACAAAAAGCTTTCGGACGCTTTATGCTAGTAATTTCAGACGTTGTTCTTGATCTGTAAAAATGCAGGTCAAAGTGGACCGTTGCATGAACTTTGCGTAAACTTCAGTAAACTGCAGAATCTCTTGATGTTCACATAAAACTTATACTTAATTTAGTGAGAACAATTTGAGGCCATGATCTTCGGTGACTGATTCACAACAATTTGACTTTGGTAAAACTGTAATGGTTATTGAAGATGACATTGATGAGGAAAATGTAGATGAAGTGGTATTTTGCATTACATGCACTTTATTTGATGGTTTGACAGATAATAATTATGCAGGGTCTATATTTTATGAGTTGCGTAGTAATTGCAAGCAATGAGTAAAATATACTGCCATAAGTTATATTTGATGAATTGGTAGATTTCAATTTATGTGGGGGCAAAAACCTCCATATTACTTGTAAATGTTTGGACTTTTTAATGACCAGATGCTTCATTTATTCGGACGTGCGAAAATTTTCCAAATTAAAGTACTAGAGGTTTCTATAAAAGTTTTCTGGTCAACAATGTTCGTTACTTACCATACAGGGATTTACAGTCAGAGCACTCTTCACAAACTGCAGCTGCATTATGTCACCTGAAATAATGAGTTTATTGAGAAATAAATTATTATTTAATGTTTACAATAGTAACAACTGAGATAAAACAACAAGATATGTTATGACCAGATCTGATCGCAGATCTGACCTCAGTTGGGGCCATACAAAAATCAGTTTTAATTAGTAAAAAAAGAAAATGAAGTTATTTTGGTACATATAAAAAGGTTCAATAATAAAAAATTACATAAAGAAGTGCCACACATGTAAAATTAATTGCTTTAGTTACTGAGTTTGTTTAAGCATATTATTCTTATTTTTAGATTGATTAATTTGTGTTAGGTCACGTGCAGTCCCAACAACTTAGAATTTTTATAAGGCATAATATAAGGTGTATTATCATAATATGACAATAAATTATCATATTATGATCCGCACGTCCACGCACGGCCCTGAGTGCGCATTTTCTCAAAACGATTTACAAAATACCCCTACGAGGGCCGTGCGCATTAGCGCGGGCGGGGCCGGAAAAAGCCAGGTATGGCCCTGCTACAAAAGCCTACGACCTCGTGTGTTAAAATTTGAAACAATTTTGCCTATTTTGATTTTCTAAACAATACATATTATTATCTATTATTATTATATTTTATTAAAAGAGACTCCTGTTAATGCGTTTTTTTAAGAACTTATTATTATAATTATTATTATCACACTGACGTAACATCACACTGATGATGGGAGTTGAACTCCCGAAACATGTCTGTAAAAGTTGTAGTATTAGCTTTAAGAATTATTATTTTAATCTTAATCAGTACAAAATATTCACTGAAAAAAATGTTCATCAACAATTTTAAAACTTTGACTAATACTTTATACCTGAAACATCATCACTCATGCAATCTATTAAAAATAAAAAAAAGAAACCTCAATTTTATAATTCAATCAAAGGGCTGAGTGCAAAGAGAGCTAGGCCTTATGCGCATCTGTAGGCTGATATTTAAGTTTTAAAATCCAACAAAACAGCTTATTTTGAATCTTCTATTTTCTACAGCATTTAAAACAGCAGACACGCCTAAATTTTTTGTCAGTGTGAAGCTCCTCCCTAACGAAAATTTAACAGGGAATTTAACAAGTTTATCGAAATCTTTAGAAAAAAAATCAAGATTGGAATGATTTGAAACTGTTTTTTCAACATTTTAAATGTCTTTAATATTTTTAAATTCTTTTGGAGAACTTAAAAATTAACAATTTTATAAACTTATAGAAATTCTGCAACAAGGTATCAAATGCTACTGGATATTGTCACCCCTGGCCTCTTTAAAATTTCTTAAACACAAAATAGAGTGATGTTTGCAATAAATATTAGAAAAAAGCAACGAAATGTTAGATACCAAGCGTGTTTTCCAAATCAGGGTAACCTGCACGCTAACATCTCCTAAATTTAAAGGATACAGGAAGCGACTATGCACAGGCTATACTTAACAGTGATTTTAGTATGACCTTGAAAAAACACTTTTTTTGCAATTTGGGCACCCGTCAGTAGTTGAAAGGATCAAAACAGGCTTTGCTTGTTTTCCTGCTTAAAATACCCCTAATATGGAAAGAGTCTTCTTCGACTGACCTATCAGAATGCTGAAAGCAAGTGACGTCAAAGAGAAAAGCTTCTTTTTAGCCAGTAATCCGTTCGCTTTACTTTGTGTTTGCTAAACCAACCAACAACAGCGCGCATTTGCCTCCATTCGGCAAACCAATCATATTGCGTCTTTCAAGTTTGTTTGTTGTTTTGGTTGTGTTCACATGTAATTACTTCAAGGACATACAAAAATCACTATCAGGACGGACACAGAAAAGACCACTCTAATACAGCTGCAAGTGACCATGCTTCTCCATCAAAAACCATCTTTGGTATTAATATTAGTTGGGTACAAGTAAACTCCTTCAACAGTATTCCTTTATCCTCTAACAATATTCACGGAATTTTCATTCATGGCAGTGGTGAACAACCCTACATGTATTTCCCTATTGTTTTCTCATATCACCCAGCAGAAGGGCTGATAACATGTCTTTTTAACTTGTAAATACGCGAAGCATAATACACGGGTTATCGCTGAAGGGGACAAAACGAAATTTTCACTCACTCACTCACTTGGCTATAAACTTTTTGTCATGTAATGTTTTGAATTAGTTTTGTAACGAATGTGTTGCGTAACAAGAAAAAACATGAATCCAGCGATAACAATAACTGATTTATTATAAATGAATATGAACAACAATCAGCGTAAAGCTGTTTCGCATTTGTAGTCCTTTGATGAATAAACCAAATTAATGTCTTTTATGGCTTAGCGTAACGCAAATACGCATTGTTTGAAATAGGAGAGAAATGAACACGTTTATGCATGTCAGTGGATCTGTTCCCCAAGTGAAAATATATCCTTGCGTTTTTCCACTTAACAGTGTATGTAGACCTCATTATGTCAAATATCTCACATTTCATATCTCAGATTACAGTATTTTAAAAGATATCAAGCCGTGTTTAAAATAGAAAAACATAACGTACATTGCGTTATGCATTGAAAAGACAAATTTGGCAATCTTATCGGAAGTGTTAATTGATACAATAAACCCAGGAATAAAGCTTTCACGAACTTGAGTGCCTCCTCATCCAAATCGACTAAGATCACTAAGCACATGTCTTAATTCAAAATTTCTATTTGACTACATTTTGACACCTTTTTGTATGAAGGGTCGCTCAAATATGAGCCAGCGATGTGCAGATTATTATCGTATTCACGAGCTGGCTCACAGGAGCCTTTGATTTTGCCTAAGGGGAATGTACAATGTTAGCATTCAAGCTGTTAACAATTTACTATTTAATACAAGAACAAACATTTAATACCTGCAGTACCACTTTCTTCTTCTTCTGCAGACACCATTGCCAAGTTGTAGCCTTCTGGTCCCCATGCCTTGAAAGAAAAAAGACAGAGTTGATGAAATAAGCCTAATTCAAAATAATAGTGGACTAATATAATCTGAGCAGTATTTTCCTGTGGCACTGTTTATTATTCTGCACAAGGACAGGTGATTCTAACTTTTGAGTAAAGTGTGACCATTCAAATGAAAGCTATTGAGCAGTACGTTCCTTTGGTACTGTTTGTTTTGTTAATGCTTAATATTCACTTTCCAGTGAATAAGCATTAACAATTTAACCAATTGTGTTATTCACTGGATAGTGATTTATCCAGTGGATAGTGCTATCCACTTTTGAACAACTGGGGCCAGACCTACCATTGACTTGATGTGCAGTGGATTGTGAAGTACAGCCTCCTGGGATGTCCTGCAAGAGAAAGTTTATCAGCTTTATAGACACTTAAACTTGATTGAGCCTACAAGTACTGAACATTGTGATTTATTGTTGTTGTGTTTTTTTGCTAGTGAAGGTAACTCCTGCCTGCCTGACATCAATTTCGAGACCTTTCTAGCAACTCCCGAAAGTAAAAGATTTATTGATCATCAACAAACTTTGGATCAAGAGAAACTCTACTCCCTCAAAAGCAACTCAGGCTGATGCAACAATGAGTTCTTTTAAGTTTGATGACTTACTTTTGATGACTTCCAATCACCTGAAACAACTTTTACCAATTTGCCTTTGTACAATTCGCCCAAAGGAAAACATATTGTTGTTTGTAGATTGTTTAACGAGCTCAACAACCGCTTCAAATTTAGACCACAAAATTAATTTTTAGCAGTCCAATGAAGTATTATAATGGCTACCCGAAAGTACATGTTCAGTAGCTACCACCCTATTATCGGAATACTACAGCGCATGTTTCAAACCCCATTAGGTGAGGAAAAACCCAACAAAATATGTAAGAATTTCATTTGGCAAAATACTGAAGGTACAATGTATAGTGCTCTTATTTTGACAGAGTAGTGGTTAGCATGTCACACTTTCAATCCAAAGGTCGGTGGTTTGGGCCCTGTCTCCACTTTTATCTTATATCCTTAAACAGGACACTTTGCTCCAGTACATTGTCTCTCTCCACCTAGCGAGCTGTGTAAATAATGGAAAGGAAAACCTAAAGACAAATGCTGGAGGAAACCTTGCAATGGACTAGCTTCATACGCTGCCAAACTGAAGCAAACAATACTGAGAGCAACTTATAAAAATTAACTTGTGCATAATTGAATGGTCAAACAGTTAAAATCTTGTGAACACATTGACTGGCATGCAAAATGTGAGCACCATCAAACTAAATGCAAGTCATCCATAGTGAACACAAGTTCATACAAGTAGATGCTAAGTGGGTAACGTTGCAAGTTTCGAACTTACATATTAGAACTCCATTTGGACACAGCTTTAAAGTAATTCAAAATTCAGTCATTGACAATTTTATGTTAAGTAACTGTAACATAAAATTATATATTAACAGATTTTAGTTTAATACCCATAGTCTCCTCCTAAAGTACACATTAACAATGATCCAAACACACTCCAGACAGCAAGACCACCATGACAGGCCCAGGACCAGGCCACTGCAATAGCACAGCCGTCAGGTGTCCAAGAGAGGCACTGGACACCACCTGTAGTCTGGATAGTATCTGTCATATCTCATTAAGAACAGTTCTTTCAAGAATCAACTTCAATAAAATGATTAAAATCAGGTTAGATAGATAGATAGATAGATAGATAGATAGATAGATAGATAGATAGATAGATAGAAAGATAGATAGATAGATAGATAGATAGATAGGCTGGCAGACAGACATGAAAATTTGGTTTATCAACTACATGAACATGTATGTCAATATGGTAAATTCACCGCCGTAATTATAAAGAGATTCAAAGATGACAGTTCAAGTACTAGCCCTTCATTCTGATTTGCCTTGACGAAGGGCTAGTGCTCAAAACATCAACTTTTGAATCTCGTTATGGTGGCCTATTTACCTTAAAGTGCCTATCACCCCTAGAAAGTTATTTTCAGAATCAATTCTATGTACATTGAATCTTTGAATGGTAACATATTTCTGGTTTTGAATGTCGCGTTTGTGAGTTATAGAGATTTGAATTTACAAAATGCTAATTAGATGACGTTAACCCGGGAATTTGCCATTATTTCGACACCAATTTACAATGCGCAGTTTGCAGCTTGAGGATAATTAATTTGATAAATACTAAAAATAAACTGTTGACAGTCGATTGATTAGTCAAAAATATTACTTGGAGGTGAAAACAAGTAGTTGTATAATAAATGATTCCCGGGTTGACGTCATCTAATTAGCATTTTGAAAATTCAAATCTCTATAACTCACAAACACGACGTTCAAAACCAGAAATATTTTACCATACAACTATTCAATGTACATAGAGTTGATTCTGAAAATAACTTTCTAGGGGTGATAGGCACTTTAATGACATGTAACTCCAGGGGCGGATCCAGGTGGAGGGTCGGGGGGGGGGGGGGGGGGGGGGGGGGGGGGGGGGGGGGTCTGGACCCCCCCTATCAGACCTGTGTCTCTCATGTGGTACATAAAAATAATACTGTAGAATAAAATTGTTTTATACGTAGTTGTTTCACTTCCACCAATTGACTGATTGTCAAGTTTTTGACTTAACAAAGGCTTTTCGACTCTCAGAAATGCCGGAAATGGCGTTTTAGAGGGTAAAATCAGAAAAATTTTCCCAGGAACATGCACCCGGACCCCCCCTTTCAGAAATTCCTGGATCCGCCCCTGAACTCAGTTGATTAAACCAAATGTTTGTGTTTCACTTTCACACCATTGATTAGCACCATGATAGTTTCTCTAGAAACAGGTCTGCAGACAGATAGATCTAGGAAGATATAATTAATATTATGCAATACAAAAATTGTGACAAAAGTGAAAACAAGTGTTGCTAAAAAGGTACATGTATTATTTAGAGGAGACCAGATCTTGTATTGTTCTTTCCAAGTAGTTTTATTTGCAGTCTACAATGTACTATATATTTAAGTTCCCTCATACCTTCTAATAGCATTAGACTAATCTTGGGTCGCAAAGCTGCAGTTGACATGTAAGTACGGTGTCACATATCAACTTGTGAATATGGAACAACCTTCAGACCCAACCCTTCCCTACCTGTTTTGCTCCACCACCTCCCCACCCTATGCATTAAAATTCCCCACCCTCCCCTCCCTCCAATGCTGTCCCCATGGATAAGGCAGGTGACCATGCCTATCGTATTTGTAACAGGCAAAATAATTATATGTACAGTACATGCCTTATGTACTGGTCAGTGAAATTACTGAGAAAAGTTTACAGCCGATGGAAGGAAAGAGTGAAAATTTGCATATTTGTCCCTGTCTGCCATAAGTTTTGCAGTGCTTCACATATTTATAAGTTAAAAATAGCATACAGTAATTGTATTCTATTTTATTTTAATTGTCAGTAATAACTATTAATACATGTAAACTATATATTAAATTTATAGCCAGTGTATTAATTATTATGATTATTGTGGGAAATTAATTCTGTGTCATAAATTGTGTGAAATAACTTCATTTCTGAAGGATACCAGGGTAGTCTTTGCTTGATAACACAAGTTTGTGAGACAGCTGCAAAGCTCCTGTTAAATCGTCAAAACCATACACTAGACATTCACCACTGCAAGAAGAATTTAAAATGTCAGACACAGGCAACTATAACTAACTACAGGTCTGTACGTTGATTGTACTAAAAAAATGCTCAATTCTGATTAGTACATGTCTCAACACCGCTGCAATGTACAGTACACATAAGTCCTTCGTACATGTTAATTGGATATTGAGCAAGAAACAACAAACTAATAGTATTTGACGTTAATACTTTTTTTAATTGCTGTGGTTTGTTAGTTTTTGGCTAAAGCAATTACAAATGAGCCAGTGTCGCTTGTAAAAGTTACTGAAAGCTTCAGGCTAAACTTAGGCAGTATTTGCAAAGCTCTTCGACTATTAGATTTTGAGACTCCGAGATGGCCCTACTTTTGGCAAGCCCAAGATTCTGAGCTGCCTTGTTTAATTGCCGAGACTTATAATTCTCGACAGACCGTTCTTCCCTCCCCCCCCCCCCCCGCCCCTGCTACACTGTACTACCTACTACTACTAACTACTACCTAAAAGCTCATAATCTTACGTTTTAGTTTGCACCAAAATTTAAAGTGTTGTTCAGTATATTTTGAAAACTCCTTAATTTTACAGGAATCAGTTAACGCTTGCAACATGTTGAACATGCTATTATTCAGAAGCCCTGCTCTAAATAATAGTCATGAGCCACCTTAACCCTTTCATTCCCAGAGTCAATTATGCAGACATGTAGTTTAGTTCTAATGTTTGAGTCTGTTAACAAAATCCTATGGTGTGACCATTTAAATGAAACCTCTGTGGCAGTACTTTTGCATGGTACCATTCGTTTTTCAATACATATTTTACAAAAGGAAATTTGGTATTTTTTTAAATACGATTTTTGACCATCTAACTATCTTTTGAATAATAAATTTGTTTTATTATCAGTTTACTTACTTTGTGCATCCAAACGCTATCAGCCTGTATCTGTGGTTAATAGTGACACAAGTTGCTGAGCTCAGATCTCTAGCCCACAAACCAATAATTTCCTGAAAGGAAACAATTATAAATTAATTATAATATTGCACATGTAAGTTTCAAAGTAACTGTGGAAGAGCAATGGTGATAGTAGTGGCTTGCATGTTAGTAGTGGTTCAAGGCCTATAGCCTCTGTTGTTGTGTTGTTTCCTTAGACAAGAAACTTTGCTCCACATGGTTTCTCTTTGCCCAGGTAATAACAACACGGAAGAGAGGCTAAATATAAAGATGGGTAATGGGCCTGCAGATACAACATTTAAGGGTGGGGTTAATATTAAACAACAGGGATTACAAAAAGAAACTGTCAGTAATTAGTGGAGCAGTGTTAGAAAAGGAAGTAAAAAAAAATTGGTATCTGCAACTGAGTTGATCAGGGATGTAGATTCAGTTTTTAACAGGCAGGAATATAGAACTGACAGCTGGTTAAAAATGAGAAAAATGTAGTTCTTATAAAGCTGCACTTAGCTTTTATAGCTGGAAAAATGAAGTTCACAGCTGGGTAATTTCCCCGGTTCCCGGCTAATATATATAGATAGGCTTAGCCTAACAGCGGAGCTCTCTGAACAGAAACGATGATGATAAGCTTAACTTAGGTGAAAGGTCGGAAGCACAAGAAAAATTAGAATTAAGATTGATGACCAGGCTATTAATTTTAGCAATTCTCAAAAACAGTAAGCTTATTACGAGACCGTCTGCACAGAACATTTAGACTGCACAAATTCCACAAAAGCTCACTGTTTGAGAAATGTGAAACCTCTCTTGAGTAGCAAACCGCAAAAAAAAAGCAGGAAAAAACGATTTTGCAAACCGTTTTCTCCGCTAAACACAACAGTGTTTTTTTTTCTTTTAAAATGTTTTATTTATCAATAACAAATCCCTAAAGTTTACAATATTATCCTGAGAAGCTAGTCATTTCCGGTTACAAGGCATCCTGAGTTAAAGCTAGTCATTTCCGGTTACAATAATACAAGGTCAGTTCCGGTTTGCAGTCCTTTCTGGTTTGCACATGATTACCTCAGTCATTTCTGGTAATGAATGATGAGTTGCCAGTAGCTAAATTATTAGAGTCACAAGCTTTGACTGTTGTATTTCACAAATATTAGAATGACACCACAAAGCAGAAAATTTCTGTTCGCGGTGGGGGGGGGGTACTCCCATATATGAGCTATATAGGTATGTGCCGCTGTGAAGGGTATGGTTTTCAGGCAGTTTAGTCTGGGATAGGGTATAGTAATCAGAGATTTTTGGTCTAGAATAGGGTATCATTTTCTACGAAACTGATCAGTTGCATGAAGAATTTAGTCTAGACGAGGTTTACTGGCAAATGGCATTTAATAATCGGTAAGGTGTGCTGTATGACATTTTTACTGACCCCTGGTATCTTAGACTGTGATAGTGAATGAGTTTCTGCAAAATAGCGAGTCTAGAAAAGGTCTAGGATAGGGTAGGATTTTTCGGTGTTTAGTCTAGAATATGGTTGCAAAATGCAGCTAAAATGGTCTAGTATAGGTTAAGGGTCTCAGAGTCCCAGCAGCACACCCCCGCCCAAAAATTTGCAAAGTACCCCCCCCCCCCCCCCCCCCCCCCTTCGGTCAATTTGCAACTGTGTTGTGATGTCATTCCTTATGTCCCTTACAGTGGCCCGAGAGTTCTCGGTGCTATTGTGAAAAGTTGCTTTATTTCGAAAAACCCATATACCATAAAGTATGGTCTTAATGAAAAAGCGTGCTCGCATGTCATTCTCGTCGACAGCAGAAGTCCATTAGGTAAAAGAAAATAGTCTTAACATTAACTAAAAACCTAGTATTGAGTAGTGCCGATAGGGTGGGAGTGAAAACACCCCACACCCTTCCACAGGTTCAAATTTTAATCTAGCTTGGAAAGGCGTGGTAAACAGTTATCTGGTTCCACATTTGCAGTACCATTGCTAAACCAGACACCCAAGATTCGCATTCTTGACACCCACGTCAGGCCATAAGGAGTGTCCGGACGTTAGCACCAAGCTCCTAACTTCATGGCTTAAGTACTCTTTGCCACATTTAATTTAGTCCCTGTACCTGTCTCGTATTTGTGAAGTAAGGTAAACAATTTGTCTAAAGAAAAAATGTCGTTTACAAAACATGTGGAGTTATCCGCATATTGGCGAATTTTAAAACGCTTTCCTCAGGCTTCTGGAAGGAGAAAACCTTCAATAGTATCATCCTTTCTTATACTGGTAGCCAAAACGTCTGCGCATAAAATGTACAAAAGTGGAGACCGGGGATCTCCCTGCCTCACCCCCCACTCAAGTGGAATTTCTTTAGTCAAAAAACCATTAACTATAATTTTCATATTTGCTTGACAGTATAATGTAGATATTCAGCAAGATACCAGTTTCATTGGTAATATTTTTATAATCTAGAGGGTCACGCAAGAGAAATAAATTCTCAAAAATCGTCCTACCTGGGAAGGAACAAGTTTGACCTTCTTGAAATAATCGAGGGTAACACTTTTGAAAGTCTGTTTGTAAGAGCTTTTGAACAAATTTTGTAATGAACATTGAATAGCGAAATGGCCGGGCCACCAATTTTTGAGGTTTTTCTTATCATCTTTCTTGTAAAGTAATCTAGTCACGCTTCCTTACATTGAATCACTGAGAGAATTATTTTCCAAACTAAATTTATAATTCGAACAGAATAGGGCCTAAAAGATCCCAGAATTTAGCGTAAAATTCTTGAGGTAATCCGTCTGAACCGGGGGTTTTCCCTGAAGAAAGTCCACGCATTGCGTGGGTAATTTCAGCCAAAGATAAAAATCCTTCGCAGGATAAAATTTCGCTCTCACTTAATCTGTTTTCAAGTTTGTTCAAAAATTCGGTTTGGACTGTTAAATTAACAGGTTCTTGCAAGTACAAATTACGGTAAAAATCAAAATGAGCCGGAGAAAAGGAACAAGCTTAACTAAGGTGAAACTTAATTAAGGTGAAAGGTCGGAAGCATAAGAATTAAGATTGACGACCGGGCTATTTTCAATTTTAGCAATTCTCAAAAAAACAGTATTACCCGACAGTCTACACAGTACATTTAGACCGTAGAAAAGTTCACAAAAAAAACTTTTCTCTGTCTAGAGTAACTAGTACGACTACTTTCTGAATAAAATACAGTTTTTGTTTGTCAAAAATTGCCCGAGAAACTGATTTGGAAATCTAAATTGCAAAAATACACAAACATGTTTGCATAAGGCGACGCGAGTGAAGACAGAAAATCTAAGTCTTGTTTTGTTTACATAAAATCGCTTTTCAATCTATGTAATGAATGAACAAACACATAAAAATGGACAACACAATCTTCTTTCGAAAAATTTTATTCAAATCTCCATAAGTTTATGTTTAAAAGCAAAACGCGAACCATTAAGAGCTCATGATTCGAGGCCGAGATGTCTCCGATGAAAGAAATCAAAACAACTGAATTTAATTGAGCGCGTT
This sequence comes from Dendrophyllia cribrosa, assembly GCA_024195265.1. Lineage (NCBI taxonomy): Eukaryota > Metazoa > Cnidaria > Anthozoa > Scleractinia > Dendrophylliidae > Dendrophyllia > Dendrophyllia cribrosa. The sequence goes on along the minus strand of JAJLRJ010000013.1, from coordinate 14,437,543 downwards.
CTTAACAATTCTCCCGAAAACTAGCGAGAACACAAAAAAGTCAATCACAGATTGATATCAACATAAATTCCCATCGAAAAATGTATTTTGTTTTACCTTTAAGTCCCTCCACTGCTTGGAAATTGTTTAAATCTCCGCTTCTTCAGTTCTGAAACCCGAAGTGACAAACATCTTCCCGCATTGCTCCCATCCTCGAAGCAAGATTTTATTTCTGAAAGCTCTTCTATTTCCACTATAGCGGCTTCTGAATATCCCTTAATTAGTATCCCTGTCTTGAGAAGCAAACCGCGAAAAAATTCAGGAGAATAACGACTTTAATTTAAACGGTTTTCTCCGCTAAACACAGCAGTGTTTTCCCAGGTGACGTGAAATTGCAATGTTGTTGAGTGGCGTCATACGCGCATGTTTTGCGACGGTCTACGCGCCTGCGAGTTAGCCCTAAGCGACGGCGGTCGACAGCGGCAGGCACACAACGCGCCCGCGAAACATTCCGCTAGCCATGACCATGAAAAATGACGGCCATGGGTTCTATGGTTCTCTGGTTCTATGAGTATGGAGCTGCGCAGCCGGGCCTTCGGCCCGGCGAGAGCTCCGCTATTATCTACATCCCTGGTTGATTATTGTTAATTAAATTAATTGCCATAATAAAAAATAGATTTAGAATTAAGCAGTTTTAAGCATAGCCCTTGAAACTGATAGACATAATTACATGTACATGAGAGCTTGAAAGGAAGTGTGATGTAATAAGTGTTGTTTTGTTGTTTGGTTTTAATTAGTTATTAGGTGGAATACCTGTAAACTAGCTCTCAAGCTAAGTGTATATCCACAGTAAATAAAGTATGTTATGTTATGTTACTGTATGTTAAGGACTACATGCACATGTAAGACCTAACATTGAGGTCCACGCAGGGTTACAAAATAAGGTAAAAAGTCAGATTAAATTGTTTTTTGATTGAAAGTAAACTTACAGAGCAGTCAAAGTTGGCTGTTTCAGCAGATATGAACCCTCCTCTGCCATCAGCCAACACTACAGCAAATCCTCCCAACAAAGGACTGTAATCCATCGCTCGAAAACTCACACCTTCTGTTTTTAAAGGAATTGCTGAGAGGAACAAGTAAATAATAATACACTATTAGAACATGTTAGTGGCTAATTGAAATTACATGTAGTTTCTGTTATAAATAGCAAGGAATTGTTTTATTAGATAAAATTGTGCAAGACTACAGTTTACTGTATTAAAGCTGTATATTGTATAGTTTACATAAAATAAAAAAAATAATTTATAGAAGTATAAAAGTGTGAAATATTTTGTATCCAGATAATCTATAAGTTCTGCAATTTGCTTAAAACACATACAACTAGTTATTATGACCGCTGTAGTGTCAATGAAAAACATTTTTTGTATCACAGTCTAAACATTTTTAACTTGAAAAAATAATTTATTTAAGGGTGTTCTTTTATATGGGTGAGAGGTAACTTAATATAGCCTGTAATAAATTTAACTTGTACTGGCCTGAATGCAAAATTTTTTTATATTTAATAATAAATACTGCAGTTTGTATGTAAGGCTGCACTTCTTGAAAGAAAAACAAACTTTAAGTAGAGCGTGCTAGTTAGAATTTCGCCGCACCACTGGTAGCCACGTGCCAAGTCAACCACTGCAGCCTGACCTTCATTGTAAACTCATAAAACTGTACACTTATCATAACCCTAAAAAACAGGGACACTAACAAAATGACTGAAGGCTGTACATTATATTTACACAGCATGCAAAACTGAAATCTTAGTGCTGCTGGGTGGGTGGGTGGGAAGATCATGATGCTCGGAGTGCAGCCTACATGCCCACTGATTGTAAAAGGTACCTCTTGCATTTTCCAAATCATTTGTGAATGGTATAGAGTGTATAGACATGGTCATATCTCCCTCTAATAATCCATGCCAGTTAATGCGCTGAAGCAAACCACTACCAGTCGAAACAAATAACTCATCACGTCTTGGAGCCACACTAGATAGAAAGAATAACTCAAAAATGCATTCTTAAAAATTGTACAGTGTACAAAAGTCATGCAATGCTTAAAAAAAAAGAGTTTTATTAGAAAAACTTGATATGATAAACAATAATGATATGATATGATAAATAAAGTTTAATTACTCGCAGCATAGTCGATGAGTTAAGGATTGCCCCCCCCCCCCGGCTGAGGGGAGGCTGGGCAGAGAGGTAAAAGAACGCCTGTGAAATTTATTTTAAAAAGCTCGTGGCGGTATACCAGAGTCTGGTATACCCTCGGATTGGCCAAATTTGACACCTGTTGTCAACACTTCAGCGTTGTTGACGCAGACAAGAAATGTGATATGGTGTGTGAAGGTCATCCTCCATAGAGTCACGCACAGTGTGAATTTGTGTTACAGCAAGACGAAGTGGTTAAAGATTTCACGCATGTGGATAGTTTACGTAAAGAACAAAAAGATTGTATTCAAAGCCTGTTGCAGTCTGGGAAGAGATGTCTTCGCCATTCTTTCAACAGGATTTGGAAAGAGCTTGATCTTTCAACTGTTGTTCAAGGTTAATCGCATCGCAAAGAAAAGCTGTTTCTACGATAATTGCAGTTACCGGTCGCTCGTGAGATTTACAAAACAGCAACCATGCTGCAGATTATCTGTTGGATGCCAAATCAAATAACGCTATTACAAAACAAAGGGGGTTTATCCAAGCTCCACTGAGACACACTACTCGACTACAGAAATAACTAATGAGCTTGTAATCTTGTAATTGAGCTTCTTGTAATTTTCTTTTTTAACTTTTGGTGATTTTTCTTAGTAAGATGAGGTTTTGTTGCATTCATAAGTCAACATAATCAGACATAAATTACGTTAGGGTACCCAGGACCTAGGTTGCCAAGGATTTACAGTGTTGCAGTTGCAGTTGATCGGCCAGTTGAGATGTAATATAGGTTTTTTTAAAAGAAGTGCTCTTGATTTTCATAAATCTGAAAATGTAATAAATTATACTTTACATTGACTTTGTACTATTTTTTTTTAGTCTTTTATTGATATATTTTTCATATACTGTACATGTAGGTATACATACATTTTAAAGGCTTTGTAAAGAAATTTATTAAGTAATTAAGTAATAAAAAAAAAACTAATGAGCTAAAAATTATTGCAAGAATTCATGATTTCATTGCAGTGGAATTTTAGACTACGAACAGGTGTCCACATATTTTTGCAGTGTTTTTATTTTTTTGCAGTGGAATTTACCAGCATAATAATCTTAAACAGCGCCTTTTGTCCTTATTAACCGTAAAGAGTGATACTTTGTAGTTATTAATCGTGAAACAATGTCAGTTACAGTTAATAATCTTAAAATTCCAGATTAATAACTATGTTTGGCAGACGTTTACAGTTAATAATCGTGTAATGCGCGAATATTAATTGTGTCTGACAGGCATTTACAGTTATTAATCGTGAGTTGCCCATTTCCACGGACAAGATAACTCGAAAGCAAATTTAACTTGACCATCCGCCATTACAAAAAAGAAAACTAACGTAAAGTCTACTTTCCACAGGACTTGTTATACCGTAAATATTCCACAACCGAATTCTTCAGGGGTCAAAATTTCTATTGAGCTTGACTTCTATTCGATTTAATTTGTTCGCGAACGATATTTTCCTAGTCTTCCTTTTCGATGAAGAACAACGCGAGCGTCGCCATAAACATAGAAGGTCATAGAAGCGCGAGCGTGTGAAGCATTTATACATGTAAAATTAAAACACCTCTATTTAAGTCTTGTTATTGGAAGAAAACAAAGCGAGAGATCTCTTAATCGATTTCCGAAACTAAAATTCATTTGACCCGGCCGGAGAAGTAGAAATTGCTTTTGACAAGAATTGTTTTCAATTGAACGTATCGTGAAATCAACAACACGGCGAAATACTTTCAGTGGGAAGATTCGCTCGCAGTCAAAATTAGCGGTGTTTACTTAAAAAAGATTTTGAAAAGTCTAACTTATTGGAAAGGCTTTCATTCTTTAGCAGTGGAGAGCTGATAACAAGGTTTGTCCTCCACAATCGTTCACAAACTGACAATAAGTGACAGAAACTAAACAACATGCTTACAACATTCAGTTCCACTAGCGTCAAAAAATATTTTGGAACTCCAAAAGAAAATCGCCTGAAAATCCGCCTGTACGGGATATGAATTTGAAATGATTATTTTGGTTTAAAACTCAAAATGCATCTCATGATAACCAAATCCCTTTAGTTGATTCATTTTCATTCACGATCGAAACACTTTGTACTTATTTTAAAATCGTAAAGACTGATAGTTCGCAGTTATTAATCGTGAAGTGCGTCACTTGCGATTAATAACTATGGGAAACATTTGAAGGCGCTTGAAAAGAAAGGGCTTTCTTCGAAAGCGAGTTAGCGGGACGTATTCATTCAATGCACTTCCGGACTTCGGAATGAAACTCCAACTTACAAAAAAATATATTTTTTATGAAAAAGTGAGTTACAAGCGAATTTCAGATAAACTTAAGCTTACTCATGGACGGCCGGCGCACAAGTTGAAATCTTCGAACACCATAAAATTGCACATCGTCGAATTTCGCGGAATATGCATCATCACAAGGAAAAAACACATCACAGCCAGGAAAGCAGTTAAATGTTTAGCGAAACAAAACTTAACATGAGCGGTATAATTTGTTGTTATGATGCAACTTGCTTTAATATAAGGTTTATAAATATTTCGAGCGAAAAATTGAAATCTGAGAACACCGCCGTTCGATTATGCAAATTTGATAAGATCGCTCCGGCAAAATATTCGCGGCTTGAATATTTGCGGAGTTTTCGCATCGTCTTCGCAAAAATACTCTTTCAGTTGAGAAATAAAATAATATATCGTTTTCTAAAGGACTTTTCATTAGGAAAAAGATCTGTTTTAGTTGAAAGTGTTTTGCACGAGGTTTGATGGTCTTTGATGCAACAACAACAACAACAATTTATTCAGGTATTCCCATTTCTATACATGGTATTACCAGATAATAAAAATTACAAAAAGAAGTTCATTGTACATTACTGTATCAAGGTTAATTACAAATAAAATAAATAGAGGAAGTAACAGTATTGTGTATAATATGGAATTATTTCTTATGTGTAGTTTTAAAACATATCTTCATTTCTCTTATTCATTGCATTAAATATAAAAGCAGCCGTTGCTCTACAAATAAAAGGATCAACACTGTTAAACAGAAACATACTTTTGCATGTATTATCTAGGTTTTTGAAGTGTCTATTTCTTTTATCTATTTCATCATAGAAGGTACTTCTGAGATTAGCGTATAAGTCACAGTGAAAAAGGAAATGTATTTCATTTTCAACAGAATCTGAATTGCAGTGAGTGCATATCCTTAAATTTTCTGGAGTTTTTGGTATTGAATATCTTCCAGTTTCTATTCTCAATTTGTGGTTCCCTATCTTAAATTTAGTAACAGCCTTCTTGTGTTTTTGATTTTTTATATAGTTAAGGAAAACAGAATGTTTTGTATCATTTTTGAAAATTGTATAAAATTTGAGTTTTTTATTTGAATTTAATAGGTTGATTTGGTGATTCATGAGACTAGTCTTAATATTCTGTTTTGCTTGTGAAAGTATATTGGGTGTCACGCAACAGGCGAGGAATTTTTCTTTCAGGCTCTGGTGAAACTTCAGTAAAAAGAATGCTTATCAGGTTAAGATTAAACCTCTAAAATAGCGAAGCTATGTCTTATAAAGCTTACAGTTCCTTTCAAATGAAAGATCGTTTTCAACCTGTTTAATTTCTTACTAGTCCGCAGTGGATGTACTGTGCATGCAGGATATGCCACATTGTGTTATCTGTTTTTTAGCGTTTTTTCAGCATATAAGCGAGGATTTTGTGTGTTTAAAGACCCATCCAGCTAGCCACACAACCTGAAAAAACGATATTAAATGGTCCACATTGCTCGTTTTCCCTTACAAAATCACTGCTACAAGAAATCCGGGTTTTAGCGGTAAATTGATATTTCTACGCGGGAAAAATAGGATAGTTTAAAGCGTGACTGTAATAAAAAAAACGGTAAACAAAAAGCGACAGACATTGTAATCTGTTTAATTACGAAAAAACCCACAACCGATCAAGTACAACAAACTCAGATGAAGTATTAACCTGGGCAAAAACAGTGGCTCACCTTTGGCGTTCACAAGTGTGGCAGAGTAGAAACAACGGCTATGCAACGGCCATGCATGAGGCTCTCAAAATTCGTTTGTGAAGTCTTGTCCTTTAAATTTGTTCTTTTCTGTCAGCAGTGATTTATACAGCTATCGATGTTTTGATTTCAGTGATTTGCGCTTGGTAAATTGTCACTTCTTCCACCCTGCACAGTGGTGAACATTTCAGCACTCATTCAGTTCTTGCAAAGAAATCCGACGCATTATTTTCAACCAATATGTATTTGAAGCTCAATAGTGTTTTCATTTCAAGTTCCACCAACAGTCCAACAGGGCAGCCCAGCATAAGGATATTTTTTTCTCGCAGTCTTATGTGGTCAACTTACTTTACAAAGAGCTTCAACTAAGCTTATAGCACGTGTTCAGTCATTGGCGGATTTCCATCCAAAAATTTGGAAAGCCACTTAATCAGAAGTGGTTTTAACCGTGGTAAAAATTCCTTCATCCGAGAAATGAGTCCAACTTGACTCTTTTTTACTTTTAAAGCAGTGTACGATAAATAGAAATGATTTTCGGTAAGCGCCTCGTTTGATTCTCAGGCGGTCAATTTTCCTGGAGCCGGTCATTTGCGTCAAAGTGCGTCTATAGCAACCAATTGCAGAGCTTGCTGTCAAATATTGTGTCCAATCACAGAGCTGGCTGTCAAAATGTCTCCAATCGCATAACTGGCTGTCAAATTTGTGTCAAGTTGTAGCCAAGAAGCATCAAGTGAGTCTTCCCATCACGAGAGAGGTCCTCTTTTTCAACGTCAAATTGTCATTGACTAAATTCTTTTTTCAACTGAACTGTAAAGCAACTCGTCGACGACGCTGAATTCAACGAAACGATTTAAAAGAAAGACCTTTCGCAACGCGAGCATGTTTTCGCCCTTACAATATTCCGCGCAGAATGTTTTCTTTTCAACTCACTTGAATTCACCTGATGCGAGCAAAAATTTCATATTCAGTAAAATATAAAGGAATTTCTTATTGTTAATTTGAGCGCACAATAAATGATTTTTTTCTGACAACATAATCTCGCAGACAAAGTAATTCGGGTTTTCTTTTCATGACCAACCACGCCGTGGCATGTTCGATCCCCGGGGGGGGGGGGGGGGGGGGGGTACTCCCTATAATGGGCTATACGGGGATGCTCCGCCAGAAAGGGGTACCTTTTATAGGCTGGCTGTATATGAAAGGGTAGGGATTTCACGAGTTAAGTATATGAAAGGGTGGGGATTTCACGAAGTATAAGAAAGGGTAGGGAAAACACCGGTTGAAGTATAAAGTGTAAAGTATAAAGGGTAGGTTTTCCCTACCCTTTATACTTTACACTTTATAGCTTTTCCCTACCCTTCATACTTTATACTTTACACTTTATACTTCAACCGGTGTTTTCCCTACCCTTTCTTATACTTCGTGAAATCCCCACCCTTTCATATACTTCAACTCGTGAAATCCCTACCCTTTCATATACAGCCAGCCTAAAAAAGGTACCCCTTTCGGGCGGAGCATCCCCGTATAGCCCATTATAGGGAGTACCCCCCCCCCCCCCCCCCCCCCCCCTCCCCGGGGATCGAACATGCTACGGCGTGGTTGATCATGAAAAGAAAACCCGAATCACTTTGTCTGCGAGATTATGTTGTCAGAAAAAAATCATTTATTGTGCGCTCAAATTAACAATAAGAAATTCCTTTATATTTTACTGAATATGAAATTTTCGCTCGCATCAGGTGAATTCAAGTGAGTTGAAAAGAAAACATTCTGCGCGGAATATTGTAAGGGCGAAAACATGCTCGCGTTGCGAAAGGTCTTTCTTTTAAATCGTTTCGTTGAATTCAGCGTCGTCGACGAGTTGCTTTACAGTTCAGTTGAAAAAAGAATTTAGTCAATGACAATTTGACGTTGAAAAAGAGGACCTCTCTCGTGATGGGAAGACTCACTTGATGCTTCTTGGCTACAACTTGACACAAATTTGACAGCCAGTTATGCGATTGGAGACATTTTGACAGCCAGCTCTGTGATTGGACACAATATTTGACAGCAAGCTCTGCAATTGGTTGCTATAGACGCACTTTGACGCAAATGACCGGCTCCAGGAAAATTGACCGCCTGAGAATCAAACGAGGCGCTTACCGAAAATCATTTCTATTTATCGTACACTGCTTTAAAAGTAAAAAAGAGTCAAGTTGGACTCATTTCTCGGATGAAGGAATTTTTACCACGGTTAAAACCACTTCTGATTAAGTGGCTTTCCAAATTTTTGGATGGAAATCCGCCAATGACTGAACACGTGCTATAAGCTTAGTTGAAGCTCTTTGTAGAGTAAGTTCACCAGAAAAAAATATCCTTATGCTGGGCTGCCCTGTTGGACTGTTGGTGGAACTTGAAATGAAAACACTATTGAGCTTCAAATACATATTGGTTGAAAACAATGCGTCGGATTTCTTTGCAAGAACTGAATGAGTGCTGAAATGTTCACCACTGTGCAGGGTGGAAGAAGTGACAATTTACCAAGCGCAAATCACTTAAATCAAAACATCGATAGCTGTATAAATCACTGCTGACAGAAAAGAACAAATTTAAAGGACAAGACTTCACAAACGAATTTTGAGAGCCGCATGCATGGCCGTTGCATAGCCGTTGTTTCTACTCTGCCACACTTGTGAACGCCAAAGGTGAGCCACTGTTTTTGCCCAGGTTAATACTTCATCTGAGTTTGTTGTACTTGATCGGTTGTGGGTTTTTTCGTAATTAAACAGATTACAATGTCTGTCGCTTTTTGTTTACCTTTTTTTTTTATTACAGTCACGCTTTAAACTATCCTATTTTTCCCGCGTAGAAATATCAATTTACCGCTAAAACCCGGATTTCTTGTAGCAGTGATTTTGTAAGGGAAAACGAGCAATGTGGACCATTTAATATCGTTTTTTCAGGTTGTGTGGCTAGCTGGATGGGTCTTTAAACACACAAAATCCTCGCTTATATGCTGAAAAAACGCTAAAAAACATATAACACGATGCGGCATATCCTGCATGCACAGTACATCCACTGCGGACTAGTAAGAAATTAAACAGGTTGAAAACGATCTTTCATTTGAAAGGAACTGTAAGCTTTATAAGACATAGCTTCGCTATTTTAGAGGTTTAATCTTAACCTGATAAGCATTCTTTTTACTGAAGTTTCACCAGAGCCTGAAAGAAAAATTCCTCGCCTGTTGCGTGACACCCGATGTTTTTGCAGACCGTTTGCATCAAAGACCATCAAACCTCTTCGTGCAAAACACTTTCAACTAAAACAGATCTTTTTGTTAATGAAAAGTCCTTTAGAAAACGATATATTATTTTATTTCTCAACTGAAAGTATTTTTGCGAAGACGATGCGAAAACTCCGCAAATATTCAAGCCGCGAATATTTTGCCGGAGCGATCTTATCAAATTTGCATAATCGAACGGCGGTGTTCTCAGATTTCAATTTTTCGCTCGAAATATTTATAAACCAAGTTACATCATAACAACAAATTATACCGCTCATGTTAAGTTTTGTTTCGCGAAACATTTAACTGCTTTCCTGGCTGTGATGTGTTTTTTCCCTGTGATGATGCATATTCCGCGAAATTCGACTATGTGCAATTTTATGGTGTTCGTAGATTTCAACTTGTGCGCCGGCCGTCCATGAGTAAGTTTATCTGAAATTCGCTTGTAACTCACTTTTTCATAAAAAATATATTTTTTTGTAAGTTGGAGTTTCATTCCGAAGTCCGGAAGTGCATTGAATGAATACGTCCCGCTAACTCGTTTTCGAAGAAAGCCCTTTCTTTTCAAGCGCCTTCAAATGTTTCCCATAGTTATTAATCGCAAGTGACGTACTTCACGATTAATAACTGCGAACCATCAGTCTTTACGATTTTAAAATAAGTACAAAGTGTTTCGATCGTGAATGAAAATGAATCAACTAAAAGGATTCGGTTATCATTAGATGCATTTTGAGTTTTAAACCAAAATAATCATTTCAAATTCATATCCCGTACAGGCGGATTTTCAGGCGATTTTCTTTTGGAGTTCCAAAATATTTTTTGACGCTAGTGGAACTGAATGTTGTAAGCATGTTGTTTAGTTTCTGTCACTTATTGTCAGTTTGTGAACGATTGTGGAGGACAAACCCTGTTATCAGCTCTCCACTGCTAAAGAATGAAAGCCTTTCCAATAAGTTAGACTTTTCAAAATCTTTTTTAAGTAAACACCGCTAATTTTGACTGCGAGCGAATCTTCCCACTGAAAGTATTTCGCCGTGTTGTTGATTTCACGATACGTTCAATTGAAAACAATTCTTTTCAAAAGCAATTTTCTACTTCTCCGGCCGGGTCAAATGAATTTTAGTTTCGGAAATCGATTAAGAGATCTCTCGCTTTGTTTTCTTCCAATAACAAGACTTAAATAGAGGTGTTTTAATTTTACATGTATAAATGCTTCACACGCTCGCGCTTCTATGACCTTCTATGTTTATGGCGACGCTGGCGTTGTTCTTTATCGAAAAGGAAGACTAGGAAAATATCGTTCGCGAACAAATTAAATCGAATAGAAGTCAAGCTCAATAGAAATTTTGACCCCTGAAGAATTCGGTTGTGGAATATTTACGGTATAACAAGTCCTGTGGAAAGTAGACTTTACGTTAGTTTTCTTTTTTGTAATGGCGGATGGTCAAGTTAAATTTGCTTTCGAGTTATCTTGTCCGTGGAAATGGGCAACTCACGATTAATAACTGTAAATGTCTGTCAAACACAATTAATATTCGCGCATTACACGATTATTAACTGTAAACGTCTGCCAAACATAGTTATTAATCTGGAATTTTAAGATTATTAACTGTAACTGACATTGTTTCACGATTAATAACTACAAAGTATCACTCTTTACGGTTAATAAGGACAAAAGGCGCTGTTTAAGATTATTATGCTGGTAAATTCCACTGCAAAAAAATAAAAACACTGCAAAAATATGTGGACACCTGTTATTAACGGCATTTTGAGACTCGGATCTAAGACGCCTATATCCTTTCTGCTTCTGCAGTTCGTGACTTAACGTGCTATATCCGCCAAGACCAAACTCTTGGCACCCGAAAACCGACCAAATCCTTGTTTTTCAAAACCAGCTAAATAAGAAAACTCGCAGAACTTTCAATGGCTCCCATGCATTTAACAGTTTTTTGGCAAAACCTACAAAACGATGAAGGGTGGACTTGCAAATCGTTCGATAAAAAGGACGCAGTGTTTACTGACATGGAAAAATCGAAAGCGAAGCGAAGTTAAAGGAATACACGCGATGGGGGCCCAGGAAATCTACAACAATTTTGATTGACAGCTGAAAACCACAACTACTTTGTCGCTGTCGGCGGTCAAAAGTGGGCGGCGTGAACTTTTTAAAATTAATTTCACAGGCGTTTCTTCGCCCTTCTCTCAGTTTTGCCTCACGCTGACCCCATAGCGCCGCTTTTCGCTGCTCCCCACAATCTAAATGCCTGGAACAGACTGGGGGGGGGGGGACGCATTTAGTGCATGCAAATTTATGTACACATACATGGTTATTGTACAGTTGAACCTTTCCTTATGGATATGGACACCTCTCTAATAACCTCTTTATTATGCCACTCCGGTGATCCGGTGATAATAGTTTGTGTGTGTAATACAATTTCCTGTTTGTGGTTACAAACAAAAATCAAAAGATGTTTTCAGAATTGTACTTTATGTTACTTTTTACATGCAGCATTGCGTTGTAGTTTATTTCATTTCAAAACAGTGAGTTGTATAGTGAGTCAGTAAGTAGCTGAGATGTACAATGTAGTATGATACTGATAAACAGTGTCTCAATGCTGTATATTAATTAATTTAGATGTGTACAGTTACAAGACGAGTGTGGTCCTTTTTTCAGTTACTGAACACTTAAAACTGTCAGTGGAGTCTTAAAAGTGATGTCATCGTGATGAGCTCTAAAATACGGAAACCTCTCTATTAGGGACACTTTGGTCTGTCACTCTAGTCTCGTATTAGAGAGGTTCAACTGAATGTCATATTACAAGAATTTGGTTTTATCGGATGAGTCGATAAGGTAAATTAGCCACTGTAAAAAGATTCGAGAAAGCTGACGTTTCTCCGTACGTTAGTACCTTGTAAGGTGTTAGTATGAGATTAAAGAAGAAAACTAAAAGATCAATGTGTTTCCAAGTCTCGTAGATTTTTGTTGTTAAC